>CM031239.1:306196809-306668950 GCA_018340775.1 Taxus wallichiana var. yunnanensis | reverse complement strand
AGAGAAGAAGTTTGTGTTGTAATTGAACCATAATTAGCCTATCATGAGTCAGTATGCTCGGTGTTCAGAGAAATGAGTACTCAAAGGCCATAAAATTAATTTGATTGTTGATTCAATTGTTCCTTTTACAATTAATTTTGTTTTGAGTTATGACTCTCATAAAACAATAACAACATTGACAACTCTATATTTAACATTTAAACTGTATAAGACACGCATTGACTGCGACTAAATGACAAACGTGAGAAACTTATCTAATATAGCTACAAGCTATTATTAAATAATAGTTTTTTTATTATTGGCAAATAGTTTTTTGGGAGGGACTATACCCCAATAAAATAATACTTTTTTACACACACACATGTATATATTTACTAAGAAGATGAATAAATATCAATAAAACGAAGATCGTCTATTTGAGTTTATAAAGCTATAAAAATTAGACTAAAATTAAACACTACTTCGATCACCAATTTACATGAAAATAAAACCTATTAAAAATTACAAAAAATGTTTCAACCAAGATTTAGAATGAAAACGAGTCACAGTGAATGGACTTGTATATATTACAACTGCAAAGTTTTACATGGGTTGATTAATCGATGTCGAGATGAACACATACAATGCAAGTTTGTTAAAATAGAAGATTCAAAAGGGTAACAAAAAAATATGGTTGCAACTGTTAGAGCTTCCATGGAGATAGCAACCTGAGATGGAAAATAATAGATTTGAATCGAATTAAGGTGAACGTGTTGGCGAGTTCAGGAATTGATTTTACACAGGATTCGAGTTGGTAGGTAAGGAAACCAATGCTAACTTGGATACTTCCATAAAATCAAAACGTAGACAATGATGTTGGTCTAATGCATGTATTTTTCACAGAACCATATGTAGACTTTAGTGATTACATGTTGGGTGATGACGTGGAGCAGTATAAGCTACTCAAACATAGATAAACCCACAATCATATCAAGACACAACTATTCTAAGCCAAGAGTGATTCATGCAAGATTACAAATACATGGCCTCCCAAGCTACTCAATTGCTATCAATATGTGTAGCTACCAGGAAAATACATGATTTCTTTAATTTCTTGTTTCTTTTTCTTTTGGCATCACTTTGACGGTTTTTCTCCTCCTTTTTCTTGCCCTCTTTTTAGCTTCCTCGCCACTCCACCTCGAGCATCCTATTCTTCGTTTTTGTCCCACAATATGTGCATGCTCGAGTTTACGGTGGATTTGGGATGTTCATAAATCAGAGGCCTAAAGTCCACCATTAAAAAGGCCTTTGATGCGACATTGCTCAGGTAATTTTCTTTGCTACTCACTCTTCAATCTATTTCCCTGAATTAATCTTTTTTTGCAGGTTCATCGCTCCTTCTGCCATCTTGAAAAGCTGAAGAACTCTTGGCATGGGGTCCGAAAAGAAACTCAAAGTGTCCATGCAAAACATCAATGCATTTACAACACAATCAGGTGATGTAATCGTTGCTCCTAAGGAAATCCATGAAGATATTTTTTTAGACAAAACCCTGATTAAGGAAGAAAATGCCCTGTCGAAAAGCTTAAAAAATTAAATAAAACTAAACTCTACTTCTACCACCAATTTACATGAAACTAAAACCTATTAAAAATCACAAATAATGTGCCCATAGTGCAATCGCCAAAACGTTCATCAAGCTCAATGTGCAAGCTCCAGAGTTCGTTCTCAAAGTGCAATTGCCAAGACCCGTTCAAATGCATAAACCCACTCAAAGGCCAATATTTGTGGACTGCATGCCTCTGCCACCATTTCTGACGTCTTCACCATAGTATTTCGAGCAGAAGCAAGATGCAAAGCCCGCGATGACCTCCACTTCTGCTCGAAAAACCTAGATCGATGAATCCAAGTAAAAAATTCTCGAGCGAGTAAATGCAAAAAATGGGGTGGAGCGTTCTGCATTTGCTAGCGTATTAAAATTTTAAGATAGTTTAGATTTATCCTCATCATCTACGCCATTATCAATATTTTAAGTTTAATGTAGTTTAAATTCATTCGATATAGATATTCCTTAGATTGATAACGTATGAATCAAATAGCTTTAAAATTTTAGGATTTTTTAGATTTATCCTCATCGCCTACGCCATTATCAATAGTTTAAGTTTAATGTATGAAATTTAGGGTTTGGAGAGTAAGAACACATTTAAAGGGCATTCAATATAAATATTCCTTAGATTGATAACATATGAATCGTATAGCTTCAAAATTATCTACTATTTGCTTCTCCATGTATTTAACAACAAAATAAAAATTGAATGAGAAAAAAGACCCGTGTCAAACAAACCCACCAACCGGGTTACGCACTCTTCAAAACCCAGGGCAGAACATGGAGAGCGACGCACCCTAAATGGCCTTTCAGACCTGTCATTTTCCTTGCATAACAATACAAACATTTTATTGTATACTATGAACAAGGAAAGGTTTCAAGGATACTATGAACAAGGAATGCAAATATATTAAATCCACAAATATCATTATATGTAGTTATTCTATTTTTACGTGTTAAAGAAAGAATGATTTTTTTATTTATACGAACTTCCAAATACAACTAGTACAAATGAAAGCATCTACAACATAGCATACATCAAAAGACAATCTTGTAGGAGCTTGTTGCAGTGAAATTGTATTATGTGATAACTTACCCCAAGTATTTTGGTCATTTCCTGTAAACTTACTGCAAAAGTTAGAATACATGCAAGCTTTTGAATGGTAATAAAATATGTAATGGACGTACTGAAATCTTGTAGCTCCCCACATTAATGTTTTCTCTATGCATTTCTTTCACATCTTGAAAATGATGTCTTCAAATTATTTTCACTGTTATATTTAAGATCCTATTTATTTGTTTCCTTCCTGGTTATTGCTTTGACATTTATGTGTCGGCTGCAATTTTCCTTTTTTGTGTCTGGCATCTCCAATAGTGAAGCATAAAACACAGAGAAAACTTTCTTCTGCTTTCCAAAATGCACTGGGCCCGTTTGGGCATGTTCCTTCTACGATGGCAGGATTCAATGTTAAATGAATGACATCTATTGTCTTTCCTTCGGCTCGGCAACACAACAAGGCTAGAAATCTGCATATGTTGGGACTCCATGCATTTGACACCCTACACAATTGCAATGCCCATCCTTTTTGCCTTCTTTACAACCTCTTGCACCAAATTTTATTGAGGACAAGTAATGGCGCACATGTTTCATTTTGCATGCAAGGAAGTGTGTCCTTGCCTCTTCTTCTTTATCTCTAGAACAACAATTGGCTTTGGATACTATTCTCCACCACTTCGCATACAAATCTAGCCTTCCTCTACTGATGCTTCTTATTCAAGGCACTATTGGTACTAGAAAATCATACCTCACTAACAATATCAAGTACTCATTTTCCTCTGCGTCGCCCCTAGGCCTTTCACCTCTCCCTTTACTCACCCCAAATGGAGTCTGTAGCTTTCAACATTTTTGCTTCTAATATACATGCCAACCTACGCATGCCTACCAAAGAACTCAATCTCTTTGAGGGTCAAGATTTTTCATCTTTTCAAGACTTCCTTAAACATATCCAATATATTCTAATTGATTAAATGAGTTTCATCGGCCCAAAGTTGCTCAACAATATTGACTACCACCTTCGTGAAACTTTCCCATACTCCAATACATCTGAATTTGGAAACAGATCTATCATCCTTGTTGGGGACCTTGGTCAACTTCCTCCTGTCATGGACATTCCTCTGTATGTCAGTAACTCCTATGAGGTTAACCTTTGGAAAGAATTCACCATTGCCATCTCCTTAAATGTTATCTTCAGGGAACATGGTTCCACTCCTGTAAAGGTATCATTTCGGAACTTTCTTCTCAACATTCGTAATTTTGTCCCTCTATTGCAAGATTGTGAGCTCCTCATGTCAAGAACAAATACTTGACTTTCTAAACAAGAAATCATTGAGTTTAAAGATGTCCCCCATATTTTTGCTAAAAACGACCTGGTCAACAACCACAACCTTCAAATGTTGAAGTCCCTTTACTCGCCCATTATCAGATCAATTTCTCAAAACACCACGCATGCTGACTCAGGAGTGCCTGATGACGATAAATTGCAACACAATTTTTTTCTCTGCAAGAACCAAAGTCATGCTTTCTGCTAACTTATGGGTGGATATAGGTCTTGTCAATGGCGTTACCGGATCTATCGTCGACATTTGTAATAGTACCTTGTACTCTCCCTCAGCCCTGAAAAAATGCAAAAAAATCAAAAATTTGGTATGTGGGTATGCAAAACTAAGCTCATGGCTATGCAAGACATGAAATTAGAACACACGAGCTCGAATACAGACCAGATACACCTCTGTTAATCAAAAGTCCATGTATACAACTTAACACATATACAGAAAGCGATTGTCAGAATGAGCTATGTAACTCAGTTACATAGTTGCAATAGGTATTGTTAGGTATAAGGATAAAAACAGAGGTATGAGTCCCACAAATAGCAATAGGTAAAAACCAGGTGCAATCATAAAAACCATGTATTTTGTTTACAAAATTTGCACTTAAAAACTTGGGCTGCCAGGTGGATTCAAATTTAGAACACAATTGATAGTATTCAAGTTGGTCAAAATAAGAATTTAGTAATGTAAAAAATAACAGAGCAAAATTACCAGTAAGACGAACGTGATGGATTATGCCAGAGGTGTAGTTCTGCAAACCAGCGAAGGGATAAAGTTGGGAGTAAACCAATGAATACCCACTCGCTGCATTTCTCAAATTGTCTTCTGAAGCATTCAACGGCTTCACATCAACGCCAATTTGGAACTCTCCTAGCTGTATTAATACATGCCGCCAAATTTAGGCAAGGCGCTATTTTGGACACACAAGATAAATTAACAGTCTGTAAAATTGATTATTACCTGTGATCTAGGAGATCCAAATGGAATGGGGAGTGGAGAGGGATAGAGAAATCTGCTCGGGGAAGATTTTGGTGACCCGTCTCTTGAGGTGGGGGTCGTCAGACGGCAAATTTGCAGATGGGTGTGCACCCCTGTGGCCGTCATGAAACGGAACAGTGACGGAATTGAAAGGTCCATCTAGTGTCGTGAGAACGGGCGTCCCGTGAAGAGATGGAAGAATGTGCAGGAGCAGTAATATGTTGTTGCCAAGTGTAAGGCTGGAAAACTGTCGTGCGTCGTCGACCAAATCATCACAGCCATCGCTGTCGCTCTCGATGTCAGAGAGGGGGAGCCTTTTCCCATAGAGAACACGCCTTCCGGCGTAATTATATATTAAATTTCCTCCGAGACAATGCCTTACGGGATACTTGCAGTCATATTTTCCTCTTCCATCCAACCCCGCACATGGCAAAAAAAAGTGAAATCGCAATAAAATTTCATATATTAATTTGGAGATGCGATCAATTGTCTGTCGTGGCAGTGGCGCTGGGTGTAAAGCATGAGGAAGCATGTGTTTGCTGCACTGCGTGTTCGTCCATGCCAGATGCCTCAAGGAGATGCACAAAATTAGTGACAAATGTACTGGTTCTTCATGACAGGTGAGCGGGTCGAGTCGCAGCAGCTCCGAAAACAACATTAGGAAAAGTGAATCGCATCACAACACACTCTATAAGATGGAAATCAATAGACACAGTCACCAGGGTTGAAGGAAATTTGGAAATGAAGCACTTCAGAAATATAAAGAAGATAGGAACAGCGTTTTTGGCTGAATTGGGGGACACTAAAACCTATTTTGCCATAAAGGTCGGGGATAGTAAAAACATGTGTAATTTTTGGAGAGAGATACAGGTGCTCAAGTATTTGCACTCTCACCCTCTTTTTCCAACCTTTATTATTCCATTGCGATACGGAGCAGAAATCATATATAGAGTACTGCCCGACAGACCTCGATAGGCTTCGCCACATCCATCCTGAAAGTTGTTTCCCGGAAGAAATTGTCAGGTTAATATTGTCTAAATTTCAGAAATTTTGGGTGAAAATGTCTTATTCTTTGTGTTTTCAGCCTGAAAGTTGTTTCCAGAAGAAATTTTCAGGTTAATATTGTCTAAATTTCAGACGTTTTGGGTGAAAATATTTTATTTTTTGTGTTTTCAGTGGTGTATAAGAATCTGTTTTGATTTAGGGACAATGAATCGTTAAAATGTGCTTGTGCCCGATCTTTAGATAAAGACATAATCAAGTTTTATTATTTTGTAGGTATTATTGCGCTGAGATTCTGTTAGCCATGGAATATCTTCATATGCTGGGAATCGTACACAGAGACCTCAAACCAGCGAATGTCTTGGTGAGAGAAGATGGCCATCTTTTGCTCGCAGACTTCGATGTATCCAGATATTTCTATGTGCACCATATTGTTACACAGTCACTAGGCACCTATTGCCCTGTGAAGAACAAAGGTACGGATTGTGTTAAAAAATGCCAAAGCATGGGATTGGCCCAACATTGACAACTCTTGCACACACAGCGATCGGACATTTCAAATGAACGGCCAACATGGTTTTGATCGTCGACCAAATCATCACAGCCATCACTGTCGCTGTCGATGTCAGAGAGGGGGAGCCTTTTCCCATAGAGAACACGCCTTTCGGCGTAATTATTTTAATCTTTCACAACTATTTCCTACGCAATAATAATTACTTCTCATTAATTTTTTCAATTGTTTTAGGAAACGCACTAAATATTAACGTCTGAGATTAGAATCTCAGATATACGCCAATTTTGCAGGGGAAGAACTTCCTCTTTCACAATGCTCTGGTGTAACTGTGACACTAGTCACTAGTGTCAGAACTTAAGCTTTCACTATGCTCTGGGTATAGTGAAGCAAACTGATCAGATAAACTTCGTTTTAATTTTACGGAGGAACTTGTACCTCTCAAGCACTCCTCTTTGATGATCTCCAACACTGTCGACACCTCCTTCATGGTGGGGCGTGCTTTAACTGTATTGTTTGAACACCACAAACCAATGCGTAACAATGATACCACAATTTGGATTTCATTGTCTGTTGCCTCAGTGAGCAGCCTCTGGTCGACTACATCTAGGACTCGATTTAGAAATGCTGAATTCACCCATTTATGCAGGGTTAGATCCCCTTCAAACATGTTATTGGTGGGTTTCTTACCAGTGACCATTTCCAACAACAAAATGCCATAACTATAAACGTCTCTTTCAGCAGAAATTCTTCCACTCACCGCACATTCTGCAATCAATTAAATCAAGTATTACGAATATTATTATTATTTGAACACACAGGAAAACCTCATGTTTGAATCCATACCTGGTGCGATATAGCCCAAGGTGCCTTTCAAATCTTTGTAATCAGGAGTGTCGAGCCCTGCTATTCTGGCTATCCCAAAATCTGATAGATGAGCTGTCATTTCCTGGTCTAAAAGCACGTTGCTTGGTTTTAAAGCAGAATGCACGATCTGCACATGACAGTCATGGTGAAGGTATTCGATGGCATGGGCCAAATCTATAGCTATGTTTAACCGTTGCTTCACTCCCAACTCATTACACATAAATGAATGCAAATGCTTTTCTAAGCTTTCGTTACACATAAATTTATATATTAAAGCTGTGAACTTGTCGGTGGAACAGATACTTTCAATTTTAACCAGGTTCCGATGTCGAATCTCTTTCAATACTTTACACTCTGCTGTGAAAATCCAGTGGGCGTCCTTATTCATTAAATTGAAAACCTTCACAGCAACATAACTGCCATTACTCAATAGTCCTTTATAAAGTGATGCTGAGTTACTCTTTCCCAAAATGTTGGCTTTGTCGAATCCATGTGTTGCTTTAACAATATCTACATATGAGATCTTTGGAAGTTTAATACGACTCATGAGAGGTAGCTCCAAACTCTGCTCAATCAAAATCTCTGTCTCCCTCTTGTTTCGTATGGAACTGTGAGATATGCCAATGTTGTCCATTGCCCAAGCATCCATCACTTCCTTCATCCCTGCATTTCGTTCTGCTGAAGTGACGTGGAATCTATTCCCAGGTTCCAAGCCTTTGAGGCTCTCCTCAGTGGCATCTCAGGAAAATCCAAGAGTCCTTTCATCACTAGTATGGCTTTGTTCATGGCTGGTTTTTCCAATGGGGACCTGGCAAAACACCCCAAGGCAAGCTTCACCCATCTCATTGCCTCCTCTTTCTTCACCTGCCCCTGCAACTCTTTGTCTAACAAGCTCGGAATGAATACCAATCCTTGTGTCTTGATCGAATCACTGATGGAAGGCAAGGAATATTTCAGATTTTCCGATTTGCAACCCGTCAACAGCTTTAGTAAAATGATTCCAAAATCCTGTACATTTCTAAATTTTTCACACTACAACGCCAGTTCTAAATTTCGTTGCTCTGAAGAAGGTAATTTGGAATTCATATCTATGGGCTTTACAGACCGAAAGCCACAAAACTTTGGGGTAAACCATTCATCAAGGAGTATGTTGGTACAATTAACTTGGAAATTCAAAAACATTTTCCATAGTCATCATGGAGATAAGCAAGGAAGCGCACTATGCCAATGCCGATTTTTCTTCTTATATTCCAGTCGAGAATGCTTTTTTGTTGAAAAAGCTTTAAAGCCAGTGAACCCATTACCATGTGGCCGTATACTAGAAGGTTTCCGAACCTGCTGAAACTCCACGCAAGCGAATGGCATTGGGATGATGCAGCTGGCACAACATGCTTATCTCCTTCATTGATATTCCTGAATGCTCTTTTTCCACAATTACATGAGTTCCATCAGACAAAATGCCCTTCCACATTAAGCAAGAAACTCCCGAAACTTTCTTACAAAAGTCCTTTGTCGCATTTTGCACTTCTTTGTAGGAATACTGTTGAATGTAATCAGGAAGGCTAACAAAAATTTAATTTTAGGCCTTAATAGGTTGGGCACTCTGCTGAGAAAGATGGCGGGGCTGAAAAGATTCGGGAAAGTCTCCGTTGAGAGCTCTGATTATCCACCCTCTTCATCTAAAGTCACAATTTTTTCATCCGATCCTTGTTCTTCACGGCATTTGAGAAGTTCAGCTATGTCAATTTTTTTACAAATAGTAGATGGCCAATCCCAATGACGAGAATCATTCACTCTCATTAGCAACAACTTCATGAATCTCAGAAAGTCTGAAACATCGGCAAAAGTAGGACGGCAATTTGGACTTATGTCCCAACATCTTCTTATATAATCAGTTAATAACAACGGACACTGAGGCGGCAAACTCGGCCTTTTACCTTGTACTATCAGTCCATAGACATGCATATCATTCACACCCTCAAAAGGAATCTTTCCAGTTAAAATCTCATAACAGGTCATGGCGAAGCTATACACATCTGTTTTATAAGTATATTCTTGTAGAATCCCCTGATCTATTTCGAAACCCACTTTGGGGTATCGATAGACTTCAGGGGCCCTCCAGTAAGAAGTTCCCTTGCTGTATTCTGCAGACCGAAAACTGTAGAGCCTCAAACTGGCCGCTCCAAAATCACACAGCTTAACTCGCCCATATCCTTGGGATCTAAATTCTGGTACTTCTGAAGGCTGTATGAGCACATTAGCTGCCTTGAGATCCATGTGCATGATTCTGTGACTGTGAAGGTATTCCATTGCTCGTGAGATTTGAAGCATTGTGTCCACAGCAGCAGCTATGGACAAAGGGGCATGTCTCCTAATTTCAGCTGCTCTTCAAGTATCCTATCCAAGCTGGAGCTCACCAATTCCATCACAAGGTAGCAATATTTGTCTGTAATACAAACACCTATCAATTGAACAATGAAAGGGCTCAACAACTTTGCATGAACGGCAATTTCTATTTGGAGCAGAGAGTCGATATCATCAGAGAACATTGAGATTTCCTTAACAGCAACCTTCACTCCAAGCCATGAGCCTTCATACACTTTTCCAAAAGACCCTCTCCTATAACTCTAAGTTTAGGATCTAAATCATTGGGATCAATCTGCAACCACGGAGATACACGACTGCCAATAACTGCAGGCTCACTTCGAATGACTGATTGCTTTGCCCACAGGAATCTTGCAATCCCCAACTTTCTTTTGCCTTCTTCATTCATACCTGTTTCTTGACACATCTTCAACAATTCTTGGAAGATGGTAACCAGTCGCCTCTTATCGTTATATTCGTCATGAATCCGAGTTAAATTGGACATTTCTTCACGGAAATCCCCATTTTCATGCAGGCTGCTGATGTGTAGCTCTCGTCGGTTTGGACTTGTAAATATAGATGATTAAGGTGTAAACAGAGCACAGACCAAGCAAGGTCATGAATGTGAATGGCGTAAGCCTCACCAGTACTGGACAAGGTAATGGAATTTATCCACCAGTTATCATCTGAACACTGTTTGAGATATAATTCTGCTTCTTTTACAACACGATAGACTTCCTTCCAAGCTCTTTCCACAATTTTCTTCCCCTTGATCTGATAATCCCTTTCTGATGTACCGATTTTTGGTAAAGCAAACCTCTTTCGTAGGGCTCAAAATGTTCCAATTATTTGCAGAATAGGAAGGAGCTTAGCAACAACAGCATGAGAAAGATTATTGCATTGGGACGAATTGTACCTGAAATCTTGAGGTCGGTAAAAGAAGACTTTAGCTAAACAGTGAAGAACCAACCCCTCGAAAGACTTTAGCTAAACAGTGAATATTCCGATAACCGCCCCCTCTCTCACGAAAATTAAAACTGAAACGAAATTTGCAGTGGTCAATACTTACGACACTGAGAGTCAATCTTGCGTCAAGACTCCGCGTTTATTTCGCTGTATGTTTTTCTGGTCAGAGTGTCGACATGTTCGAATCTTTAAAGTTCACAACTTCACATCTTTCCCTTCTCAAAAAAATTAGTTTAAATTCGACGGCCATAAACACGTTTTTAGTCGCAAAAATTCTTTGGCAAATTTTTGAAATCGTCATCAGAACCGGAGCTATTTGTAGTTATCAGTGAGTGGAGTTACTGGGACCCAACAACATCTGTAAATCGAAAATTTCACTTAATATAGATTAGCAATTGCATGCAAACTCTGCAATGGAGATATCGAAGGGACGCGCCAAAAATTTGAAGGATTGAAATATTGGAGTTGGGAACATGCTAGAAGGGAACACATATGAAACTCTTCATTCTTCAAGTAGACACATAAACCATGTGTCATTTATCTCTAGAATTAGAAAGAGAAAGAGGATGAAATGCATAAATGATTGAGGCACACTTTGTATATATCTCAGAAAGCAAGGCCTTATCGATCAACACTGCAATGTCAATAGTTGTATTTTGCAATTTCAAAGTGCTTGTTGTTTGTGGATAGTTAGAGGACACTCCAACAACACTACAAACTCGCAAGAGCAACAACAACTTTACGATGCAAAGTGACACTTACGCATGTGAACATTTTATGAATATGAGCTCTTACTTATGCTAAGTGGAGAGGCCAAGTGCCTTCCCAAGGAAAACACGACAACTTGCATTCAAAGGGGCAAGCCTCAATTTGATTGCGTGGCACATCACACCAAGCTTAATGTTTCCCACGCTCAAGCCTGTGCTCCATAACATTGCATCATGCCACAATCTTTCCTTCTTTTGTGGTGACTTGGACATCACATTCTATTTGTCCCAACCTCACATGCATGCTTTCATAGGAAAACTCGGAAAAGTTTCCTCCAACTTGTAAAAAGGTCTCTAAAATCCTACAACAATCAAAATATCCAATCTCAAATGAAAAGGGCCCATGAGAGGATGATGGGATAAAACATGGGTATGTAGTGGAACACTATTTATAGTCATTGTATATATTCCCCCCTTTTTGCGACACCGTGGGAGGAAGAACAGACGGCGCGAGAGGAAGCGGGAGGACCGGGAGGAAGAACACGGCGCGAGAGACAGCAGGAAGCCAGGCATGGCGGAAGGGTTGAGAAGCCCGACACCAGGGCAAAATCGCGGAAACCATGCGGAAGGAGGAGTCGGATAAACAAGGAACGAATACATGTCGAAGGTTTTTAAAACCCGACAGCAAAGGATTCGGGTTTCCGGGTCGGGCAAGCATTTCGGGTTTCCATGGCGCGAATGCATGTCGGGGGGTCTAAAACCCGACGAAGAAAACAGGGCACGGGAAAAGAAACATGTCGGGAGCCCACCAAAACCCGACACCAAAGGACATGTCGCAGGGTTAAAAACCCGACGATAAAGAAAATCGGGTTTCATAAGTGGGTTTGCACGTCGGAAACGCATGGTCAAAAAGCATGTCGAGCGGTTTCAAGCCCGATGCAAATGCACGAGGGAGTTCCGAACCCGACAGGCGTTGGGGATCTCATCTGCCACCATGGTTGTTGAAGAATTGAATGCAGTTTTGGAGGTGGTTGGGGGGGGCGAATTCTTCTCCTCTCTCATCTTTTCTTCCTATATAATGTAAGGAGGGGCTGTTTTTTAAAGGTTGGACATTTTTGTTTTGTGCCTCCTCCCTTCTTCTCCCTGGCAGGTGGATTTGTGGAGCAAAGGACCTTCCCATTTGAAATTGTAATGCAACCTTGCCTCTTGGCAGTTTGCAGTGTTGTATCACCCTTTGGAGCAAATTAATGCATATCTGTGGATGTTTCTCAACCCTCTACGTGTTTATTTGCGTCCTTCCGATCTTCACTGTGAATCTGGCTATCTGTGCATATCTTTTGCATTACATTTTATTGGTTTGTGTTTATTGGCAAAACATATGTTCTTCATTCCTCGGTGCATCACCTCCTTAGCTTAGGTTTATTTTTATGCATTTTCTCTCTCCCTGTCTCCTTGGTAGTTAGATTAGGTTTTGGGGTAAACCTCTGTGTTTTATTGGTGCATCTGAACAGAGGAATAGGAGCCGGCCTTCATCCGGAGAGCTTTTCCGATTTCGCAAGGTCCCACACTTGGGAAAAGCTCCATGTTGTGCAATCGCACTGGGAGTCTCAAACGATCGCGTTGCTGGAGTCCTGTCTTGTGATTCGACACCAACAATAGCTTAGGTGGTTAGTAATTAGTTGGATGCTTGAAGAATGAAACATGAAGGCAAAAATGAAGTGTAAACACCTCCACATGGCATTAAATAGAGCCAAAGGACCACAAAGTTAGGAAACATAACAAAAGATGTATTCCAAAATGGAAGGAAAAATGATAATCATGAACTTGTGATTGAACATATAAGTACAAAAGTGTAACATTTTAAACCCCTGGGATGTGAAGCTTACAATAAAGGGCATGAGAGATATTGAGCTTCACGCAACACCAAGTTACCCACCCAAAGGTGATCATTCCTACAACAAATCATGCTTCGAACACTAAAGCGAGCTCTTTGTTGAGAAGCAATTGTTCCTCTCTATACACTACTACACGTGAGGCTCTTTTGAGACAAATGTTAGAGACACTTTTGTCTCTAAAGTTTCTTTCTTAGTAAGTTTATATTATATTAATAATATATTTACTTTCACTTCTATCAAATATTCCACCGCGTGCTTTCATAAAAACTTATGGATCGATGAAAATAGAGAATGGGTTTGTACTCAACTACAAGGGAAGGATTTGTAATATGAATAATGCATACAACCGAAAGAGATTTATTTTGGTTTCAACCCTCTAAAGAACATCTACAAACAAATTGCAGCCTCTGTCCAGTGGGGATATGCCTGCCAAGAAGAAGAAAAGATTTTCTGAAGGATCATCGCACTCCGTATCCAGGTTACATTATTCGGTTTTTGATTTGGGGGATTTAATGTTGTATAAAACTACAAAAATAAAATCGGCTTCTTTCATGGATACACCATTTTTCATCCATTGCTCTGTCCTGAACTCAAGGAGATTTTGGCCCTACAAGTGTGCATCCTTCTCCAAATGCGTGCTAATCATTCTCCCCGAGGATGGGCAGTCAGAGCCACATTCTAAAGAATTTGTTTCCTTCAAAAATTAAACAGACCCAAATCACCATAGCTTCAGCAGGAGTAGTTCTAATATGGGATGGAACATAGTTTTGTGTGCAGATCTGCACAGATTTGCAACAGCATGAAAGATTAAAAAAGAAATAACTTATGTCGTGGGGTTTTCTTCAGCAATAGGTAGCAGGATCCATCAACCCAACAATTTATAATCCATGTGAACGGTATTTGACAGACACCCATTTAATTTCAGCCATACCCATTTAATTTTTAAGGACACCCATTACAATTTTCTTCTTTTTCAAAATATAAGTAGCACTTGATATTGTTTGGTAAATTTTGTTGAGGTAACAGTTTTGGTTGCAGAAATATTATACTATATTTTAATGTGTTTTTATATCAGAATTAGATTTATTTCATCTTTTGTTTACGTTTTTTATTTTCTTTTTGGAATTTTGGCTTCATGAATAGCTGCTGCACCAAATCGGAGCTGCATAAAAGTTGAAATCATACCCAAAAATTACGACATTTTTTTATGAGTAGAACTTTTGCATCTGTTAAAATTCGTGGGTTGAGGGTTTACAGCGTCAGGTTGAAAAATTCAGGGATAGTTGTTTCCATTTTCCAAATGATATCATAGTTTAAATTCTTGTATTTAAAATATTCAAAGAAAACTCCAAAAATATTGTGGCGGATCACAAAATATAGCAATAAATATGATTATTTTACCTTTTAATGATTCCTGGTTTCCCTCATGAGGAGCACCTCACTCTAATTTTTGGTTTACCCCCTCTTTAGGACCTCTATCTATGCAAACTTGTAGCATTGCACTTCATATTTTAATTTTAATTTATAATTTTTAACATTTTTCGTTTCTGGATGGAAAATGTACTTAAATGTTACATCTCTGCCCAGGTAGCATATGGAAAGGGCTAGTGGCTACCCGTCACTCATTTTGTACTTATGTATGGTGTCCCCTTCCGCCATGGTCCCGATGGCCCATTCCACATGCCCGTAGCTAAAACCCTGACGTCAGGGCCGAAACCGTGGTAGGGACCACACAACTTGACGCCCTAATTGACCTGTATGGGGAACCAAGTCCTATTGACGTTGACGCAGTGACGTGGATGCCAAGTCTTCGAATTTGAATTATTAATTTTTGTGCCACCGATCCCTCCACGACAATAAATCATATCCTCGACCTCCAAATCATCTCCAATCCTACGGAAATTCACGAGGAGAGGGAAGCCCAAAACCAGTTAACCAGATAAACAGACCAGGGAAGAAAAAGATAGGCGGGTTTAAATCTATTTTGCTCTGTGTTTGTGTTTCTGAGGAAGAAGCCAGAGGGAGGAAGGAACCACTGAAAGGAGCCATCCGAGCGTGCGATCGTGTCTACTGTAAGCAAACATTCATCACAGTGTTGCACCTATGTATGGTGTCCCCCTCCGCCATGGTCCCGATGGCCCATTCCACATGCCCGTAGCCGAAGTCCTGGCGTCAGGCCCGAAACTGCGGTAGGGACCACAACACTTGACGTCTCAATTGCCCTGTATGGGGAACCAAGCCCAATTGATGTGGATGCAGTGACTTGGATGCCATGTGTTCGAATTTGAATTATTAATTTTCGTGCCACCAGCCCCTCCGCGCCAATGAATCATATCCCCGACCTCCAAATCATCTCCAATCCTACGGAAAATCATGAGGAGAGGGAAGCCCGAAACCAGTTAACCAGATAACTAGGTCAGGAAAGAAAAAAGATAGGCGGGTTTAAATCTATTTTGCTCTGCATTTGCATTTCTATGGAAGAAGCCAGAGGAAGGAGCCACTGAAGGGAGCCATCCGAGCGTGCGACTGCATCTACTGCAAGCAAACATTTATCACAGTGTTTTCTTCCTTATGCCAAGATGATTTTTTGGGTTATAATATCTCCTGTGTTTCTATCATTACAATGTTTGCGGGCCAAAGGAACGATTTGTAGAGGAGAACAATGTTTCTCTCCATTTTACTACTGTAAGTTTCAAATCCAATATCCCGTCTCCCAGTGTTTATACCGTTTTGTAGATTCATGGATTCATGAATTTGTTCGGCAAAATTTTTCCATTAATAACAAACTTTGATATGGATATAACAAAATGGGCATTATTTGGGTGATTTATATATTGCGCGTTTGTATTATATCTGTTGCCTTTCAGTAATGTGTTTCTCTTTATACATTCACTGAAAACCATTCACTAAAAACTTCCTTGCCTAACCCAGAAAAAGCATGTGAATGTTCTTCCAGCTCCTTGAGTGACATTCCTCTACGAAATGTTTGACAAAATGTCTCTGCGAAATGTTTGACAAAATATGTCTGCGAAATGTGCTTGAGTGTTAAAAATTTCTTGTTTGTTTTTCTCTTAGAATGCCTCAAAGAATCTCTGTGAAATGTTTGACAAAATGTCTGTCAAAAATTATGGTCTATTTGCTACCTGTTTAGCAATTAACTATACTGTTCATAGTCAATTTAGAATAAGTTTGATGAACCAATGTGTGGTTCGAACTCTCGACAGTAGTCCCTTAGTTAACTTATTTCTTAAACTAACAACAATGATGCCAGCTACCACAAGTAACTATTCGCAAACACTTCCCTGCAAGCTTGCACAACTCAGTCTAGGTGGCAAGAAACTCAGTATAGGTGGCAGGAAGTAATCTTACTGAGATACAATACCAGTTTTCAAAAAATAGTGACCTCATTTAGTATGTATATGAGCTAAAACTCGAATGGAGAGTGTGAAGAAAGTTCACACCATAGTTTGCACCTTTTGCACCTTCATACATATGACTGGCATTCTTTATCTTCTCAACTTGCCCACCGAGTTATTACTTTCCCAGTCAACACAAACATTCTCTCAGCTCTTCATCAAATTAGTAAATACCAGAGCATTTAACTGGTTCCAAGCATTGTGAATACAAGAATTTGAGCACCATGGCTTCTTCAGATACAGAAAGCTCAGACATAGATAATGTTCAACATACATCATCAAGAATGAAGATAGGGGTAGGATTGATAAAGCAAACTATCACAATTAGCATCAACTTGAGAAATTTTCCACCAATTGCATCTATTCCATGATCTTTAAAGCACAATAGCAGTGAGATGAGGTCTCTTAAGTACTCTCCAAGGCAATAACTAGCACCAAAGTATGCAAAGAGGACAAGATATGCTAGTGGTTTCAAGATTGCATGAGCAAGTGTCAAATGGGCAAAGGGACTAGCAACTAGATTTTTCTCAAATACCCTCACATCAACATATTGAAACATCTCAACACTAAGAGCACATTGATGAGGAGTCCAAAACTATCTTCAACCATCAATTGAGGGACTTGTGAGTGAGAAACACCTCCATGCACTCCAGAGAGGCAATCACCTTAAATGAGCAAGAAGCATGCTCTTGGATCAATATGATGAGCACATGAAACACTTTCTCCATCAAACACCAAGTATGCTAGCATGTTGTAGAGGACCTGTAAGAAGTGCTTAGGATCACATTTGAGCTCAAAAGCCAAGATAAGTGCCTAGACCATATATATCATCCAAACTTGTCTTTTCATGCAAGCCTTCTAGCGAGAGTTGGGAGAAATGGACATGCAACATGAAAAATCCTCACACAACCTATCCAAAGCATGTTATGAGAATTTATAAGACTTCAATGGCTTCCTCCCACACTAGGTTTGTAACCAGGAAAGTTTCATATCAGTCCCGGTTTTGATACTTGTTCGAACCTCTTAGTTTAGAGAGAATAAGATAAAAAAATCCAGGTTATTATGATAGATCTATGTGCTACAAAAAATATTTTCTATGAGAGAAGCTACCAATAATTTCAAGTGCATTATGTAATTTATGTACCTTGATTTATTTCAAGTTATTATGTAATTTTGGTCAACACCCATTTGATTAATTATGTGGATTTGATGGAGACACCACCACATGGCAAAAAAAAACCCTCCTTGTAAATGAGAGAGAAATTTGCACTCAAAAACTTAAGAAATTTTACGGAGTTTTTGGCTTAATTTTATGGTTGTTTTGTTACAGTTTGATATAGTGATCGAGTTTTTTAATCTTTTTACTTGAGGTTCATTTTTTTATTTTTAGAAAATTTTGACAGTTGCAAAATAATTGAGAAACATTTCTGGAGTTCAAGCTATAGCTGAAAATTAGTAGAGGACAAAGGTAGAAGAGCATTTTTTTCTATTTTTTTTAATTTGATGTTATGCAGTTTGATTTTGGTGGTCGAAGACCATATTTTGTTTGTCGGTATGTGTGTTTTGTGTTGTTTCTTGGTCTTACATATTCGTTTAGTATTTTTTTGTTTTATATTTGTCTATTTGGCTTGTTTTTAAAGCATTTTCCATCTTTAAGGCGGAAAAATGTTTCATCTAATTGATCAAAGCATTAGATGGGATATAATAATCTATGATGTGTTTAAACTGCAGAATATTATTGAAAATTATTTTACATTTTCCATAATTTAGAGAGTCATATTAAAATTGCTTCATTTTGTTCTTTAATCTTTTATATTGATCTTGAAGTAAATATGTAAAAGGTTAGTGATATTTAGGTTAAGAACTATATGAGTTTTTTTAAATGTGTTTTCAATTGTATGAGTATTTTCTATTTGTGGTTTTTGAACATCATTTAATTTTGTATCAATTTAATTTTTTTGATTGGTAGTTAAAATGTATCCAACGCTCATACGACCAATTACTAGAGGGGTTTAATTATTGTGGTTGGAAGCCAACATTATGATTGGGTTTGAAACTAAAATCTATTGGAGTTTTCCTGATTTTTTATTTTGGCCATTTTAAGTGCAAATTACACTCTCATAAATAATGCAGTTGTGCTCGAGATGGTAAAGTGCAACACAATTAAAAGATACTATTTGGGTAGGAACAATCTAAGCCATGGAATAGGTGTGGTACATGCAGGTATTTAATTCCCACATCTAAGGGCCAATTTTCAATGCAAGTTAACAACATTGATTGAGAGAGCCTTCATATGGCTAAAGAAAGGCATAGTACAATGTTGTTCTTAAGCTTCGATACTATATTTTTATTAAGTTGGTCTTGTTGTACACAATATTGTTTTCAACATATCTACATACTACCCTGAAAGATTCTCTTCCTTATTTTATTCTCGATATGGAAAATATTTAATCAAGCCATCTAGATATGTATTGAAATGTATTTCCATGTTTTTATCGGGTTTCAAACCTAGAACCTGTTGGATTTATCCCTTTTTCTGGTCATTTTAGGTGCAAATTACACTCACATATATAATGTGGTCAAGATGAGATGGTAAAGTGTAGCATAGATAAAAATATTATTTGGGTAGGAATAATCTCAGTCACGGAATAGGTGTGGTACATGCAAGTATTTAATTCCTGCATCTATTGAGAGAGGCTGGGAATAAGACATTACATTGTTGTTCTTATGTTTGATACTATTTTTTAATCAAGATGACTCTTGTTACTCAATACTTATTTCAACATATCTAAACACTTCTTTGAAAGATTCTATCCTTGTTTTCTCCTTGATATGGAAGATATTTTAATTACACCTTCTATAAATGTGCCAAAATATCTACCAAGTTTGACAACTCTCAAAATAAATTAAAAACTAAACAAACCTATCAAAGTTACTATAACAAACATCACCTCTCTACTCTAAACTATTGCAAAGAATTGGACCCACTATCCTTTATTGGTGTATGTATGTTGACGTAAACACCCAAAAGCCTTTGAAGAAAAAAACTTCCTTGCATTGAGTAATTAAATTATGTTTCAAAGAAAGTAATGTAGCCAAATTCTAAACAACTGAATATATTGCAAATAATATGAACTCCAAAAGAAAATAGATCTCCTTCTTCGTTATTGAATCATGAATTACAATGTTTCCTAAATAGGAAAACAACTCCCAACTCGAGTTGCCAAGCAAACTCTAACTAACTTTGACTAAATCTACTCTAGGTGGCGGAAATTACTATTTTTAGTAGTTTACTAGAACATGCTATTCTTAGTAAGTTCGCATGCTTATTCGTACATACGGGCACAAAAATTGCCACACATCTTCTACATGCCTAAATTAGAGGAATTGCCAACTTTCCAACTCATAATGCAACTAATAGACTAAAATTAACTAATGCCCTAAAATAGGAAAAAACTGAACTACAACTTAAATCCTAATTTTTGCTTCAAGATGGCATGATTTGGGGCGAAAAATGTGTTGAAAGTTACTCCAACTAGTAGGGCTGATTGACTGGTGTGTTCTTCTCATCGAAACATGTGGTTTAAAAAAAAAAGACTCAATAGACACCCGGAGCACAAGTTATGACCTTTTCAAGTTCCTGCTAATCTTGGCGCATCAAAAAGGCATAGTACAATGTTGTTATTAAGCGTTGATACTATCTTTTTATTAAGTTGGCTCTTGTTACACAATACTTATCTCAATATATTTGCACACTACCCCAAAAGATTCTCTCCTTGTTTTCTTCTCGATATGGAAAATATTTAATCAAACCATCTAGATATGTGCCAAAATATATTTCCAAGTTTGTGATTGTGTTTCAAACCTAGAACCTATTAATTTTTTATTTTTTATTTTTTTAATTTTGGCCATTTTTTAGAGCAAGTTACACTCACATAAATAACGTGGTTGAGATCGAGATGGTAAAGTGTGGCATAGATAAAAGATACTATTTGGGTAGGAAAAATCTGAGCCATGGAATAGGTGTGGTACATGCAAGTATTTAACTCCCACATCTAAGGTCCAATTTTAAACGCAATTTAATGGCATTGATTGAGAGACCTCTCATATGGCTAAAGAAAGACATAGTACATTGTTGTTCTTATGCTTGCTACTATTTTTTAATCAAGTTGGTTACTCAATACTTATTTTCAAGCATATCTAAAGCGCTTCGAAAGATTCTCTCCTTATTTTCTCCTCGATATGGAAAATATTTTGATTAGACCTTCTAGATATATGCCAAAATATCTTTCCAAGTTTGTCAACTCTCAAAATAAATTAAAAAACTACACCAACCTATCAAAGTTACTATATTAAAAGTGTCACGATTCTACCTACATTGGAAATAAATAACTCTCTGTAAACCATGGAAAGGCCATCTTATCCATCTTTCATTTTTTGTAGAAGAATGTCTACCATGAAAAAGGACCTACCGCCCAACATTAATACATCCCATACATTCAAAAATTTTACTTTTTCCATCTCATATTTCTAATGTGTGGAAATTGTTTCCTATTTTGTGCTACATAAATATCTCATGAACCACTTCATTATTAACTTTCTAAAATAATGCCAACGTCATGTTGTGCAAGTTCAAACATCACCTCTCTACTCTAAAATATTGCAAATAATGGACCCACTATAGTGTATTGGTCTTTATGTTGACGTACACACCCTAAAGCCTTTGAAGAAAAAAATATTCCTTGCATTCAATATTATGTTTCAATTAAAAATGATGCTTTATGATGTTCTATGTTCACTCAACGAATGATTTCATACCAAGCATACATGTTCAACTCCAATGTACCATGATAAAAAATGTAAGGCTAATTATTCATTGTAACTAGCAATTGCACCGGTGGTGCACCAAAGATGTTGATAGGGATGCATTGAAGAAGTTAAAGTTGAAGGATTGAAGGTGGGGCATTGGGACACCAAATTAAAATCCCTACTTTTTATTGGATTTACAACTTTTAAGGATTATTGCAATCACATTGTTATGTTTTTACTAACATAAGCATGAAAGAAAAACAAAAAAACTTGTAAACACAAGCGAAAAAGGGTATATGCTTCTCGCAAGAGTACCGATTCATGTGTCTAGACATCCATAACTCCTACATGACAACATTTATATTTTTTTATGCTATATTGTTTGTTAACAAAGAGGATAAGTTAGAAGATGAGAATGGGATGAAGGTCATGATGGGAAAAGGAAGAAGCCTCTCGGACTCAAATATACGCAACTTTCTTTCTGTAAGTAGTGGTGAAGGAGACTCTACAAAGCCTCCAAAGCTAGGGAGAATGTGGATGTCAGGTTCAATGGCCCAAGGATTATCCCCTTAGGCATGACTCATCATGAAACAAACCCACAATTCCATAATCCTCTATTCTTTTGAAAAAACAAAGATTGAAAAAGTAGATACGTCAACACTAATTTATACACCAAAAAGATAGGGCAGTAAGGAATTATCCACAAACATTTCTACATCATACCAATTGTTGGATTTGTAATGTTAACAAGTAATTAATTATTTGTCAACCATGTCTTGCTTTTCGAAATATCTCCATAGTACGTTTCCTCAACGACCTAGACACCCCACCCCCTTTGTCCATCAAACAATTGATAAAAATGGCACTCGGTTAACATGTGTCTAGTCGTATTAACAAAAAAATTTGTGTTGGTTCCCCTACGATTTTCATCTCCCCTTGAATTCTTTGCCCTCAAACCCCTTCTTAATCACCCCTCATTGTCCTTGATATTTCACTCCCTCCAATTTAACTTCTTTGTTGCATCGCCTTGATTGTGTCCATTGCATAGTTCATGTGCGATTGCTAGTTTTAATCGAAAGGGTTTTCTTGGTGAATATTGTGTTTATCTTGTGTACATTTCTATTTACTCCGTTAACTTATATTTAGTATATTTCCTTTGTGTTTATTTAGTATGTATAGGTACTAAAATACGAACACATTCTACGCTTTTAGAATCAAAGAGTAGGCGGTTATGATCCTAATTTATACCTATATCATTTTAATATTTTACACTTATTTCCTACACAATAATAATTACTTCTCATTAATTTTTTTCAATTGAGAAAGGAAATGTAGTTCACCATCTCTTTACGCCTTGGCCTCGCACTAAACATTAATGTCTAAATTAAATTAAAACTAGCAATTGCACAAGAAGGGTGCAATGGATACGCCGATATGCATCACAAAGTGATGGATGGATGCTAGTGTTGGTCGCTATATTGAATAGTTGTAGTTGCATCCTCTTTTCAATTTGTTTACTTTGTATGTAACAATCAAGTGTCTTACGTGTTTAGTTTGAATAGTTATACCCAAAAGATAATTGGATATGCAATGTCTAGATCCTCTAGGAATATATGGGAAAGAACAACATGGGCTTATCAAATTTTAAGCAAACAAAACAATATTCTATAAAAATGATGCGTTTTTATAAAACAAGATGCATTTTTGTAAAACAAAAATACAATGAAGTATTTAATGAAAAACCAAAGTGTATGGAAGGCACTAAACTATATGGTAAAAATGAAAATGAGTAAAATTTATTGAATATTAAAGGAATATCTAGTATCACCGCAAACATTAATTACGATTACAAAATGAAGTAATCTATCCTAGAAAGCATTTTACGTAGGAATGTAGATGTTTTAGATAACAAAACAACTTCCCGACCATAGATATGACTATACACAAAATCATCGAATATAATTTTGAAATTTAATCAAGAACTGGAAAAATTATTTTGAAATTTAATCGAGGATGGCATTGTTTATAGTTTTTTTTTTCCCACATGCAATGGATAGAGGGAAGACCTAACACAAATGTGTTATGCAAGTATCAAATAAAAGAAAAGCAAATTTTTGCATGATCAACAATTTCATGTGCATGCCTAAGACAATACATCTTTAAATACTCAAGTTTTAGATTACATTCGAATGGACAAGTGACATGCGACAACACCATTTTTATTCTTCTAGACACCGTAAAAGAGGGAAAATATGCACTTGATTACAAACCAATGTAGAAGGCATGCAATCCACCTTAAATGTTGGTGTTTTTGAAGACATGTAAAGAAAGCTCATGCATTGGTATCGAGAATGAATTTGTTTTGCATTGTGATTTGGTGAAATGAAAAAGATACAGGGTAGTTTTGGGAACAATGAAAACACCACACTAATATTTACAAAATTTTATGTACAACATCCAAAAATCCAAGACCTTAAATGCAAATTCTAATTCAATGCTCCAACAACTTAGATAAGTATTATGTCACATAAATATTGGGTATCCACACATCAACAAAATGAAAAAAAAAAACTCGCATGCTATACTTGCTTTAAATTGTTGCACACGTCATTACAAAATAAAACATATGAAAGAATACATTATAAATTCCATAATTAGGAGGCTACTACATTAAGTCTCCATTATTTCTATCAACTATTTTCAAGCAAAACATGCAATATAGTGTTGTTATATGACCAAGTGAAACTTCCATGTTCTTCTAAATGGAAAACAAGCGGGAATAATCCCATCATGCACATAAAGATGATAAAATTACTCCTATAAATTTTAGAATTTTAAATAAGAAATCAAAATGCTCTCGGTAGAAATAAAGATTAGTAAAAGCATTAGAAAAAAATAAAGATTGTGTTGGTAATGATCAAAGCCAAGAGATACCATATTGTGTTGTTAAACCAAAAGTAATTTTTTTTCTATTTTCTTCAACTAACCATTTTCAATATCAGTCAAATATTAAGGGAAAGAAATACTTTTAAACATTAAGTTTCTTGAGCAACTAAACTTAGTAGTTATGCATGTTGAAAGTGAATGCCACAACAAACAAGAGAAAAAATATAATTTTATTTGTCTCATCCAACAAACAATTCAAAAACCCCAAAGGAAAATCCCAAAATTGTTAGGAAAAATAAAGTATTTAGTGTGAAATGGTTTGGATATTTGAATATTAGGAATATAATATTCAAATATATTATTTAGTGTGCATTATGAGTTGTAAAGACAACTCATAATGATAAGTGAGGTTGAGTGATTTAAGGGATTGAGAGTGCTATCAAAGATAAGCTTTGACTCCTTCAATTAAGGATCAAGCTATTGTATTTATATCATCCTGAATGAATGAATAAAATATCCATGGAGTTATTTTGCACAATTGTTTTTGTCTCATGTGTAATTCATCTTAGCATATATTTTCTTGTTTGCTCTGGTTGATCTCTTTCATCTGGTATCAGAGCGAAATGAATCCATGTACAATGTATTAGCATGATGTCTTTGTTTTATTGCAAGGTTTAAAATCCCATTGGAGCATCTTCACAAATTTTAAGGTTTCTTTGGATGCTGTATTACTCAGATTTGCAGCTACCGAGGACGATGGCTTGAATACTACGGCCCTGCGTACCATTCTTACTAGCGCACGTGGATGGTGTCAGTTTTTATTCAGAACTAACCACGGATCCGAGGAGGAATACCTGCACACCCACGTGGAGCTCTGACCCACGGCTTCGAACACCCATGGACGTGGAATCATTGACGTCACCCATGATCCTTCAATGAATGTGAACTGTTTATATGAAGCCGAGCATGCAGATCTGACAACCATTTGTGGACACAAAAGCCTTTGACCTGCGTATTGATGAAGGCTACGAACTGATCTTACCTGCGTAGGCTTGGACGGAGGAGTATCTACAGCGACCAAACAAAGTGACAGCCACGTGGGAAGGATCTGGGGAGTACTTCGGGTATCACGGGTCTATCACAGAGATCCCACGGATACGCAGAACCTTCGAGGACGTGCAGTAGGTCATAATTGCATGCAATTCTCTTCCAATTGTCCTTTATAACTCCGGTCTAGGTATGTTTAATGTTTTAGTTAATCGTTTTAGTGGCCATTCTGGTTTTTAGGTTGTTTAAGTGAGATAGTATATGTCGTCTACATTAAAGTATTAATGTAAATCATGTCATTGTATGTTTTTTTAATAGTATCAAAAGTGTCAAATTTGTCGTAATCATCGTCAAGTTAAATGTTGTATCAATGTTATGTCCTTATTGTGTCTTGAGTCTTGAATGTTTGTAATTGTCATTTATTCATTTTTTTGTTATCCTCATAGTTATCTTAGTGTTGTATTAAAAAGTAATAAATTGATTACTTTTTAATAGTTTCTTCATATCGTAAAATGTCAAAAGTGTGTTAAAAATAATAGTCAATTATTTTTAATCGTCTTGTCATCAAGTCTCAAAATTGTCAAGTGTGTCGTAAAAGCTTGAAAATTAAAAAAAATTGCCTCACATTTAAAAATTCAGACGCATTTTCGCTTTTACACGACATCCATTTGAGGGGGTGCATTATCGACGGAGTTCGACACCCATAATGGAGATCCCGTTAGACAAATTTAATGGATTAAACTTTCACACTTGGAAAGTTAAAATCCAAATGCAACTTATGAACAAAAACCTATGGGGGATTGTAAGCGGAAAAGAAACACAACCAACTGATGCTGCTAAATTACTAGAATGGCATAGCAGGGATGACAAGGCAAAATCCATTATTGGACTTGCTTTATCAGATACTGAATTACACTATGTGGATTTAGATAAATCATCACTAGAGATATGGGATCTTCTTAACAAAACATTTGGGTCAAAAGCAACAAATGCTAAATTTTCACTAAAATTGCAACTCTTTAAACTAAGGATGAGTGATAGTGTGACAATGTCAAGTCACATTAATGAACTAAGTTCCCTTTTGAGACAACTCACAGAAGTGAAAGCTAATGTAGTAGATGAAGATGCAAAAGCCATACTGTTAAACAACTTGCCTCCAAAATACAACAATGTTGTATTTACATTAGGACAAATGCCTTCTCAAACACTTGAGGACATGATTTCAGCTCTCCTAGCGGAAGAGAAAAGAACTGCAGAAGACATAAAAGAAGAAACTGCTTTATTTGTAAGGAAAAAGAAATACAATAAATTTCTTAAAAACAAAGAAGAACCAGAATGCTTCTACTGCAAGAAAAAAGGGCATACAATCTTGTATTGCAGAATTCGAGCTAAAGATTTACTCAATGGAAATCTTAAGCCAAATGAAGCAAATGTAGTTAAAGAAGAGTCAGAGAATGAAGAGGAAGACCCAGTGAAAGAAGATCCTGACTACAATTCTGAAGATTTTCTATTCTAAATAAACTGACTGGAGGCAGGAGGCAAAGGAGGAGGAGGCTGATCAACATCTCTTGTTAGTCACCAACAAAGAGACTGCTTCAAATGTATTGGTGACTTCTATTTCAGTTGTGTGTTTGCTTTCTGTTGTAATAATGAACAGTGGATTATTCTTGTTCACGATTGTAATCAATTTCCTATATGAAATCTCCTAAAAATGGGAATATGATGAGAGCTAAAAATAAACTGTAAACAACATGATCTTTCTTGGTTTGTGGTAAACCACTTTGAAAACCACTTCCTTGGTTTGTGGTAAACCACTTTGAAAACCACCCTTCTCTGGTTTATGGTAAACCACTTTGAAAAACCATTTCATTGGTTGATGATAAACCACTTTGAAAATCATCTAGGTCATGAGTCAGCATCAGGCGACAAGTTACAGTTCAAGATAAGTTTTCCCCATGTTCACACTAAGGGGGTGATTGTTAGGAAAAATAAAGTATTTAGTGTGAAATGGTTTGGATATTTGAATATTAGGAATATAATATTCAAATATATTATTTAGTGTGCATTATGAGTTGTAAAGACAACTCATAATGATAAGTGAGGTTGAGTGATTTAAGGGATTGAGAGTGCTATCAAAGATAAGTTTTGACTCCTTCAATTAAGGATCAAGCTATTGTATTTATATCATCCTGAATGAATGAATAAAATATCTGTGGAGTTATTTTGCACAATTGTTTTTGTCTCTTGTGTAATTCATCTCAAAGCATATATTTTCTTGTTTGCTCTTGTTTGCAATCGAACTTAGTAGTTATGCATGTTGAAAATGAATGCCACAACAAACAGGGAAAGAATATAATTTTATTTGTCTCATCCAACAAACAATTCAAAAACCCCAAAGGAAAATCCCAAAATTTCAATACATGTGGAAATAAAAGAAGAGAGAAGGTGCAAAACAATTTTATGTGACCTTCATTCTTTCTTCAAGAATGTTTGTTGGTGTTCACTATTTAACAATGTTGAAAGATTTGTGCCCATATAGGCATCTGATAGTCCAAGTTAGGATTGCAAGAATATAACGGAAAGAGTTGGTGTATATAAACACAAGTAGCATGTACAACTAAATATTCTACAGCCCAAATCAAAGCAACAACAATAAAATGAAAATTTTGATCTATGTAAGCAAAAATTGTGGGCTAAAATAAATGCCCAACAATCCAAATCTAGGAAGCAGTACTAAAATGAAAGAGTTGATTTACGTATGCACAAAATGCATGATAGAATGAATTCCCAATAGTAAAGATAGGGTAGTAGTATTAAATCAAAAGAGTAATATTACATACACAAATTGCATAATAAAGAAAATCCCCAAGTGTATCAATGAAGACAACAATATTTAATTTGCAAGAGTTGAAGTATACACACTAAATGAATGCCCCAATGGTTGGAATCAAGGAAGCAATTATTCTAAATGAATGATATGATAAATGAATTGCCAATTACCCCAAATCAGCATAGCAATGATTAATTGAAAGCATTGAAGTATACATATACAAATGGCATGCCAAATGAATTCTCAATGATCCTGAATCATGGTAGCAATGTTTAATGGAAATAGCTGAAGTATACAAATACAATTGCATGTTAAACGAATGCCTAACGAGTCCCAAATCGGGCAATAAGAATGAATTTTAATGGATGAAATATATCCACAATCTCATTCCTATTCATGGTAATTTAGATCAAGGAAACAAAAAGAAATTTTAAAGAACCAATATATCAACACACAATCTACATGCCAACTTAATTGCCCAACATGTTAGATTAAGACATCAATAAGAAGTTTGAAAATTATTATATAATAATTTACAACAAAATCCTTATTCAAGACTAAATATGAGTATATTATCCATTTTGTAAATTGATGTCCTAATGATGAAAAAGAGTAGCACTTGAGTACCATAATCATATGAACATAATAAGATCCAAGCTACTTTCAAAATTAAACAAGGGAAAAAAATTAAAAAAGAAAACCCAAAGGAAAAAAGTGAAAGCAAAAAGAAGTCTACATTATCTAAATAAAATATTGATGTGGATAGGTACTAATCTTTGATTGAAGAATTTTAACACAAGTAAATAGGTGGAAAAACTCTTAAACATTCATAAAATAAACCCGTGGAAACTAGGTTCCCAAATATACAAACAAAATATTTTAAGATTAAGGTTCGAATCCATAAAATATTGTGGGAATATATAGATGCGAGGTGACTCGGATTTTAAAAACTTCCCGGACCTATTCAATTCCGCCCGCAATCAAATCACAGCCAAAAAAACTAAAAAAAAAAACCTAAAGCCCACAAAGAAATGGGCCCTCCAATTCACATTGCAAACCCCAAGTCTAAAGTGCATGGAGGAGAAAAGGGCACAATTGCCGGTGGACCTAAAGAAGGCCACGCCAAATGGTAAAGCAACGACTTTTCAAGCTCAGATTTCCTGCAAGTTCAAACATCAGAGAAAAACCTCTTAACAGACAAAAACAGAGCAAAACTAACAAACAACACAAATCAATATGGCCTGCATAAAATGAAAGCACCCAGAAAAATGCAAGCAGAGAAAAGTGTTAGCAAAGTCTTTGAACCACATCCTTTCTCATAGAAATATTCTTTCACGCTAAATTTAATCCTCTACATGGAAAAGGGAAGCAAACCAAAACAGAATGCTCCAACTATATTATTAATTGCTAATATCAACGCACAGGCCTAAAACACGAGCATGGAAAGTGGGTTGCATACCTCTCTCTAGCGATGAACACCCAGGTCGCTGCAAGCAATCTTACTCGAATGCTTTCTCATGGCAAACACCAACACCAACATCGCACAACAATGTGACTCTATTTTTTTACATAACAAACAATTATGCAGAGGGCGGTGGCTCTATACTGTGTTAAAATCCCTTGTATTCTCTAAAGACTGAGCATTAATCAATTATGCGGATGGTGCAAGACAAACGTCCCCTCCCACTCCCATTCAATGCTGCAATAAGAACAAGGAAACCAAACTATTCATTTGATTTAGACATGGACAGCAAAGATTTGGTGAATGGTCGTCAACATGTACAGATAAAATACAAACCGTTGATTTGCTCAACGAGGCAAAGAAAAGTCCGCAATGTAGCGCCTGTTGGCGTAATGAACATCAATGTGTAGAAAAACTTCAAGTTTAAGTGTATTGTGAGATAACAGATTAGAATCTCAGATATACGCCAATTTTGCAGGGGAAGACCTTCCTCTTTCACTATGCTCTGGTGTAACTGTGACACTAGTCACTAGTGTCAGAACTTCCGCTTTCACTATGCTCTGGGAATAGTAAAACAAACTGAATCAGATGAACTTCGTTCTAATGTTACACAGGAACCACTCAACCAGTCCATTTTTATCATCTCCAACACTGCTGACACCTCCTTCATGGTGGGGCGTGCTTCAACTGTAATTTGTGAACACCACAAACCAGTGCGTAACAATAATACCACAGTTTGGATTTCATTACTTTCTGCATCAGTGAGCAACCTATGGTCGACTACATCGAGCATTTGATTTACAAAGGCTGAATCCACCCATTTATGCAGGTTCAGATCCCCATCAAACATGTCATTGGTGGGTCTCATAACAGTGACCATTTCCAACAACAAAATGCCATAACTATAAACGTCTCTTTTAGTAGAAATTCTTCCACTCACCGCACATTCTGCAATCAATTAAATCAATTATTACAATTCTTATTGTTATTTGAACACAAAAAGGAAAACCTCATGTTTGAATCCATACCTGGTGCAATATAGCCCACGGTGCCTTTCAAATCTTTGAAATCAACAGTCTCAGGCCCTGCTATTCTGGCTATCCCAAAATCTGATAGATGAGCTGTCATGTCTTGGTCTAAAAGCACATTGCTTGGTTTTATATCACAATGCATGATCTGCACATGACAGTCATGGTGAAGGTATTCGATGGCATGGGCCAAATCTATAGCTATGTTTAACCGTTCCTTCAGTCCCAATTCATTACACATAAATGAATACAAATGCTTTTCTAAGCTTCCATTACACATAAATTCAAATATTAAAGCTTTGAGCTTATTGGTGGAACAAAAGCTTATAATTTTAACCGGGTTTCGATGTCGAATTTTGCTCAATACTTTACACTCTACAATGAAATTCTTGTGGGCGTCCTTTTTCTTTAAATTGAAAACCTTCACAGCAACACAACTGCCATCACTCAATAGTCCTTTATAAACTGATGCTGAGTTACCCTTTCCCAAAATGTTAGCTTCGTCGAATCCATTTGTTGCTTTAACAATTTCTACATTTGAGATACTTGGAAAAATTAGCTCTAAACTCTGCTCAATCAAAATCTCTGTCTCCCTCTTGTTTCTTATGGATCTGTCAGTTATGCGAATGTTTTCCATTTCCCAAGCATCCATCATTTCCTTCATCCCTGTATTTTGTTCTACTGAAGTGACGCGGAATCTTTTCCCAGGTTCCAAGCCTTTGAGGCTCTCCCTCAGTGGCATCTCAGAAAAATCCAAGAGTCCTTCCATCACTAGTACGGCTTTGTTCATGGCTGGTTTTTCCAATGGAGACCTGGCAAAACACCGCAAGGCAAGCTTCACCCATCTCATTGCCTCCTCTTTCTTCACCCACCCCTGCAACTCTTTGTCTAACAAGATCGGGATCATGAATACCAATCCTTGTGTCTGGATCGAATCAATGATGGATGGCATGGAATATTTCAGATTTTCCCATTTGCAACCTGTCAACAGCTCTAGTAAAATGATTCCAAAATCCTCTACATTTCTAAATTTTTCACATTGCAACGCCAGTTCTAAATTTCGTTGCTCTGAAGAAGACAGTAATTTGGAATTCCTATCTATGGGGTTTACAGACTGAAAGCCACAAAACTTTGGGGTAAACCGTTCATCAAGGAGTATGTTGGTACAATTAACTTGTAAATTCAAAAAACATTTTCCCGAGTCATCATGGAGATAAGCAAGGAAGTGCGCTATGCCAATGCCGATTTTTCTTCTTATATTCCAATCGAGAATGCTATTTTGATGAAAAAGCTGTAAAGCCATTGAACCCATTACCATGTGGTCGTATACTAGAAAGGTTTCAAAACCTGCTGAAACTCCACGCAAGCGAATGACATTGGGATGATGCAGCTGGCACAACATGCTTATCTCCTTCATTGACATTTCTAGTTGCTCTTTTTTCACAATTACACGAGTTCCATCGACAAAATGCCCTTCCACATTAAGCAAGAAACTCCCAAAACTTTCCTAGAAAAGTCCTTTGTTGCATTTTGCACTTCTTTGTAGGAATACTGTTGAATGTAATTAGGAAGGCTAACAAAAATTTTAATTTCAGGGCTTAAAGGTTGGACACTCTGCTGAGAAAGAGGGTGAGGCTGAAAAGATTCAGAAAAATCTTCATCTAAAGACACAACTTCTTCAGCCGATCCTTGTTCTTCATGGCATTTGACGAGTTCAGCTATGTCAAGTTTTTGCAAATAGTAGATGGCCAATCCCAATGACGAGAATCATTCACTCTCATTAGCAACAACTTCATGTATCTCGAAAATCAAACATGGGCAAAAGTAGGACGGCAATTTGGATCTATGTCCCAACATCTTCTTATATAATCAGCTAATAACGACGGACACCGAGGCGGCAAACTCGGCCTTTTGCCTTGTACTATCGGTCCGTAGACATGCATATCATTAACACCCTCAAAAGGAAGCTTTCAGCTTAAAATCTCATAACAGTCATGGCAAAGCTATACACATCTCGCTTTATAAGTATATTCTTTTAGAATCCCTAATCTATTTGAAACCCTCTTGGGGTATCGATAGACTTTGAGGGCCCTCCAAGAAGAAGTTCCCTTCTTTGTATTCTGCAGACCGAAAACCGTAGAGCCTCAAACCGCCGCTCCAAAATCACACAACTTAACTCGCCCATATCCTTGGGATCTAAATTCTAGTACCTCGAAGGTCGCATGAGCACATTAGCCATTTGCCTTGAGATCTGTTGGCTAGATTTTCTCGCATAGCATAAAACCTAGGCGATCATGAGATAAATCTCCCTCATTTAACCTGGGTGAGGCTCCGTGTCGATTTTTCAATATAAATGTGTTTTTATCTATCGTGGGTTTTACTTTAACCACTTAGTTCATGAACCATAACTAAGAAGTTCTGCAGTTAAGTAAGAAATTTGTTTAAGAAAGGAAAATTATAGAAGAAGAAAGTAAAGGTATTACAGAGAAGAAATAATGAAGATGTGCATCCCAATTAGTAGATAGCAGAGCTAATTACATGCACATAGAAGAAACTTAATAGATTTGAACACACAGAATTATAAAGCAAAGGCAGCTCTAGATCCAGATCTAAAATAACACAAAGTTTACTTAAAAGATCTAAGATTTAAAAGCAAGAAACACAGTACGCCGTGACACAAAGTTCTCCGGAAACCTGCTTCTTTGTATTCCTTTGCAACAAGTGGCTCTCAGGGGTTCAACACAAAGTCTAGAACACAAGATTGCTTCTTACAAATTCTGATCGATCATTAACCCGGAGGTTCTTCTCCTACTTATAGAATGTAGGAGGGAAAGTACAAATAGAAGACTCAAACTGAACTAAAGTATGAACAACAAGTAAAGATGACATTTGGCAATCATCCTCAACTAACTTCTTCTTAAGTGACACATGTATCACTTAACTAATAGAATAGTTCCACATGACTTCAAGTAATGGTTGCAAAACCAATAACTTAGAAGTTTTACAATTTCATCCAGGAACATAGAAAATAGAAGAAGAAAGAATAGAAGAAGTCATGCCAGCTGTAATGTTTACATCTTCTTCTTGTTCTGATATCTGATATACTTGTCGAACATATAATTCAGCATCCTTCCATCTGTTTTAGTCATCGCTTCATTTCTCTCGGCCCCGAACTGCAAAGAACCCTTCATTCAACACTTTGCTGCATGCTTCCACCTCTTCCAAACTCGGCCCAAATCTCGCAATGTCTGCCTGCAGCGCCACCAATCTACTGATAGAATTCATCGTGAAAGGCTTGGTAGCTTTATCAATTCTCTTTTGCACCATCAGAAGAGAACCTTCCAGGGAATCATGCACTTCGTTAGAAACAATCCGCACGTATGAAGTAACACCTCCATCCACTCTTTCCTCAGTGAAAGAAATGATACTGTCTGGTAAATCTGATGTTCTACTCTCAAGCACCTGCATCCTTTTCAGCAAAACTCTGCAGATCTCCAAACGGAAAGATACTGCAAACTCTAGCTGCTTCCCCTTCTCGACTGATCCATCCAAGTCACAATTTGTTCTCGCAACCAATACATCTCTTGGCAGCTTGTTCATCTCGCCAAAATACTCAAAGTTACTCTCTGCGTAACCGTATTCATGCCTTCTATGCTTTCCATCGATTGCTTTAGTTGATTCTTTGCATCTTTCATAACCTTTAAAGCGGTGGCACTTCCCAAGTTGTCTGAAGCTTGACGAATAATCGATCCTTCCATTTATCAATAGCCTTTACTTGATTGCTTGATCTTCCATTTCGCATAAGATGATCACTCACCGCTCCGAAATGGGCTGAATGGAAGGTTTAGCAACCTTGGCTATGATCTCACATAATTGAGATATTTGCTTCTGCAGACTCTTCTTTCTCCACCTTTTCACTGTCAAGCCCAAGGAACAAAGCATCCAAAGCAACATTTGCGTGTCCTGCTTCAATCCTTCGGTGGTAGCTTGACCGAGTGGTATTTTGATCACCGTCACATCTTCTACCATGAGCTCCTCTTCTATCTTTCCTTCCGCCGGAATTGATATCTCAGCAAACTGTTGGTGTCGAATCACAGCACCCACAGGACTGCAACTTGATCGGTTGAGAATCTCAGTGCGATTGCACAACATGGAGCTTTTCCCAAGTGTGGGACCTTGCGAAATCGGAAAATCTCTCCGGATGAAGGCCGGCTCCTATTCCTCTGTTCAGATGCACCAATAAAACGCAGAGGTTTACCCCAAAACCTAATCTAACTACCAAGGAGACAGGGAGAGAGAAATGCATAAAAATAAACCTAAGCTAAGGAGGTGATGCACCGAGGAATGAAGAACATATGTCTTGCCAATAAACACAAACCAATAAAATGTAATGCAAAAGATATGCACAGATAGCCAGATTCACAGTGAAGATCGGAAGGACGCAAATAAACACGTAGAGGGTTGAGAAAACATCCACAGATATGCATTAATTTGCTCCAAGGGGGATACAACACTGCAAAATGCCAAGAGGCAAGGTTGCATTACAATTTCAAATGGGAAGGTCCTTTGCTCCACAAATCCACCTGCCAGGGAGAAGAAGGGAGGAGGCACAAAACAAAATGTCCAACTCTTTTTAAAACAGCCTCTCCTTACATTTATATGAGAAAAATGAGGGAGAAGAGAAATTCGGAATTTCTTCCAACCACCTCCACATCCGCACCTAACTCATCTCATTATGGTGGACTGTACTTCGAATCGGGTTTGGAAGAAGCCCCGGCATGTGTTCGATGCTTGCGTTGTCCCGAAACCCGCTTCCCACGTGATTCCGAGCTTTCTTTTGTGTCGGGGCGGAAGATGAACCCGCATGCGCATCGGGTCCGGAGGGGTGCTCGACATGCTTTTGCCCCGTGCATCCCCGACGTGTTTTCCCGACCTCGAAACCCGCATTTCTTTTGCGTCGGGTTTGGAGACCCCCCGACACATTTTGTCCCACCATGCTTCTCCGCCCCGTGAACCCGCGTTTGCCCTGTGTCGGGTTTTGCGGCCCTTCCGTCATGCTTTCCTGGCTTGCCCGCCCGACTGGTTTTCGCGATTGCTTTGGCGCGGGATTTGGAGACCCGCATACATATTTTCTTCTTTGTCGGGTTTGGAAGAAACCCCGACATGTCCCTTTGCCGTGTCTTTCCGCCTCTGGTTTCCGCCTCTGATCTGTTCCAGTCGGGTTCGGGAGGTGGTTGTGCATATGCATCGGGCTTGGGAGGATGCGCAACATGTTCTATGCTCGTGCTTCTCCGCCCTGTCCTCCCGACTCCCAAACCCGCGTTTGCCCTGATTCCGCCGGAGAGGGGAAAATATACAACAATTTGGCGACTCAACGGGATTACCTGCCTGCCAGGTAGAAGATCAGTGGCCCTTTAGCAATCCATTGGGCATGGAGTCATAAGCAACCTGAAGCCAACCTGATATCTGAACTTCTTCTCCGAGAACACGCAACTTAAGAGTTGTTCTCACCAAAATCCGCTGCAATGAACTATGCAAGAGCAAAAACCAGCAACACCAAAAACTATGTACAAAATTGAAAATCATACATGCCCCAAATGGAACATGCAGAGTGTGCACAAGCACTTCTTCTGCTGAAAGCAAACCTACCTACTCTACTCTAACTGGAAGCAAGGATGAGCTAAACAAACCCTGCAACTGGTTGTGCAAAATAGCTTCCTTTCTTCAAAATTGGCAGCCATGCAATTGATTTGGCACTGATCATGGCTGTTTGGATGGATGGAAAATCAACAAGAAGCTGGTCTTCTACCCAAATCATCAAGGTATCAGCTGAAGGAAAATCCAATACCTCTTTTAGTTGCTCTGCATTTGAATTGAAGAGGTATGGCAGTTGATCCTTGGTACTTTGATCTCACCCTCATGCTCAGAAGCGAGCATGACTGGTTTTGGCTTCTCCCTTGGCTCCAATGAAGCCAAGTATCTGATTGGGCACGGCATGATCCTTTGAGTATGCCCATTGCTCTGATTTTCAACTCCAGGAATGGAGTTCTCTTGTAGACCTCCTTGAATGGATGGCGTGGAAGAAATGGTGAAATTCCTCTGTCCTTTCTCTTCCTCCATGGCTGATTGTGAAAGATTAAAATCTTCCAATCTTGGTTCCAAAGAGCTGCTATAAGATGCAGGCTGCTGTAAATGAATGTTCTCCTTCATGACAGCAGACTCGAGTGTTTGGAATGGGGATGATGAAAAAGAGAAAGGTGGAAACTCAACCGGCTCCTCTCCATCAAAACAAGATAAACTGCCTAATTGCTGTCCTGCTGCGAATGCTCAACTTCCTCCATGGTGTCTTCTTGTTCTGTAACCTGACCACCATGGTTTCCTTCACTCTCCGACATTGAGTTTGAGAGATAAAACTCTTCTTCAGCACTAGAACTCGAGAGAGATGAAATAGAAAGAAGAACTGAAGGTTCTCCCATAGCCTGATTTGCGCTCAAAGCCCTTGGATCCGCAATTTTCTCCTCCACAACTAGGATGTGCTCCTCTTCTTTTGCCTTTGGAGCAGCTTCTTCCTCCTCCAATTTTCGAAGACAATCTTGCTCTTGAATGAGCTCCTCCTCCAGCATGAAGTTCGTCAAGTCAAACTCTTCGATCTGCTGCTCTAGAGGACAAGTTGGGACTGCAAGATCTCCTTCTTCTGCTGCAACAGAATCAGTCCTGACCACCATTTGTTCTCCAACCCCAACCTCTTCTGTAGGCCTAACCATCAAGGGGATCTTTGTCATCCCAAATCTAAGAGCCCAACTCTTCAGACTTTGAATTTCTTCCTCTTTGTTGGCACTCTCTTTTTGCTGTGGTTTTCCTTGGCTGGCATTCTGATTTTCATCCTCCCAACATGGATTAGGGGATGCAATAGGAGGGATAGGTTGAAACTCAACTGATTTGACAATTTTGTGTGGTGGTGGAGGCGGTGAAACCTCTTGTTTCTTTGGAGTGGAAGGTACTTCATTTAGCTCTTGTGGAGGGGGTTTGGATTTGGAAGAGAAGAGGGCAGAAAAACTGAGATGGGATGGAAGACTAGGGGGTAGAGGGATGGATTCAACATTTAGGGCAGCAGATGGTGAGTTTAAAACTTGACACTGCTGAAATGATATAGATTGAGAAGGAGGAAAAGAAAGAGTATGAGGTGGTGTGCTTACCCATTGACAAGGTTGCAGAATACTTCTCTCATACACCTCTATTCCTTCAATCCACCTTGTAAGTAATGGCAGTGTTGCAATCATGAAGTCTAACTTCTCTTGAGAGCTGTAATGCCTTGGAAAAGGTCCCACCCATGGACAAGGTGCTCTGCAACCAATTCCAAATGCTTTCATTTGTGCCTGAGCCCTAGATTGCACCATGTTCACCTCCATCTTTTGGATTTTCTCCAGCAGATCTGCATTTTCTTCTTCATTGTCTTCATTGCATGCGTACCCTTGCTCTTGGAAAGCTCCATAGCCAAACTGATTTTGGCATTGCTGCTCATATGGGTATGCATGTTGATCCTGAACTTGACCAAAATGCTGATTTGGAGGATTTGTAAAACATGTTGGAGGTGTGATATATTGCTGCTGTTGATGTGGATTCCATGATGGAAATGAAGTCATGGTTGCACAACTTCATGGAATGGAAAAGAATGAAAGAGATGGAAAGAAAGATGGGTGGAAATGGATGGGAACAGTCTGTAACTCAGAGAAATGGGTTGCTGATCAGGTGGAGTCGCCAGATGTGTTTTTTGAAAATGCCTCTAAAAGGCTGGATGTTGCCAAGTTACACACCAAACTTGACAATATCGAAATCGAGATTTAAAATTTGAAAGACCCGGAGGAATGCAATCTTCAGTTCGGAACTCATGTCATGTTGTGCAGCTGCGGATTCCCGAAAAGCACAGTCGGAACTCAGGTCATGCGATGCAACTCACAAAACCCGAATTGCTATGTGTCGGAACTTGGAACATGTCCGACACCCCTCAAAACCCGATTTTCTTTGTTGTCGGGAATAGGACCATGTAATGCATCCCCCAAAACCCGAATTGCTGCTTTGATGTTCTCGGGTCCCGAAAACCCGAAATCACTAAAAACCGAAATTTTGAAAATCAAAATCTCAAAAACTAAAGATACCCTTTTGAAGATTACCTCAGATCTACCAACTGTTAAAATTTTGACTGTTTTGAGCAAGATAAACCCTTGAAAAATGATTTCGGAGTTCAGGCTAGAGGTGCAAAATTTGAAATTTGTAAAAAACTTGCAATTTTTAGTGCAAATTTCATGAAAACTCCTTCAAATTTTGATGGAATGACCTCTTGGTCCCACCGGGCGTGCCAAAACTGTTGGTGTCGAATCACAGCACCCCTGGGACTCCGCAACTTGATCGGTTGAGAATCTCAGTGCGATTGCACAACATGGAGCTTTTCCCAAGTGTGGGACCTTGCGAAATCGGAAAAGCTCTCCGGATGAAGGCCAGCTCCTATTCCTCTATTCAGATGCACCAATAAAACACAGAGGTTTAACCCAAAACCTAATCTAACTACCAAGGAGACAGGGAGAGAGAAATGCATAAAAATAAACCTAAGCTACGGAGGTGATGCACCGAGGAATGAAGAACATATGTCTTGCCAATAAACACAAACCAATAAAATGTAATGCAAAAGATATGCACAGATAGCCAGATTCACAGTGAAGATCGGAAGGACGCAAATAAACACGTAGAGGGTTGAGAAAAACATCCACAGATATGCATTAATTTGCTCCAAGGGGGATACAAACCGCAAAATGCCAAGAGGCAAGGGCATTACATAATTTCAAATGGGAAGGTCCTTTACTTCACAAATCCACTCGCCAGAGAGAGAAGAAGGGAGGAGGCACAAAACAAAATGTCCAACTCTTTTTAAAACAGCCTCTCCTTACATTTATATGAGAAAAAATGAGGGAGAAGAGAAATTCAGAATTTCTTCCAACCACCTCCACATCCGCACCTAACTCGTCTCATTATGGCGGACTGTACTTCGAATCGGGTTTGGAAGAAGCCCCGGCATGTGTTCGATGCTTGCGTTGTCCCGAAACCCGCTTCCCACGTGATTCCGAGCTTTCTTTTGTGTCGGGGCGGAAGATGAACCCGCATGCGCATCGGGTCCGGAGGGGTGCTCGACATGCTTTTGCCCCGTGCATCCCCGACGTGTTTTCCCGACCTCGAAACCCGCATTTCTTTTGCGTCGGGTTTTGGAGACCCCCCGACACATTTTGTCCCACCATGCTTCTCCGCCCCGTGAACCCGCGTTTGCCCTGTGTCGGGTTTTGCGGCCCTTCCGTCATGCTTTCCTGGCTTGCCCGCCCGACTGGTTTTCGCGATTGCTTTGGCGCGGGATTTGGAGACCCGCATACATATTTTCTTCTTTGTCGGGTTTGGAAGAAACCCCGACATGTCCCTTTGCCGTGTCTTTCCGCCTCTGGTTTCCACCTCTGATCTGTTCCAGTCGGGTTCGGGAGGTGGCTGTGCATATGCATCGGGCTTGGGAGGATGCGCAACATGTTCTATGCTCGTGCTTCTCCGCCCTGTCCTCCCAACTCCCAAACCCGCGTTTGCCCCGATTCCGTCGGAGAGGGAAAATATACAACACAAACTTCTCTCCCGAATCTTTGATGATCAACCTAGAAGTTGCTTTAGCAACTTTAGGCCTTCTGTCTCTTACGCTCGCCGATCCTGAAGTAGGCTGCAAGTCATGCTCCTCTAAGTTCATCTCTACTCTTGCTTCCGTAACCAATCGCAAATCTAACCATCCCGAGAAGTTATTTCTCGGGGAGTAAGAAGTCACTGAGTGCACTACCATCTCCCGCTCGCATCCTCTCCGTCAGAAAGTGCCACGGTGTCATGGCTACCATCTTCTGAAACATCCAAGGACAAAGCTCTTTCGAACTCCGTCATCTGCAGCTTCTCTGGAGCAGTCTTTAACGGCAAGTGGTCATGCGGAGAGAAAACGAATGTCGCCGGTTTCAATGAAGGCATGGAAGCATCCTGCTGCTGCGGTGCAATAGTTGGTGATCCTCTGGGTACTGGAGAAGTCGGAGTCAAAGCTATGGTCGTAGAAGTGGTCTTCTCTTTCTCTTGAGATCTTCTGTGTACTTTCAACTTCTCGGACCTTCTGCTGCTTTCTCCTTCATGCTTTCGTTTGAGGGAATCTCCTACGCCGAAGTTGCCCGTGATTTGATTCATCAATACTTCATCAAGGCAGTATCCCTTCGTTAGCAGCCAGTTCGAAGTATTCACCAACACAGCTCCAGATCTCTCTTCAATTGAATGGCAGCCTCCAATGTTATCCTGCAGTATAGCTTTATCTCCTCCCATCTGATGGTAAGTGTCAAGTACCACGTTCCCATCATCTTTAAGATCCGCAGGTATCCGCGCTAGTCCAAAGTCGAACACTTGCTTTGCTGATAGCTTGCTGAAATCTTTCTTTCTAACCTCGTACTCACTTCTGCACTTCATCCAGAAATCTTCTAACGAAGGCACATGTGCGTACTCCTGGGAGATTGTCTTCCTGGCTACTCCAAATGGATCGAAGTTAAGCCGTGTAGGGAAGAACTCTTGCTCATACTCGGATAACATTTGCGCTTCCATCCCTCGAGCTCTGTGAATGCTGATGCAACTGTAATATCCCACAGTGATTGGGAAGAAGCCCGTAGACTTGTGTCATTTCAACTGAAGGTCGTGTAACTCTACGAGTTGCCTGCTCAGCTCCATGGCGATCACTCTATCACTTGGATACCTGGGCATCTTTATAGGTTCTCCAGAAAAGCCCGTAACCCTGAGGTATGTGAAATCTGCAAACTGGATGAATAAACTGCCAATCTTGGACACTGCTTCCCACGCTTCCTTGCTTACCCTGTGAGTCTTCAAGTCTTTGTCTAGCCTGTAGATGAAATCGTAGAAGAAGTCATCGTTGATCACTTTGAAGTCCTTCTCGCACGCAGTACAGTAAGCTGTGGGTAGCACTTGAAAATGGGGTCCTTGGAAAGGACACCACATCTATTCACTTGGAAAAGACACCCGTGTGAAAGCAAAGATATACCAAGTACGAAGTCATCTTGAAGCTGAAAGTACGCTTCACGTTCCAAAGTTGCTCACCGATGTTGCTGCTAATAATTTCGACCAATTGATTATAGAATCAACCTTGTTGATTTCAATGGTCCTGATGAAAGCATACATCCATGTACGGAAAGTGTAGGCATTCGCTTCGCCATTCATCCTGCATAGCAATTTGACGACATCATCTGCTTCCTGCACCAAATTGGAACGTGGAAGAGTTCTCGGGAACTTTGAAGGGGATCTAGGCTTCTTCATGAACCGGCTGTTCATTATGCTCACGCAATCAGCTCTATGTTTCTCCCATCTACTGTCAGCATCCTGAATGCTAATAGAAGTCACCACCTTTTCGTTTCGAATCTTTAGACAATAATTGATGAATTCCGCATCCAAACGAATTATTGTCTTTCCCGCAACATCACGCACTGATCTGGATGAAGGATGATAAGATCTAGCACACTCCATCACGAACTCTGGCAATTGGGCTGTACATGGGAAAGCTGCAGCTCGGATAATTCCACTACTTTTGACAAAGACGCATGAGTGAAGTCTTTCCGCTCTGGATTTATCAATCAAATCAAAGAGGTTCGGGCCTAGATCGTGTCTTCTATGTCCGAAAGTTTGGAAGCAATGCATGAATCCATCGTGCTCTCTTTTCATCTCCTTTCACCATGGCTTTATCAATCTTTGTCCGAATAATTCTTTTCTTCTCTAACTTGGCCGGATTTCTTCAATACCGGTGCGAGATCTGGACAAATCTTCGATTCAGAGGATATTTGCAATGTATGGACATTGATAAAAACTCCTTTTCTTTTGTAAAGCACCGTAATGAATTCCGCAATTTATTCAGACAAAAATGGCCACCGAAGCATGAATAGTGAATTTAAATTATAAAAATCTGCACTTTTCAAGCCTCGTTGCCCCAAAAATTAGTGTTAAATTTGCACATAAAGAGAGCATGAATCCTTTCAATCAACACACCGAGCTCTGTAACACTGTGAAAACAACTATGCAGACGAAGATCAACCTTCTCCAAAGCATGCGCCAAACTGGAAGCTTTTAGCCTTGTTAGCACTTTGTCCGAACAAAATCCTTCCTCAATGGGGGCGCACTTTTCCTCCTAGTTGCAATTTTTACCCGTGAATTAAATTATTCACCCATATGGCTGCCCATGCTTATATAACCTTCACAATTCTATAATTAATAATTGCCCTAACAATTAAAGGCAATTAATTAATTAAAAATCATGCTTTTCTCTTTTAAAAATAGCATGTTTAAGGACAACTATCCAATAAATTAAATTAATCCAATTTAATCCTTCACACAACACTTCACTCAAGCCCACAAAGTGTGCTTTGACCATAGCCCGAAAATAGAAATTAATTTAATGTTTTAATGCTTGAAAAATATTAAATAATGCCCAAATATGGCGCACTTTTTGAGAGGAAGGGCGGCGACTAAATAAATTAAATTAAATTAATTTAATTCCTTTCTTTATTCCACCTTTGACTTGTTGACCTCCTCCAAGCTTGGCGCACTTTTTGAGAAGAAAGATTAATAAAATTAATCAATTTTAATTCTTTTAATCTCTCACCAAAGGGGGCGTACTTTTTGCACATGTAATTCTATTTTTAAGAATTTTTGATAACGGGATACTTTACCCCGCCAGTGAGCACCAAAACCCCGTGATCCACTTAAGTGATTTTTATAACACGGGAAAAGTACCCCCAGTGCAAGTATAAAATTCCCACCCTACCTGCGGCTTATATTTTCCCCATCGCAACGTAAATCCTTTGTTTTCCAAAAATGCACCCATCCCCGCAGGGACTTTTCTGTGCACAACTTCGCTTTTTCCCAGTGATCCAAACCTCCGATGGCGACTTCCTCCGGGCACAATGCGCGTATATGTTTTCTAGCCGCTCCTGGGCCAAAAATCGGGCTTACCTTAAGAAAGGAGTTGTTCCAAAGAAATTTTATAGAAAACAAAACGGGACACCACAAAAACACGAAAAATTGCCAAAAGTTACAAATAAAGCCCAAAACTTAAAATAAGTTAAAATCCTTCTGGTACATAGGAATAATAACATATTCGCTCATAATGGAGTTAAAACAGAGTGCAAATAGCCTCATACGGGGCTCAAAATAATTAAATACAAATTTCCCGCAGACAAATCCGACGACAGAATAAAACAATTTTGGGCATCTGGGTATTTGGCGAAAAAGGCTAATATGGCTCTTTAGGATTATTTTGACGCAATACAAGAACTTTCAGGCAATAAAAACAACAAACGACCCACTATTTTAAAAGTACGAAATTTTTTCGGATTGGGTAGTCACAGATTTCAGGGTGAAATCTGAGTGACACCAGTTGGCTCCGTCTGTGGACATCTTTTTCTCTCGTCAGAATGACAAAGGGAAAAGATGAGATCCCAGCATCTCTGGTTTCGTATCTTGTCCTTTGGGCACGGGGTCAGGCAAACAAACACAACACAACACAACACCAAAACAAGACAAAACAAGGAAAAACAAACAAAGATTTATTTATGTACATACAGGTTTTACCCTGCTTCTCATGTCCGGAACAACTTCAAGTGTTGCCCATTGAAAAGCAATGGCAATTCAACTCCATCCTGATGAGCAAGAATGAAGCTATCTGCTCCGGCGATCTTTTTGATCACAAAAGGCCCTTTCCATAGTGAATCGAACTTTCCATGCATGCCTTTTGTTTCTCTTCTTTTGTCCCATAAGAGGACCCAGTCATTGACTTCAAATTTCCTTTCCCTGGCTTTTTTGTCGAAGATGACTTTCACCTTCCTTTGATGCTCTGTCAACCTATCTGCAACTTGAGTTTGTACTTCCCTCAGTTCAGTCAGGTACATGATTCTTTTATCAATAGCATCCGTGAATGTGGAATCCTCCAGGGCTTTAGAAAGTCGTAGGGCAGGAAATTCCAAGGTGAGAGGCAGCTCTGTGTCTCTACCATATAGCAGCTGAAAAGGGGACATGCCTATTGCCCTCTTTGGTGTGATTCTATCGGCCCATAATGCATCAAACAACTTTTTATGCCAAGTCCTTTGATTCTCTCATCTAACTTTGCGCATGATGATAGTTACCAAGTTCTTATTACTAGATTCAGCTTGACCATTCCCTTGTGGATAGTAGTTTGAGGAATGAACAAGTTGAATCCCATAAGTGTAGCAGAATTCCACCAACTCCTCAGAAGAAAGATTCGGAGCGTTGTCTGCTACAATTTTGCTGGGTACGCCAAACCTGACAATAATATTTTCTTTTATAAAATTGCACACTTCGGCGGAAGTGGCAGTCTTCACAGGAATAGCTTCTACCCACTTACTGAAATAATCAGTAGCTATTAGAATGTAATGATGACCAACACTGGAAGCCGGGTTAAGCATTCCAATAAAATCCATACCCCATTGTTGGAAAGGTTCTTCAATCACAATGGGTTTTAGAGGTAATGCAGGCAATTTCACACGCCCAACAAAATGTTGGCATGCTTGACACTTAGCTACCCATTCTCGCAAAGATCTTGAAAAAGGGGGGCCAAGAATACCTTGCTCGAGGATCTTGTAAAGTGACTTGGGTGAGAAATGACCACCGCAAGCCATGTCATGAAACTGTTGTAGTAGCTGATCCTGTTGAGCCTTGTCCACGCATCTGAGAAATACACCATCAATTCCCCTTTTGTACAAACCATTATCCCAAAGAACAAAATCTTTGGATTTAAGTTTGATTGTTCGTTTCTCTTTTTTGGAAAGTTGATCTGGGCATTCTCCATACGTCAGAAAGTAAGCAATGTTACTGTACCACTCCTCTACCAGATCTATAAAAAGTACTGCAGGTAAATCTTCATCTATCCCATCTTGATCTGCTTCAGGTATTGATGCTTTCATCTCTGTCATTAGTTCACACAGACCTCTTCCTCGAACCAGCTTTGTTGGTTTAATATCCAGGTCATACTCTTGAACCTTTGTTACCCACGTGCCTCTCAACAATCCTAACTCTTGCTGAGTAAGGATAGATTTAACTGCAGTATCTGGAACCAAAACCACAGTGTGCGAGGAGAGAATATAATACCTGAACGCTTTGCACGCCTTCACCACTGCATATGCATGCTTTTCCATTGGAGTGTATTTCAACTCATAGGCTTTAAGGGGCGTGCTCATGAAAGCAATAGAGCTTCGCGCGTCCTCTTGATTTTTCGCATCGAATTCTTTGACATAGTGTGTTCGGAAGAATAACAATAAAGAATAAATCCTTTACTGAAGTCGGGTGAAACCAAGACTGGAGCTTTCGACAGGGCCTCTTTGATTTTCTCGAAAGCTTCCTTCCCTTCGCTGCTCCATTTAAAATCTTGTGTCTTCTTCATCATATTCGAAATATGACGGGTTAGCTCAGCAAAGTCAGGAATGAATCTTCTGAGAAAATTCACTTTTCCAAAGAAAGAGTGAACTCCTTTTTTGGATGTGGGCAAAGGTAATGTCTGAATGGATTTGACACGCTCTGGATCTATCTTTGTTCCTTCTTTGGAAACAATGTGCCCAAGCAGCTTTCCTTCGGTTACAGCAAAGATGGATTTCTTAGGATTCAAAGAAATACCATGCTTGCGGCATTGTATGAAGACCTCTTCCAAGTTTGAAATATGCGTGCTTCTATCTTTGGAAAAGACTGTCAAATCATCCAGGTACACAACTATGCTTATATCTTTGAGATGAGCAAAGGCTAGATCCATAGCTCTTTGAAATGTAGCACCCGCATTAATCAGGCCAAAAGGCATCTTCTGGTATGCGAAGGTTCCCCAAGGTGTGATGAACGCCGTTTTGTATTGATCTTCCTCGGCCACCTTGACTTGATTGTATCCTGAGAAGCCGTCAAGCATGGAAAGCATCTCAGATCCAGTGACCACCTGCAGAGTGTGATCCATGATGGGGATAGGGTAGTTATCCTTCAATGAAGCTTGATTAAGGTTGCGGAAATCCACGCACAGCCTAATTTCGCCACTCTTCTTTCTTACAGGGACTATGTTGGCCAACCACTCCGAATGATGTATGGGATAGATGATCTTTGCGTCTAACAACTTCTCGGATTTCTGCAAAGATGGTTCCTGAAATGGTAGGATTGTGCCGCCGCAGCTTCTGCTTGAAAGGTTTTTGTTCTAGTTTAAGTGGGATGTAGTGTTGAACTTCGCAGGCTGATATGTTTTTAGATCCTGATAGGACCAGGCAAAAACATCCATGTATTTCTTAAGAAGCTTAGTGAAAGCTTCCTTTTCAGCTTCTGAACAACACTTACCCAGATTTACTAATTTGGGATCATTGTTGGCTCCCAAATTTAGTAATTGTGTGTCGGAGGAAGAACCTTCCTCATTTTCTTCATTTTTCTTAAGCATCTGATCATGCTTATCAAACATTTCCTCAAGAGATACCAAGCCTTTGGGAATTTTATTTCCCTTTAGCTGGATAATCTCCTGACCTCCTGAGACGTCCGCATCCATTTCACCGACAGTGGTCTGCATAGGAGGTGAATTGCTTCCCTCATAGTAGATTTCTTCAAAGTTGTTTTTCTGTTGGAGAAACGCATAACTGTGTATCATCGTTAAAAACTTGCCATATCTAGACGTTGTCGGGGAACCTTTGGGCGAAAAACCATTTCCACCTTGTAGTCTCCCTGTCTAAAGAATGCAGGGGGCTGATCCGGATTCAACAAGGCTGCAGTCACTGCGAGCGAATCAGCCCTTGAATTTTGTTCTCTCGGAATGTAAGATACCGAGAAAGCTGAAAAATCTAGGATAGCAGAGTAGACCCGATCTCTGTAGTGCCGCAGTTTGTCTTTTTTGACTTGGTAGAGGCCTCTTATCTGCTTCACAATCAGCTCAACATCTCCTCTTGCATGTAATAATTTGATTCCCATTGTTCTTGCTTGCTCCATGCCTAACAACAATGCTTCATACTCAGCCGTATTGTTAGTATTTTCGAACATCAATTTGAAGGAGTGCGCATGCACCTTCCCTTCAGGAGAGATAAGAACAACGCCTGCGCCGGATCCAAATGAACAGCAGCTACCATCAAATTCCAGAGTCCAAATCTTGTTATCAATTTGATGTGATTCTCGAATCACCTGGTTGAATTTCTTCTTTATCCATTTCTAGATAATAGACTCCGTGATCCGATTCCTGAAACAAGATCTGAGATCTAGGATCCTCAGATTTTGATACTGTGTACTTGGATTTCTTCTCAGGTTCCAGCTTCTGATTTACTCCTTTGATTGGTATGTGCGCACAAGACCAATCCATCTTCACTTCTCCACCCAAACTCTTTGCGCAGAAATTTCTACTTAACAAAGATGCCATAAGAAACCTGGAATGTTCACATACAAGGATAGTCATTTTCAGTCTTTTTTCCGGAAAGGAAGCAAGCATCTTGCCTGCGCATCTTTGATTTGCCCCACAAGAGGGACTTGCCTTTCCATGGAATAACATCTTCCAATGGTTTTTGTCAATTTAAGACCCAAGGCATCAGCAACTTTGGCGAGGCATGACGTTGTTAAGCTCCGTAATCCAAGATGCAATTGCTTAGCTTATGTCCGTTGATGAGCAAAGACACATAGAATGGCTCAATCCTTTCTGATGTAGCAGGAGAAGGGGTGGAAGGAGAAGAACTTGCAGCAACATTATTTGAAGGTGGAGTAATCTTTGGACTTGATAAGATACCCCGTGAATTATTATTAGTTGGATGGGACCATTACTTTGCACATATTTGACCAATCTACTCAGCTGATCAGGAAATGCCCTCAAATACTCAGCTTTTGACATTTGGACCTTGTTTCTCTTGATGTGATCAATTATGTCAAAAGCTTGACTTGCTTCAGCAGGATGTGCATTGGTTCTTTGCTGTGAATTGAAAGAATTTGAATATTTATCCTTGGGTGCTAATGAAGAAGGAAGAGTGCTACCTCTTTTCAAGATAGTAACATCCAGGACCAGGATCTTCTCTCTCTTTCCGGCCGCTTATGGATGCTTCGGCATTTTGGCGCGTCTGAGACCTTGTAAACACCGCAAAAGTGTGACCATCAGAATCTTCAAAAGATTCATAATAGCCATCATCAGATTCATAGTCCAGGTAACCAATATTGGAGTCGCCAACGGGATCTATAAAGTCTTCATCATCGAATGATTCATCAATGCCGAGATCCTCTTCATTAGTTTCCAAGTTATTCCTTGGAGCAGCTTCTATTGCCAAATGCTGTGGTGCAGCAGCAAGTTTGTTTCGATTTTGATTTTGATTTTGACCATTGAAGGTCCTAGTAGGAGCTAATCTTGAGGGGGTCGCATTCCCTACTTGAGAGATCTGCTTCTTGATCTGCAACATGTCATTAGCCAATTTTTGCAACAAAGGATCAGAAGTACTTGCAGAAGCGCCATCACCTTTGTGAGATGGTTGTTTCAGTTTTCCAACCATGATCAAGTCGTCCTCAACCTCCACGACAAAGATTTTGTGCTTCCAAAGAAATTTACTGTGTCTTGCCCTTCTTAGCTGATATCCAACTTCAGGCAATAGAGCGTTTATAAAAAACGTCTTTTGATTTTTGTCGCTCAATGCGGCAGAAGTGGGGATTTTATACAAAATCCTTTGGAACCTTGCAATAAAGTCCCGCATGTTCTCGTTTGGCTCTTTCTTCAACTGCGTCAGTTGGGTGATCAATGTGCTAGCGTCCTCTGCAGGCTTGAATCTTTTCAGAAATTGCTCACGCATAGTCGTCCAGTTGGTTATGGTGCCAGGAGCCAGCCGATAGAACCATTCTCCAGCCAAGTCGTGTAGAGTCTCAATGAATAGCCTGACTGAGACATCTTCATGCTCCACTGCAAGCACACCACAAGATATGAAGAAGGCTGCCAAATGATCATCCGGGTTCGCTTTCCATCTCCAAAGAATTTTGGAAAATTCTTTCTGGATCCCTTTGGCAGCTCGTGCATAGGTGGAGCCAAGTTGAGAGGTCCAAAAGCCGCTCCCCATGGAACAGGTACAATTTGGTGCGCCATGTTAGCTTGAGCACGTCTCCTCCTTGTGTAGACTTGATAGACTTGATGGATAATTCCAGCCGCCGGATTATGCTGAATACGATCCGGATCTGGATGGGTGTGTACTCTTCTTCCTGGTGAGAGACTAGATCTGCGGCTTCTAACTTGAGGAGGATGATTGAAATTGAATTGCTCCTGCAGTCGGAAGAAATGATCAGTCCTTCCTTGCGCCTTCACGGATCGGGTGAATGGACGTTCAGCCAGGTTGAGATTTGTATGGAAAACACTCTGATCTTCAATAGAAAAGCTTTGATCTGCAAAGATAGTTGTTCCTCAAATGAGTCGCAAAATCGTTGGCTAGATTTTCTCGCATAGCATAAAACCTAGGCAAATATGAGATAAATCTTCCTCATTTAACCAAAGTGAGGCTCTGTGTCGATTTGTCAATATAAATGTGTTTTTATCTATCAGGGGTTTTACTTTAACCACTTAGTTCATGAACCATAACTAAGAAGTTCTGCAACAAGTAAGCAGCTGTTTAAGAAAGGAAAATTATAGAAGAAGAAAGTAAAGGTATTACAGAGAAGAAATAAGGAAGATGTGCATCCCAATTAGTAGATAAAGCAGAGCTAATTGCATGCACATAGAAGAAACTTAATAGATTTGAACACACGTAATTATAAAGCAAAGGCTCTAGATCCGATCTAAAATAACACAAAGTTTACTTAAAAGATCTAAGATTTAAAAGCAAGAAAACACAAGACGCCGTGACACAAAGTTCTCCAGGAAACTCGCTTCTTTATATTCCTCTGCAACAAGTGGCTCTCAGGGGTTCAGACAAAGTCTAGAACACAAGATTGCTTCTTACAAATTTTGATCGATCATTAACCCGGAGGTTCTTCTCCTACTTATAGAATGTAGGAGGGAAAGTACAAATAGAAGACTCAAACTAAACTAAAGTATGAACAACAAGTAAAGATGACATTTGGCAATCATCCTCAACTAACTTCTTCTTAAGTGACACATGTATCACTTAACTAATAGAATAGTTCCACATGACTTCAAGTAATGGTTGCAAAACCAATAACTTAGAAGTTTTACAATTTCATCCGGGAACATAGAAAATAGAAGAAGAAAGAATAGAAGAAGTCATGTCAGCTGTAATGTTTACATCTTCTTCTTGTTCTGATATCTGATATACTTGTCGAACATATAATTTAGCATCCTTCCATCTGCTTTAGCCATTGCTTCCTTCTCTGTCCTGAACTGCAGCAACCCTTCATTCAATACTTTGCTGCATGCTTCCACCTCTTCCAAACTCGGCCCGAATCTCGCAATGTCTGCCTGCAGCACCACCAATCTACTGATAGAATTCATCGTGAAAGGCTTGGTAGCTTTATCAATTCTCTTTTGCACCATCAGAAGAGAACCTTCCAGGGAATCATGCACTTCGTTAGAAACAATCCGCACGTATGAAGTAACACCTCCATCCACTCTTTCCTCAGTGAAAGAAATGATACTGTCTGGTAAATCTGATGTTCTACTCTCAAGCACTGCATCCTTTTCAGCAAAACTCTGCAGATCTCCAAACGGAAAGATACTGCAAACTCTAGCTGCTTCCCCTTCTCGACTGATCCATCCGGTACAATTTGTTCTGCAACCAATACATCTCCCGGCAGCTTGTTGATCTCGGCCAAAATACTCAGGTTACTCTCTGCAACTGTATTCATGCCTTCTATGCTTTCCATCAGTTGCTTTAGTTGATTTGCTGCATCTTTCATAACCTTTAGGCGGGCTGGCACTTCCCCAAGTTGTACAGAAGCTTGACGAATAATCAGATCCTTCCATTCGTCAATAGCCTTTACTTGATTGCTTGCATCTTCCATTTCCTGCATAAGATGATCACTCACCTGCTCTGAAATGGGCTGAATGGAAGGTTTAGCAACCTTGGCTATGATCTCACATAATTGAGATATTTGCTTCTGCAGCTCTTCTTTCTCCGCCTTTTCACTGTCAAGCCTAAGGAACAAAGCATCCAGCAACGTTTGCGTGTCCTGCTTCAATCCTTCAGTGGTAGCTTGACCGAGTGGTATTTTGGTCACCGTCACATCTTCTGCCATGAGCTCCTCTTCTATCTTTCCTTCCGCCGGAATTGATATCTCAGCAAACTTCTCTCCCGAATCTTTGATGATCAACCTAGAAGTTGCTTTAGCAACTTTAGGCCTTCTGTCTCTTCTGCTCAGATCCTGAAGTAGCTGCAAGTCATGCTCCTCTAAGTTCATCTCTACTCTTGCTTCCGGAACCAACTGCAAAGCTAACCATCCCGAGAAGTTATTTCTCGGGGAGTAAGAAGTCACTGAGTGCACTACCATCTCCCGCTCTGCATACTCTTCGTCAGAAAGTGCCACAGTGTCATGGCTGCCATCTTCTGAAACATCCAAGGACAAAGCTCTTTCGAACTCCGTCATCTGCAGCTTCAACATCTCCTCTGGAACGGGTGCTGAACGAAGTGGCTGCGGAGAGAAAACGAATGTCGCCGGTTTCAATGAAGGCATGGAAGCATCCTGCTGCTGCGGTGCAATAGTTGGTGATCCTCTGGGTACTGGAGAAGTCGGAGTCAAAGCTATGGTCGTAGAAGTGGTCTTCTCTTTCTCTTGAGATCTTCTGTGTACTTTCAACTTCTTGGACCTTCTGCTGCTTTCTCCTTCATGCTTCCGTTTGAGGGAATTTCTGCGCGCCAAGTTGCCCGTGATTTGATTCATCAATACTTCATCAAGGCAGTATCCCTTCGTTAGCAGCCAGCTCGAAGTATTCACCAACACAGCTCCAGATCTCTCTTCAATTGAATGGCAGCCTCCAATGTTATCCTGCAGTATAGCTTTATCTCCTCCCATCTGATGATAAGTGTCAAGTACCACGTTCCCATCATCTTTAAGATCCGCAGGTATCCGCGCTAGTCCAAAGTCGAACACTTGCTTTCTTTGATATACCGCTGAAATCTTTCTTTCTAACCTCGTACTCACTTGCACTTCATCCGTAAATATTCTAACGAAGGCACATGTGCGTACTCTCGGGATATTGTCTTCTGGCTACTCCAAATGGATCGAAGTTAAGCGTGCGCAGGAAGAACTTTTGCTCATACTCGGATAACATTCGCGCTTCCATCCCTCAAGCTCTATGAATGTTGATGCAATCTGTAATATCCACATGTGATTGGGAAGAAGCCCGTAGACTTGTGTCGTTTCAATGAAGGTCGTGTAACTCTACGAGTTGCTGCTTTCGACTCCCATGGCGATCACTCTATCACTGGATACCTAGGCATCTTTATAGGTTCTCCGTAAAAGCCCGTAACCCGAGGTATGTGAAATCTGTAAACCGGATGAATAAAGCGCCAATCTTGGACACACTGCTTCCCACGCTTCCTTGCTTACCCTGTGAGTCTTCAAGTCTTTGTCTAGCCTGCAGATGAAATCATAGAAGAAGTCATCGTTGATCACTTTGAAGTCTTCTTTCGCACGCAGTACAGTGAAGTCGTGGGTAGCACTCGAAAATGGGGTCCTTGGAAAGGACACCACATCTATCCAACTTGGAAAAGACACCCTGTGAAGCTGCAACATATACCAAGTATGAAGTCATCTTGAAGCTGAAAGTACGCTTCACGTTCAAGTTGCTCACCAATGTCGCCGCTTAATAATTTCCGACCAATTGATTATAGAATCAACCTTGTTGATTTCAATGGTCCTGATGAAAGCATACATCCATGTACGGAAAGTGTAGGCATTCGCTTCGCCATTCATCTGCGCATAGCAATTTGACGACATCATCTCGCTCCCGCACCAAATGGAACGTGGAAGAGTTCTCGGGAACTTTGAAGGGGATCTAGGCTTCTTCATGAACCATTGTTCATTATGCTCACGCAATCGCCTTTATATTTCTCCCATCTACCGTCAAAGCATCCTGAATGCTAATAGAAGTCACCACCTTTCGCTGGAATCTTTAGACAATAATTGATGAATTCCACATCCAAACGAATTATTGTCTTTCCCGCAACATCACGCACTGATCTGGATGAAGGATGATAAGATCTAGCACATTCCATCACGAACTCGCAATTGGGTGCAGTACATGGGAAAGCTGCGGCTCGGATAATTCCGCTACTTTTTACCGCACGCATGAGTGAAGTCTTTCCGCCTGGATCTATCAATCAAATCGAAAGAGGTTCTCGGGGCCTAGATCTCGTGTCTTCTATGTCCGAAAGTTTGGAAGCAATGCATGAATCCATCGTGCTCTCTTTTTCATCTCCTTTCACCATGGCTTTATCAATCTTTGTCTAAATAATTCTTTTTCTTCTAACTTGGCCGGATTTCTTCAATACTGGTGCAGATCTGGACAAATCTTCAGATTCGGAGGATATTTGCAATGTATTGGACATTGATAAAAACTCCTTTTCTTTTGTAAAGCACCTGTAATGAATTCCTGCAATTTATTCAGACAAAAATGGCCACCGGAGCATGAATAGTGAATTTAAATTATAAAAATATGCACTTTTCAATCCTGTTGCCCCAAAAATTGGTGTTAAATTTGCACATAAAGAGAGCATGAATCCTTTCAATCAACACTTGAGCTCCTGTAACACCTGTGAAAACAACTATGCAGACGAAGATCAACCTTCTCCAAAGCATGCGCCAAATCTGGAAGCTTTTAGCCTTGTTAGCACTTTGTCTGAACAAAATCCTTCCTCTAATGGGGGCGCACTTTTCCTCCTAGCTGCAATTTTTACTCGTGAATTAAATTATTCACCCATATGGTGCCCATGCTTATATAACCTTCACAATTCTATAATTAATAATTGCCCTAACAATTAAAGGCAATTAATTAATTAAAAATCATGCTTTTCTCTTTTAAAAATAGCATGTTTAAGGACAACCATCCAATAAATTAAATTAATCCAATTTAATCCTTCACACAAAGACTTCACTCAAGCCCCACAGTGTGCTTTGACCATAGCCACTGAAAATAGAAATTAATTTAATGTTTTAATGCTTGAAAAATATTAAATAATGCCCAAATATGGCGCACTTTTTGAGAGGAAGGGGGCAACCACTAAATAAATTAAATTTAATTAATTTAATTCCTTTCTTTTATTCCACCTTTGACTTGTTGACCTCCTCCAAGCTTGGGCGCACTTTTTGAGAAGAAAGATTAATAAAAATAATCAATTTTAATTCTTTTAATCTCTCACCAAAGGGGGCGCACTTTTTTGCACATGTAATTCTATTTTTAAGAATTTTTTGATAACGGGATGCTTTACCCTGCCAGGCAGGCACCAAAACCCCGTGATCCACTTAAGTGATTTTTATAACACGGGAAAAAGTACCCTGCCAGGCAAGTATAAAATTCCCACCCTGCCTGCGGCTTATATTTTTCCCATCGCAGCTTAAATCCTTTGTTTTCCAAAAATGCGCCCATCCCGCAGGGACTTTTCTGTGCACAACTTCGCTTTTTCCCAGTGATCCAGACCTCCGATGGCGACTTCCTCCGGGCACAATGTGCGTATATGTTTTCTAGCCGCCAGGCCAAAAATCGGGCTTACCCGGCAAAGGAGTTGTTCCAGAGAAATTTTACAGAAAACAGAACGGGACACCACAAAAACACGAAAAATTGCCAAAAGTTACAAATAAAGCCCAAAACTTAAAATAAGTTAAAATCCTTCTGGTACATAGGAATAATAACATATTCGCTCATAATGGAGTTAAAACAGAGCGCAAATAGCCTCATACGGGGCTCAAAATAATTAAATACAAATTTCCCGCAGACAAATCCCGACGACAGAATAAAACAATTTTGGGCATCTGGGTATTTGGCGAAAAAGGCTAATATGGCTCTTTAGGATTATTTTGACGCAATACAGGAACTTTCAGGCAATAAAAACAACAAACGACCCACTATTTTAAAAGTACGAAATTTTTTCGGATTGGGTAGTCACAGATTTCAGGGTGAAATCTGAGTGACACCAAGATCCATGTGCATGATTTTGTGACTGTGAAGGTATTCCATTGCTCGTGAGATTTGAAGCATTGTGTCCACAGCAGCAGCTATGGACAAAGGGGGCATGTCTCCTAATTTCAGCCGCTCTTCAAGTATCGTATCCAAGCTGGAGCTCACCAATTCCATCACAAGGTAGCAATATTTGTCCGTGATACAAACACCTATCAATTGAAGAATGAAAGGGCTCTGCAACTTTGCATGAACGGCAATTTCCACTTGGAGCAGAGAGTCGATATCATCAGAGAACATTGAGATCTCCTTAACCGCAAGCTTCACTCCAAGCCATGATCCTTCATACACTTTTCCAAAAGAACCTCTCCTATAACTCTAAGTTTAGGATCTAAATCATTGGGATCGATCTGCAACCACGGAGATACACGACTGCCAATAACTGCAGGGTCACTTTGAATGACTGCATGCAGTTTTGCCGACAGGAGTCTTGCAATCCCCAACTTTCTTTTGCCTTCTTCATTCATACCTGTTTCTTGACACATCTTCAACAATTCTTGGAAGATGGTAACCAGACGCCTCTTATCGTTATATTCGTCATGAATCCGAGTTAAATTGGACATTTCTTCACGGAAATCCCCATTTTCATGCAGGCTGCTGATGTGTAGCTCTCGTCGGTTTGGCCTTGAAAATATAGATGATTAAGGTGTAAACAGAACACAGACCAAGCAAGGTCATGAATGTGAATGGCGTAAGCCTCACCGGTACTGGACAAGGTAATGGAATTTATCCACCAGTTATCACCTGAGCACTGTTTAAGATATAATTTTGCTTCTTTTACAACACGATATACTTCCTTCCAAGCTCTTTCCACATTTTTCTTCCCCCCTTGACCTGATAATCCCTTTCTGATGTACCGATTTTTAGTAAAACAAACCTCTTTCGTAGGGCTCAACATGTTCCAATTATTTGCAGAATAGGAAGAGAATTTAGCGACAAAAGCATGAGAAAGATTATTGCATTGGGACGAATTGTACCTGAGAGCTTGAGGTCGGTAAAAGAAGACTTTAGCTAAACAGTGAAGAACCAAACCCTCGAAATCCATGTCTTCGTCAGAATTTCATTGATGGGCAATAGTTTAATTAATGTTCCCTTTACTTTTGAATATTCTCATAACCGCTCCTGGTTAATTTGTAACAATCCTGATTTGAAGAAAATTCCCCAACAGGTGATTGGGAGTATGATCTTTGTGAGGGTTCTGGATTTGTCGATGACAGGACGTTTGACTCAGGTTATCCTCTACCGACATGAAGAAACTTCCCAACTCTATCCCTGCTCTTACAAACCTTCAAATCCTTGATCTTAATAGCTCCCATATTACAGAACTCCCTTCTAAGTTGACTTCCCTAAAACTTTTGGACTTTAATAATTGTGAGCATCTGCAGTCCATACCTTAAATACGGGGATTTCATAGCTTTCGTCTCTGGAATACATGAGTGTCAAGACGGGGAGGAATAAGTGCAGAGGACGTCTACTCTCAATAAATGATTTGGGCACCTTAAAACAAATCAAAAGGTTGGGGTTTGAAAACAATGGCGAAACAATTCGAGGAAATGGAGTGTCAAGAGGAATTGCGTCAAGAGGAATTACTCCGCGTTTACAGTGACAGTGACATTCAATCTTGCGTCAAGAGGAATTTCACCACGTTCGAATGTGTCATGTTCACATCTTTTACTTGTAAAAGTCAATTTTAATTTCGACGCCATAAACACGTTTTTAGCCGTAAAAATTCTTTCGCAAATTTTTGAAATCATCATCCGAACAAATAGTAATTGAAACCCAACAATACCTGCAAATCGAACTTTTCACCTAATATAGACTAGCAATGCACGGAAACTGGGAATGGAGATGCGTCAAAGAATTTCAAGGATTGAAATATTGGAGATGGAAACATGTTCGAGGGAATGTATCTCTTCCTTCTTTCAATTAGACACATATAAATCATGTGTTATTTATCTCTAGTATTAGAACGAGAAATGGGATGAAATGTATAAATTATTGACGCAACACACTTTGTAGATATTTCACAAAGCAAGGTCTTATTGATCAACACTGCAATGTCAATAGTTGTATTTTGTAATTTCAATGCTTGTTTATGGATAGTTAGAGGACACTACAATTTTAGGGGATTTCGATTGTTCTTGTCAAAGGAGCCTATTCGAGCTAGCAGCGAACTCCAACAACACTACAAATTGCTACAAGCAACAACTTCACGACTATGACACTTAGGCATGTGAACATTTTACGAATATGAGCTCTTACTTCTTCTAAGTGGAGAGGTCGAGTGCCTTCCTAAGGAAAACATGACAACTTGCGTTGCCAAGGGGAAAGCCTAAATTTGATTGTGTGACACATCACACCAAGTTTAATGTTTCCTCTGTTTGAACTCAGAGTCCTTACCATTGCATCATGCCATGGTCTTTTCCTTCTTTTGTGATGACTTGAACATCACATTCTATTTATCCCTGACCTCACACACGTGCTCTCATAGGAAAATTCTCAAGAGTTTCCTCCAAATTGTAAAAAGGTTTGAAAAATCCTACAACAATCAAAATCCCTAATCTTACATGCAAAGGGTCCATGCGAGGATGATCGCTGAAAACATGGCTAAGTAGTGGAATGTTAATTATAGCCTAGGTGGTTAGTAATTAGTTGGATGCTTGAAGAATGAAACATGAAGGCGGAAATGAAATGTAAACACCTCCACATGGCATAAAATAGAGCCAAAGGAGCACCAAGTTAGGAAACATAACAAAAGGTGTATTCTAAGGTGAAAGGAAGAACGATAGTCATGAACCCGTGATTGAGCATATGAATACGAAAGTGCAAAATTTTAAACCCATGGGATGTGAAGCTTACACTAAAGGGCACGAGAGGTGTTGAGTTTCACGCAACACCAATGTGCCCACCCAAAGGTGATTATTCCTACTACAAATCGTGCTTCGAACACTAAAGCGATAAGGTAATTCCCTCACCCTTTGTTGAGAAGCAATTGTTTATGTGTAATTCTAGTTCCTCAATAACCTCGATATTTTTGCCTCATTTTTATCATTTGTTCACATCACCTCTTCTTCCTTCAACTCCCTCAAGATTCTATCCTCTACACGAGAGGGATCGCGAGAAGAAGCATCACACAACTCAACACCGACTTCAACTTGCGATTACATCGATCTCCATCATTATCCATTCTACATTAATTGATAAGTTCAAATTCATAAAGGTGATAATTCCTATAACAAGAGATCCTTCTTCGAACACTTTGACCTAAGTGTAATCTACTTCTACATCAATGTATGATAATTCAATAAATAAAAATAGTCTTTTATGTATTTTATCAATAGTGTATAAATAACACTATTTTGCATTTTGAAGGGCAATATTAGAAAATTACATGGGGTATAAAAACAAATAGTCATAGGTGGTCGTCGAATTTCACCACTTCTCGAGACAATCTAATGCAAGCGTCTGGGCTAATATATGTAAAAATTGATGTGACCGTTGACAATGTATATCCAAGATTTAATCTAAATACAATATCTTTATCCCTACACACACAAACAATGAGGCGAGAAATTTTTCTACGGTTTCATGGGCTATTGAATTATTGATCGACCAACACCACTCGTGACCACTATAACCAACATTTTCTCCTCCTCGTCCTCTTGTCCTCTCTGCTACAAATGGTTATTAGTGTAACTCGGGGACATTAACAATTGCTGAAAGAAAGTAGGTAATTCCTCGCTCTCATCGGGAATGAATTGTTCCTATATAATATTGGCTCCTCAAAACCGCTAGAATGGCCTCAATATTGTTTACATTGTTTTTAGCATCCATCCACATCACCTCCTCTTCCTTCAACTCCCTCAAGATTCCACCCTCGGTATGGGAGGGAATGTTGAGAAGAAGATCCATGCAACTCAACCCTGACTTCAAGCCTTCAACATGCAATGACATCGATCTCCAACATTATCAATTATGTGTTAATTAACAAAGTTCACATTTGAAAAACAATGAAAATTTGTGTTATATTGTTTGCATGTATAAATATTAAGGCACAATGAAATTTGCAATGCAATATAGTAATTCTCCCTCGGGTGTCGTCTCCTTAACTTGTCTCTCTCGTACATTAATGGACTTCACTTTCAATCTTAAAATTTGGTCTTTGCAAAACATTAGAGAAAGAAAAACATTAACATCAATGTGGATTAATTTTTCCTTTGAATATAAAGTTTAAGAATGCTCCATTGACGTGTAATTTGGTTTGGGTAGCGATAAAAACGTGTAAAAGGCTATGTGGAGCCACCACTTTTGAAAATATATCGAAGTTAATAATTATTAATGATTTTAAGCCTTAATGTTTATTTTCCTTTACATTTTGTCACACATCCTTTAGTTAGAGGTTTCTTAACTTTTTTGTTTTTCACTCTATTTTTGGCTTTTCAAGATAATTTAGGATGCCACTAAATTCTCAAGACTTATTTCCACCATATGTAGGCACAACCATGCATTTTATAACAAAAACATATGCTTGGTTTTGACAATGGGGAAAATTCTCTTTTCTAAATCTCCCATGTTGACATAAGGTTGAGAGGATGTTGGAAAAGGTTGTGGATTTTAGGTTTACATCTCGTTGATTGCATTTTCCTAAAAGTTTTTAAGGTCTTTTCAACAAACCCAAATTTTGCAGATCACCCTGTGATTGCAGCCCATGCGACTACATCTCTTTTAGGTATTTTGTCAAACAATTTATATGCTTCCACATTTGCAGAGGAGAGGTTGTGATAATCATGAGGATGTTAAATATATGACTTACATTGTTCCCCAATATGTTTCTTTTTCGTGGCCCATTCTACAACGCTTTTCAACTCCTTATAACCCTCGTAGCATTTTAGAATCTGCACATAAGGTGCGTAACAATTTCCTAGACTTAAAAGAGATGCGTTGAGGTTTTGTTGAAAAAATGTTTGATATTTCAAGAAGCACAGAAACAAATAAGAAGACGGTCTCGAAAGCTTCCTATGTTTGTACCTGAAATTTCTCAACCTCATGTGCAAGAAAAAGGCAAAGGATTTTCTCCCCACAGAATGCACCATCATACATAAACTATCCATAAAAGGTACCATGCCACCATCATCCTCATCCGCTACCACATGGTAGGCGATTCAACACTTAGTTGTTTTTGTGATTTTGGTTGAAAAACACAAAACACTGCATAAAAACGCCTGCAGTGTCTAAGGCGATTCAAACCCGTGACCTCCTTTTTATTAGCACATCTTCCTACCAACCCACCTAGTGCCTGCCACATGCAACCATATGATTTCAATCAAATATATTCAAAAAACAATAAATATGTGATTTGATTGCTGACGTGCGGGTCCCATCCGTGCATGGGCATGCATGTCTCTATGGTGTGTTTTATGGCTAGTTTTATGTATGGTGGTTCATTCTATGGGGAAAATAGCCTCCACTGCAAGCAAAATGGTGAGTTACGTGTGAAGAGAGGGCATATTCATACATGGAGAAATAAACAGATGGTTAGGATTATTTTGATCAACATCCTTAATAGTAAACAAATCGAAACCCTCTTTTATAATGTCGTGTGTCAACCGCAAGACCTCAATCCATTCTACATAATTAAAACCAATTGAACCATATGGATGAGCTATATATATATATAGCGTTGTATTAATATTTCTTTTTTCTTCATTATTACACATTTTTAAAATGTATTTTATAGCGTGAAGAAACTAATCATGACAAAAGCAATTTCTTTTAGTTTTATATACTAGCAATCACATGCGAAAATTATGATGGAAACATTGAAAGGGATGCGAGAGAGGAAGCCAAATTAGAGGGAGTGAATCTACGGGAGAGGAAGAGGGGCAAAGAAGAAGGGGTTTGAGGGAGGAGAAGTCCAATAGCGGGAAAGGTGTGTTTTATGGGAAAGTAGAGCAAACGTAAATGTAGGGCAAATTCATATCCACATTTAATGAGACAATTTAGAGGCAGGGAGATGGGGAGTGACCTTGACATCTCAAGGTAATAATTATATGAACGTGTGAAATTAGGATAGTGATTACATGCACATGTGAAATAAGGGTTTCTCTCTAGATATCAAGGTAACAATCATGGTTCTCGTCATCAACAATCCTAATGGTGAAGTCCGCAAATGACCATCTGGCATTAAAGAAATTTAATTGGGAAAAGTTACCAATAAAAAGGTGAGAATTAAATATCTATATGTCTACGGTTTTAAGGTAATCTATCAGATGATTTTTAATTTGGTAGGTAAGATGAAGACATGAATCAGAAGTTGGAAATTAAATACATACATGCCTTGCACCTATTCCACAGTTGGGATTGTTCTTTCTTGCATAATATCTGCTATTTTTGCTTTACATTATAGTTTTGATCTCGGGCACTCTATTCACGGGAGTGCAATTTGTGTTTAAGGAGCCAAAATGAAAATGGGAAATTCCAAAAGGTTCAAGGTCTGAGACCCAGCCGCAAAGCCTTCTTTAGAACTTTGTAGCCCCCCTTTCAACTACAAATTTGAGTAATCATAGTAGCATTTGTAATAATCTTAGGTCTTTTAATAAAACCTTAGCTCATCTCTTAACACTTTGATCTTGATTTTCCTTTTCTACCACTTCAATTCTCCATCTCTCTTGATCTATGAAGGTGGACTTTATCATATTTTTATGCTTTGTAAAGATTATAATTTTTTTCTTAATGTATTGTTATAACACTAATTGTTCACAATTGGCATCCTAGGGTAGTGATTACATGCACATGTGAAATTAGGGTTTCTCTCTACATATCATCATAACGATCAAGATTCCCCTCATCAACAATCATAAAAGTGTAGTCCTGAAACGACCTTATTTAAAAAAATACTTTTAATTTGATGGCATTTAATTTATTAGGTAATAAGACAAAGACATGAATAAAAATTTATCGATAAATGGTGGGAATCAAATCGAATGACATTTAATTTGGTAGTAAGACAAAAATATTAATCAAAAGTTGGAAATTCAAGGATGGAAATTAATTACATGCATGCCTTGCACCTATTCCAAAGTTGGGATTGTTTCCACCTAAATAATATCTAGTATCTTTGTTACACTCTACGCTTTTATCTCGAGACCACTATTCATAGAAGCACAATTTGTGCTTAAAAGAGCCAACATAAAAAAGGGGAAACACCAAAATGTTCAATGTTTGAGACGTAGCCGAAAAAAATATTTCTTATGGAAATTTTTTTCTTTGATTAGCGGATCTCCAATGTGCATTCCATAGTTTAGGTGTTTGAGTAAAGTTTGAACTTCATTTTTGAAGAATGGTATGTCAAGGTGCCCAAATTGTGTAGGAAACAGTCCTACTTAGAGGTGTCATGAAGAAAATGGATGATGTAGAGGTTCCTAAGGCTATGGAAGATGGTGATAGGATTTGTTTGACATTTGTGGAGCCTTTTGAGGCATGATGAAGTTTCTTTGTGTCCTTGGAGTCTATGGAGTGCTTGGTGGAGATGAAATCAACCTTTTAGGATTAGTTGTGCATGTTTGAGTGTCTTGGTCCTATGCCAACCTATATGGTCTCATGTTGTGATTTTATATTATGTTGTAAATGTATTTTTTTGTTGGTATGACTGGTCTTAATGGTCATAGCTGACCTAATGTGTTTGAAAGCAAGAGTAGTCTATTTAAGTGCAATGTATTTTCTTATTATGACTAGTTGTGTAAGAGAGGAAAGTGCAAGGTAATAGAGAGTGTGAAAGAGATATGAGGGCATCATGATAGATTTGAAAGAAGGTATGAAGTATTGAGAAGAGTTGGGAGGAAGTGTACAAGGTCATAAGACCTAATCAACAATAAAATGTGTTGAATTGAGCAAAGTAGGAGAAGGTGTGTTAGTGAAGGGTTTTGAGAGAGTAGAGATGAAATTGTGATCACTATCAATCAGAAGCAGTAAACAATACATCAAAGTGGTCTTCATCTATAGGTGGTTGAGTTGGTTCTAGATCACCTTAGGGGTTTTATCCTCCTTTTAGGTTTGGTGTGTTGCTAAATAGGGGTTGGTGCTCCTTTTGGGGTTGGTGCCTCACTAAACAAATCTTATTTGATGTGTAATATTCACATAAGTCTTTTGGTTTTAGTAATATAATCAAAAAATTTAGTGGGTTTCCGTCCCTTGAGGGTTTCCCACTTCACATCTTGTGTTCTTGTGTACTCTGTTGGTTTATGCTCTTATGAATGGTTGTTTCATGTTGTTAAGCTCATATTAATGCATGGTTAAATGGTTAATGGTTTATACAAGTTAAATACATTGGATGAAAGTTTTGAAGGACTGATTCTCCCCCTCTCATTCCATTGTGCTTAACATCTTCCTCTTCCTCCTAACATGCTCAAATACAAAATGTGATGAGAAATAGGGAGGAAGCTTATTGAGTTTTATTGATTCGTAAAAACTAATTTCAAACCATGAGGAAGGCTGAAATATTTATACATATTGCACAACTTAGATAACTCTAACAAAATTAGATAAGTAGTTTAACTAGTATAAAAACACACAACCAGTCAAAAATCCTATCCGGGAATAAAAATACAAACTAATATCATTATAACAATAGAAATAACTTATGGTAATTGTAAAATGCATAATTAACTAATAATATTTAACTTTTATCCAACAGATCGGTTCATGGGTTTCTATGAAGTGGCCAATATGTTCCTAACTATGGCTTGGTTGATGAGTTCTCATTCCTCATAATATGTATCAAGTATTTGTTTCCGTTCATGAGTGATATTTGATCTCCCTATGTTTGTACTAGGGGTTGTTGGAAAAATTCCTTTAGTATTTCACATTAATGTTATTAGTTATGTGTGGTATATGCAGTAGAGTGTATGCAAGAAGTTATAATAACATATCATACTATATTAGAAAATATAGTCGATGTTTTAATGTTTATAGGGTGATTTTTGAGAAGCTTTTACTCCATATTTATATTAGTTTAAAGGGCTATAAATATGTGAGATTTATTGTTGAATAATAACGATTTTTGATTACATGTTAAGCTCATGCCAAGTTTTCACTATTGGATGACTTAATCATTATAGAGAGATCCACCAAACATATACATGTTGTGAAATCTTGGTTGATGAAGTATTTTGAAATGACCATCTCAAAGCTTGTTATGTTTTTCCTTGGCCTTCGATGTCATAATTTGGAAATGTCATATTTGTAAGTCACCAAGTAATCTTAAGACATACTTTTTCACTCTAATAAAGTATTCCTTGACTCATTTTTAAATTTAGAGTCAAGATTTCTTCCAAATGATACTCTCCTACGTTGATGGAACACTCTACAAGAATCTAATGGGAAGTATTCTATATTTGACTCATACTCATCATGATTTATCTTTTTACCATTCATATGGTGTCATGTTATCTTGTTAGGACCTTTCTAGATGAAAATTGACACGCAACCTTCAATCGCACTCGACTCCCCGAGGTCGTGCCAAGGCAACCGATGTATAAATGTGGATGGCTAAATGATATCAGAATGTGGTACATGGAAGAAAGTGTATGTATACGTGATGGATAAGTCATCAAGGCGTAACAATGTCTTCGACATGCAATAACGAGATTTTATCATCAGGGAACGTAAGGCCTCTAACCCGGATGGGTCCGATAGATGGATTGGAAAACATGGCTACACGGAGACTCCAGTCAATATTAAGCTCCAGGGAGATCCTATCTACCGGCTGCTGGATTCGTGGGAACCCAATGAGAGCCTCATAAATATGTCTAGACAGGGTCATGGAACAAGCGAATGAGGCATAGTTTCATGAAACCTAGATCGGTTCGGGAGCGTTCAAAATGCAAGAGCTTGCTTTGAGATGCCTCATTCAGAACGTTTAAATGTGATCTAATGTCAGGTGTCAATGTTGATTTGTGTAAAACTAATGTGCACAGACTCGTGTCAATATCTATGAGAATTTCCAGTGCATTTGGTTGAGGGACTCTAGGATCTCTACTATATGTTCTAGGTTGTTGAGGTCCCTGTATGGTCATGTGTATGTTCAAACTCGGTTGTGTGGGTAGTCTAAAATTCATAGCTTTTATCAACCTTAATTTTTAAGACATTTAACTATTGAATCTTCTTAGTGTATCGAGTCAGTGTTCAAGGACAAGATGGCGAAGTCTCGTATCTATGTCCGTGAGTAACTCGAGACTATTTAGTTGTGGTACCTGCAGATCACTTCCATATGTATGTTCTTGTTCGGGACCATTGATGGTCATGTATTGAAAAGATCTAATCTACTTGGGCTTGAGCTTCCTTCCTTCATTTATTTTCTTGTCTATCGGACAATCAAGTATTAATACCAAGTCTCCCTCACATATTTCACATTTGTAAACCTTCTTGTTATACTACCGACACATCCGGTCAGTGTAAGCTCTATGTCATTGTTCAACATCAAGTCGAGCTTCATCGAGGCTTTCCAACTGAGAGAGTCGTGCCTCATGATAACCTTCTTCTCCTAGAATTCCTTGTAGTGAAATCTGGAGACTAGGTATTTCAACTTCAAGCGGTAAAACCACTTTTGAACCGAATACCAAAGAATAGGGGTTGCCCCTATTGGTGTTCTTACTAATGTCCTATAGGCCCACAAGGTCGGAAGCAACTTTAAGTGTCAGTCACGCTTATTCTCCTTTACATTTTTAGGAGAATGGAATTCAACATCTTATTCGTTTCCTCAGCCTATCCATTGGCCTAAGGGTAATAGAGAGAAGTTGTGTGGTGATTTATTTTGAACTTTTCACATAACTCACGTACTTCCTCATTCTTGAAATACATATCATTATCAGAGATAATGACTTGTGGGACCCCATACCTACAAATAATTTGGTTCAAAATGAACTTTGCAATTACACATCTTGGTATGGTGGTAAGAGGCATTGCCTCTACCCACTTGGTGAAGTATTCAATGGCCGTGATTATGAAATTATAGTTGACTTTTGATGAGGGAGAGAAATTCCCTATCAAATCCAAGCCCCACATGGAAAAGGGCCATGGTGTCGCAATTGGTTACAAATCCTGGGATTGTATGTGGATCTCGTGAGATAACTCTTAACACTTGTGGCTCTTGCACACATACTCTACTACGTCATGTTCTAATGTAGGCCAAAAATAGCCCATTCAATGTATCTTTCTGGTGGTGGCATGACCCCCAAAGTGACCTCCACATACTCTGCTATGGCGTCATATAGGATCTTTTTAGATTCTTCCTCATCGACACATCTTAGCAACACATTTCATCAAGGCTCTGCGGTAGAGAACTTGTTCTATGATTATGTATTTGGAAGATATGATGTGTAACCATCTTCTTTATTATGAATTTACCCCTAAAGGGTGCATGGTCCATAATAAAGTTAATGATATCAGAATACCATGGGCACGCAAAATGGGAGGCTTGGTTTCAACATAGTATATGCATTCATCGGGAAAATCCAAGTTAACTAGATCACCTCCATCTAATGGGTTATTAACTAACCATTCTATGATGATTTTTCCTTTAACATACTTTTGGTTAACAAACGTTAGTTCAAACTCACCCATTAGAGTCATGAAATGTCCATCTTTCTTAGCTAAGGACTCTTGTGTTAGAATTTTTGTAAGTGGTTTGTTTTAACAATGACATGTGTTTCTTCGTTAAGCATATAATGCCTTAACCGCTTTGTTGTGAAAACTATAGCAAGACATTCTTTTCCTACATATAGCATGTCTCATAGTCGAGCAATGTATAATTGATGAAGTAGACTACATGATTTCATTTTTCATCATCTTCTTGAGCTAGCATGCAAGCTAATGAGATGTCTGTATCTCGTGAATATAGAATGAGAAGGTGATCTGATTTGGGAGGCATAAGCATGGGAGGTGACAATAGGAATCATTTGACCGATTCAAATTCCTCATGAAACTTATCCATCTAGATGTTGTAACAATCCTTCTTTAGTAAATTTTTAATCGGGTGAATGGAAAATGTTAAATTAGGAATGAACCTTCAAATTGCATCAAGCTTTCGAGAAAGGACTGAATGCCCGACTCATTTGATGGTGGAATCATTTCCAACACTGCTCATATTTTGGTTGGATCTACATCGATCCCTCATGAAGAGATGATATATCCCAGTAATTTCCCTCCTGTTACACCAAACACGTATTTTTCCGGATTCACCGTGACGTCGTATTTGATTAAACGAGAGAGGATAATGTGAAGTACATTAGGGTGATCAAAATGCTTTCTAGCCTTATTCGTAAGGTCGTCAACATAAGATTCCACAATCTTATGAATGAGATCATGGAATATGTAAGTTGTCACCCGTTGTAAGTGGCAACAAGTGTTCTTGAGACCGAACGACATGGCTGCGTGGTAATAGGTTCCCCAAGGAGTGATAAAGGTTATCTTTGATTGGTCTTCCTCGATATCCTGATTTGATTGTACCAGATAATCCATCCATTAGGGACAACAACTCATAACCAACTATTGTGTCAATGATAACATCGATGGATGGTAGTGGGAAATCATCCTTGGGACATGCTTTGTTGATATCCCGAAATTCAATGCAAATTCAAATTTTTTCATTATTTTTAAGAATGGGGATGATGTTAGACACCCACATTGAGTAGTCAACAGGATTAATGAACCCCACATGTAGGAGTTTCATAACTTCCTCTTTGACCATTAGCACCACCTTGGGTTTCATAGGTCTAGATTTTTCTTGATGGGCTTAGTGTCAGGCTTGGTCACTAGGTTGAATTGCAACATGAGGAGCAATTCCTATCATTTCTTTATAACTAAATGTAAAGGCTTTTGAATGTTCTTTAAGGATTTTTGTGTGTATCTCTACTTCTTTAGGAGTTAGCGAAGAACCTAACTTCAAAATTTTTGGGTCCTCCTTTGTCCTAATATTAATGTCAATTGTCCCTTCGATCAAAGAGGCATTACCCTCTTCAAAATCAGGCGGGGCCAAAGGTAATTCTAATTCCCCTTCCTCTTATATCTCATAAATTTCAAGGTCCTCCAAGGATGAAGGATCCATCGTGTGATCTCCAAAATAGGAGGAAGAGTGAGGAATGAGAGCGAAGCCTCTCTTATGGTGTTGGGGATGCAAGTCCGTGTAGGTGTTAATATACCCTAAGATAACTTCATCATTTTCTACATAGTCTAGGGTAGTAGGATCATTCTTAGCCTCAATGTATGCCAAGATTGGATTTGTTGGCATTTTGCAAACTAAAGGTTCAACACAAACCGACATTATGAAGTTGGTATCTTCTAACTCTTTTCTCGGACATAAGTGGGAAGTAGAAGTAGCCATGGAATCAGCGAGAAGGTTTTACTCATGTGGAATGTATTTAATTGAAATTAAGTAAAAACCCTTACACAAATTAAGTACAACAACTTTTTAGAGTTGTAAGTGCTCCGCCCTAGTATCATATACTTCGATACTTGATTAACAACTAGTTGTAAATCACCCAACACTCTAATGTTACAAGCACCAATCCTTTTTGCTACTATGAGACCAAGAAGGAGAGCCTTGTATTCTGCACCATTATTTATACATTCAAAATCCAGCTTGAAGGAAAAAGGCATGACCTTCCCCTCGTGCCAAAGGGACATTTAGCTCTGTCAAAATTAAGATTCCAACAGTTGCTTAGGAAGATTGATGTTGAATCACTCTTTGTATCTTCTTCCCTTGCTTCTGAGACTTCAACCATGCAAATCCCATCGCCAGAAGAGAGTTGAGTCCCGAGCATGTCCTATACCCATGGAATCAAATGGAATGAGAATATGTAAATCATTCTCCAACAACTCTACAAGTATTCAACATGGTTTCCGTTGATACCATCTCCATGACAACGGTTTCATCCTTGATCATCAGATTCCTTCGATCAAGTCGATAGTCTCTAATTCCATGGTGGGAATTAATTTGGTCTTTGGTGTTGAACTCGTCGGCTTGTTCAATTGGTTTGTGGGGAGATCAAACTCAGAATGTACCCTAGGTATCCTCTTCAGGTTAGCTAGGTTTATGTCAAAGGGCCTTGGGTCACCTTGTGCAATGAAGAATTTCCCCAACTGTAGGAATCTTACTTCCTGAAACAATGTGGAAGGGATTTCCTTCATGTGATGTATCTATGGATGACCGAGAATCATATTATAGTTTGTTTCCCAATCTATAATATAAAACTTTGTGAGAATTGTCTTGGGCCCCAGGGTAACTAGTAGCACTATGGTTCCAATCGATGTTTCTTTGAGGCTATCATACCCTCTCAACGTGTTTCTTGTTGAAGAGCAATTGGTTTCTCTATAGCCTAACTTTTGGAGAAAATAAAAGTGGACAATGTTGATTGTTTCCCGTTGTCAACAATTTCACGCTTTACATAGTTATTGTAAATCCAAACTTGTAGATATAAATCCGGATCACCTCTATGTGTTATTTTAACATCGATGGGCATCTTACTGATGTCAAATACAAATCCAACATCTCTTTCTAGATTCCTAGGAGGATAGACATCAAAGTATATGTGATTTATTTGTGCCTCGGAGGAGGAGTGACATTGATCAAATGTCCAAGACCTAATGCTTCTAATAAAGCAACTCTATGAGCAGGGGAGTTCTTCAACAAATCCAAGGAGATGTGAGAAAAGGTATTTGTCAAATCATTGATCAAGTCATAAGCCCCCACCAACTTTGAAAGCGTTTGATGAATATCATCTAATATAGATGGGTAAATAGGAATGGGCTACAAAGCGCGAGATCTAGTTCTAGTAGGAACATTTATTTGGGGTTATGTTTCTAATTCTTTATCTTAGTTTGTTGGTGACCATCCAATGGAGGTGCTACTAATGGGTTTGACGAAGTTGAAGCTTCATGGTTGTTATTTCCCACCAAGATACCATTATTTGAACCATTGAGGTCCAACTTATCATTGTTAGGATGCGTTGGAAGGGGATCATTAAAGATCTTGAGCAAGCAGTGTGTTCTGAGGGGACACATGCCCCATGTAAGTATTTATAGTTGGTGCCGTAGGATTTTCCAAAAGCATCTCAACAAAGAGTTGTCTTTGGTCATCTGACAAGCGTTGTAAGAACTTGTTACAATCACAAGTATGTTATTGCATCATGCCCTCAGACCCTATAGAAACTGATGTATAGGTCAGGATCATAATCCCAAGGCCTTTGGTTTGTGTTTTGTTGTGGTATGAAGTTTTGATTGCTATTGTTCAACTTCTGGTTATTATAGTTGAAGTTCAAAGGTCGCTTTTCCTTGATTTTGAAATTGGTTTTGGTACCCGTTTGGGTAATGGTTAGGGCCTTGGGATTTAACTTATTGTTGTTGTTGTTGGGTCTGAGGATGATTGAATTCCACCACGTTGATCACAGGAGAAAATTTGTTACTCCTCTTATTGTTACCATCTGTGTTAATGTTAACATTATTTGTACTTGAAGTGTTAACAACATTTATTTTTTTTGCTTGGTTTGTAACATCATGCGGTTTGTGTTGAGGACCTTAGGCCCTTGGTTGTTGTTGGGTAATTTAAATTACCCTAATTGGGGGTCCTTCCGTTTGAACCATAGGTCTTGCAACCACTGTCTATTGTTGTTTGATCTATATGGAGAGCACCCTCTAAGCACCTCTTCATAGCTCCTAAGTGGGAACTTATGGACTTCCACCATTTCTCTATTAAGGGAGTGAAGGAATAGATTGCAGAGCTCCATATGATCCATATTGGGAGCACTTACGAAAGAGTAGAGGAGTTTCCGCCATCTCTAGATGAAATGCGTAGTAGACTCATTATGCTCTTGTTTTATGTGTAGGAACTCCCTGATTCCTGTCCTTAACAAATTGTTCATGTCGAAAGCTTTTATGAATTATGACACAATTTATTTGAAAGAATGTATAGAATCCTTAGGTATCCTATAATACTAATCGATAGAAATACCTTATAAAGTATTAGGGAAGATCTTTGTTACGACTACATCCCATGGGAACAAATCTCGAATGGCAGTAGCATATGCTTTGATACGTGCATTTGGATCTCCTTTCCCTTAGAATTTTGGAAGGTCAGGAAGAGGTCTTGAGAGCATAAAACTCTGTATGGTGAAGTCGAGGGGTTCCTTAAGATATTTAGAGTAGGTCCCCACTGCGTAAGACTCGACCATGGAAGGCCCCTATTGGGGAGGTGGAGGTGGAATGGGTTGTTTTTATGGTACAACATAAACTTTTGCTGAGGCATATAACATCCCCTATTCACGACAATATGGACTTGAGAAAGAGTACATGTCCCCATGTGGTGATTTATAATACATGTGTACATAAGGGGAACATTACTTTGGTACGGATTTGGAGGCACAAAGCTAGGGAACATTGCATTTCCAGTTGGGATGGCATTTGAGAATGGGCTTCGGCTAGTTCTGTTGTGGGTATCCATACACAAAATGAGGGGCATACCCAAGGTTCCCGACCTAGTGAGAAGATCCTCGGGGTTAGGAATGCTTGTGTAAACCAAAGGATTTGGTGCAGTAGACATTTGGCCATAGTTATACGATTGATGGAGAATATTTGCTTGCCCAGGATAATATGAAGCATGAGTAGCTTGGGCAAGTTCCAATTCTCTAACCTTGTCCACCAATGTCAAGATGACCTCTCCGGTGATGGCATGGAATTTTGTTTTAGCATACGTTGTTGAATTTTGTTAGGCGGCAAAGGAGTGTGATATCCTGCTATGAATTATTCATTGTTTTTCCACCCCTCATTAGGAATGTTTTTTGTTGTGAGAGGGGTAGAGGTGTTATTCTAAAGTAAGACATCACTATGTCCTTACATCATATCCATGTTTTGGAAGCATTTCTCTCTTTGGGCATAACACATTAAATAATCCTCATTTATTAATGGGAGTTGATCAGATTGCATACTAATTTGTGGTTTGAAAAACCCGAGGAGATGAGCCTGACTCTTCGGTAAATGTCATATTATTAGAACTTGAAGGTTCAGGTTGTTGTGTGTGTGTAAGTGGTCAATTTCCTCGATCCTTATTGAGGAGCCATGTTGGTCCCTTGAGGAGGAGGATTTTGAGACACATGGATATGAGTTGAGTAGTTGTTAGCCCATGCCGATAGTGAGGGCGATTGTTGTTGCCTACCCATTTGGTAGTAATATGCTTCAAGACCCAAAATGGGTCGATCGTATCCATCATGTCCCGACATATTCAAGGGGTATATGAATACTCACATAATAATGGGAGAAGGAGAAGATGGATAAAATAAATGGAAATGAAAAGAGACTAGATCTTAATGTTGGGTTCACCAATTTGTATGGATGAAAATTGACACGTGACCTTCAACCACACTCGACTCCCCAGGTCAGCGCCGAGGCAACCAATGTGGATGGATAAATGATAGCGAAATGTGGTATGTGGATGAAAGTATATGTAGATGGGATGGATAAGTCATCAAGGAAGAACAATGTCCTTGAAACATAATAACGAGATCTTCTCGTCAAGGGCACGAAATGCCTCTCTAACCTAGATGGGTCTAATCGATGGATCGAAAGGATGGCTACACAAAGACTCTAGTAAATATCGGGCTCTGCAGAGATCCTATCTACCGCACGGGATTCATGGAAAACCAATGGGAGCCTCGTAAATATGTCCAGACAGGTCATGGAACAAGCGAATGAGGCATGGTTTCATGAAACCTAGATCCGGTTGGCGGAAGCATTCAAAAATGTAAGATCTTGGTGATCTTTCTTGTTCGAAACGTTTAATCGTGATATAATATCGAGTGACAAAGTGGTGATGTGTGGAAAACCAATGTGCGTAGACTCGTGTCAATATTTGTGAGAAGTTATGGTGCATTTGGTTGAGGGAATCTAAGATAGCTAATGTATGTTCTAGGATGTTGAGGTCCATGTATGGTAATGTGTATGTTCAAACTCGGTTTCCAAGGATAGTCCATAATTCATAGGCTTTATCAACTGCAATTTTTAAGATGTTTAACTATTGAAAATTCTTAGCGTATCAAGCTAGTGTTCTAAGGACAATAAGTCGGAGTCCCGTATCTATCTCCGTGAGTAACTCGGGACTGCTTTGTTGTGGTACTGCGGATCACTTCCGTATGTACATTCTTATTTAGGACCATTGATGGCCATGTATTGAAAAGATATAATCTAAAAAAAAAACAACTAATCTAATTGAATTGAAACTATTCTATGTTTTTGGTATTTTCAAGATATAAATAAAACAATACAAAGATGCTACTCTAGTAAAATAAATATTTTTGTTCTTTTATAGAATTTTGAGGAAATAAAAGCTTCTACTCTAATTAATAAATCCTAAAACAAATAAACAATTGGATGTAGTTGTTTATATGTGCAGAAGAAATCTATTCTATTTTAAATAATGAAATCTTTACTTTAAATTATGGATGCAAATCTAACCTTCTACTTTTCCTTAAAACTAGGGAAGAAATCAGAGCTTCTTAGAAGCTTTTCTTCCTCTGCAACTTCCCGACAAGTAAATAAGACTTCTATTGAGGATTTCCTATTTGAATTGATTTATCTGTAACTATTAAATGCTTGAAACAATGCAAATGCTTCTTTTCCACTCTATTTGTATGAAAATATATGTGTACGAGTCAGAAAAAACAATGTGAAGAAATGAGGAAACCAATATCAACTCCAACCTGGAATCATAAAGTAATGGAAAATCTAGTTGTGTTGTTCTTTGTCCCCTCAGCTTGTCTTTTGTTTCTCCTATGTTCACGTGAGTCCAAGGGATTGGGAATGCAAAGCAAAGCAACAATGAGAAGGTGCTGGAGCAATGATAAATTGATGTCAGCATATTAGTAATGTAGGTGGAAGAGAGATAACACAAGTGAATAGAGATTGGCTATGCAATTTCAAGTAAGAATGTGGCAACTCAATAATGTAAGAATACACAAAAATGATCTCGAACATTTGCTTGAGAACAGTGATCAATTTATAGAAGGTTGGTTGGGATGTGCAATACAACACTTAGCATCCATGGGGTACCACATCAATAATGAAGGGGCAGTTTGAAAAATCAATTACAAATTACAAGTGAAGAAGAGAATGCCACAAGGTAGTCAGGCTTGAAATCAGCTAAAACGGGTAAGAAACATGCATTCAAAGTGAAGTTAAGTGAAGCAACACACGTTTTAAATCACGTTGGAAGATTCTGGAAATTTCACACAGGACCACCACCCTATGTAGAGTGGTGGTTACAGGACCTCTTCCTTGCTCGGGGTAGCAGAGTTAAAAACCTTCGCCCTACTCAAGGTGGATATTTTAACACTAAAGGTCAAAACAAGCCTAAAATGAAGTAGGAAGCTATAAAAATGGTAAATGGCTAAGGAAAACTAGGCTACAAATATAAGTTGCAAGGAGTTTTAGGAGCTTGAACACCTTTGGAAAATACATGAATCATCATTGGGGACCTTTTGTAACTGTTTTCCAACAATGTAGCACATGAAAAATTGGGTGCGTACATGACCCCCATGATAGCCATTGGTAAGTAACGATGAAACAAAAATGGGTCTCATCTAACTCAAAATAAAAACATTTTCTCTAATCTTAAAGTGGATTTATATGTAGTTTTAACCATAAATAGCTTCTTTAAGATATAATATAGAATATTATTAATTTATTCCTTACAAGTCCATTCAACATAATTGTTATCATTTCTTGATATTTCTTGTAATTTGGAGTGCAAGAATGTGTATAAATATGTCATTTCAAGGTATTAGAGGATAAAATTTGGAAGCTAAATCACTTTGGACCCTATTTTAGATTGTTTTTAACTCCAAAAACTGTATACACGTCACAACTAGAAAGGCACATGCTAAAATCATGGGGCTCATATAAATCAAAACTAAAAAGTGCAAGACTTAAGTAAAAAGTGCATGACTCATACCCTCTTATCTTCGAGACTTAAACGTGCAAGCTAGGAATTATCTTATAGTAGATGTAAAAACTTTTGTACCTACTCCATAATTCATGTAGAAACTCCAAGATGGTATGTGGAAACTCTAAACTACCATAGAACCAAGTAGAAGTATGTTTTGATTAAGGAAATGGTATTCCAAGATACAATAATAAATATATGTTTATGGTATTTTGATTTTGATAAAATGTACAAATGACATTAAAATGTCATATGGAAGGAAAATAGTCAAAGCCAAAAATGTAACATTCTCCTACTTTCATGATTAGGATGAATGAATAATGGCATAGTAGTAGGTAGTTAAGAATAAATGTCTTCCATGTTTGTCTCCTTTGCAAGTGGAAGAAGTAGTCAAGTTACACTCTCTCATGTATTGCTCCTATTCTAATGGGATGAGTTGTAGTGTTTTATTAGAAATAGCTAAGAATAAATGTCTTCCAAGTTTGTCTCCTTGGAAAATAGAATAGTTAGTTAAGTTAGGATCTCCCATGTATTGTTCATATGGGACCTAAGATCGATAAATGTCCCATCCTTGACTTAATTCAATAGAGAGGGGGATTCAACTAATAGGAGGGGGTGGGTGACTAATCAAATTTCATATTCAAGGTACCCAACCGATTCAATTCTAGGATATTCCTTCATCCAGACATTCGAGAGATGATGTTCCTATGTTCTTCTTAGAGACCCGGGGCCCTCCTCCAGCTTAGGTTCGATCGAGATGAGATATCTGGGGGGGCCAGATAGGGATATAATGGAATTAAATGAATGACTGGTTGAGCGCTTCTCACTATATATATATATATATATATATATATATATATATATATATATATATATATATATATATATATATATATATATATATATATATATATATATATATGGCCGATAGGGTGAAGAAATATTTCATGCCAAAAAGTTAGCTCTTTAGGCCCTTGAGGATTGACAAGTTGAAGCTGCTACTTTTTGTACAAGGGATATTCATCCTAATCATTATGGACATATTTTTCCTATTACGATGTTTGAAGGAATAAATGTTGGACTTATTGCATCCCGATCTCGTTTATACAACACTTAGTCATTATGGGCGTATCCCCTCACTTCCGATCGGGTAACTATTCTAAATATGATAAGGCGTAGGCATTCTATTATATGATATGGAATAACTTGATCCTACCCACCCAAGTGTGTTTATTTAGAATAGTTATTTTCTCTTAAAGATAAATATTCCCTCTCCCTATCTCCCACCATTTAATAGAGCGGGTCGAGTAATATCCCATATATAGATAGGGGTCCCTAATGACACTCGGCCTCCTCCCAGATAGATAGGCTTGGCCAGGGGCGACCCTATCTATCTCTATCTATCTATCCGGCCATATCTAGAATCTATATAGGGGGGGCCCTCCCTATGACGATATGGGGCCCCCATAGAGTTATAGGCCCCAACTCCAAGTCTCAATGATTGGTATGATAAGATATAGATAATATCTTCTTTCAGAAGTAGTTTGATCCCATCCGTCAAAGCTTGAATAATTCCCAAAGGACCAGCGTATTCAGGTCCAATACGCTGTTGTATTCCTGCAGATATTTTTCTTTCGAGCCATACAATAACTAATAATCCTGTCGTAATCTCCCGGTGATCTATGTTGTTCACCCGATCCATTTTTGCTCGAAATGGACCTAGTGGCTAGTAGTGCCATCCCAAACCACCCGACGGATCCAATCTAGATTCTTGTGGGTGTTTGATAGCTGATTTAATAAAAATAGATTTAAATCCAATTACATAGTAACTGATATAGTAAAATATAGTGAATATACAAATTCTAATCACTCAAGTCATGCAAAACTATAAACTAGGGGAGATAAATGACTTAGTTGGATCCTACATGATCTAGAAATGATATGGGTAGTGTAAAGTGATGAACATGACTACAACAATGTTGTAAGAATGGTCTCTGTAAAAACTGGAACCTAAAGATGATGCTAAACACAAGTTCTGGTGCTAGAAAAGAGAACATAAGGTGTTGACGGTTGTTCTGGAGTTGTGATTGTAAAAAAGCTTGGAATATGCTTTCTTCAAAGTGTCGTTAGCGTTTCATTGCCAGTTTATGTTAGTCACATGTTATTTTTTAATTGATCTTTGAGGGTATCTATAACCTTCAAGACAAACCCTAGCTACCCGTAAAAGCTCACAAACACATCCAATTGGAATTAAAAATTCTATACGTGAAGTCGTCCCTAACCTCAATGGTCGCCCGAAGAGTGAACTTATGACCAAACATTGCACTACATTCCAAACTCCATGTAGTTCTTTGTGTTTATGTGTGAAATAGTGTCCTTAAGTTTCCCTCATTCCAATGACACTAATATAATGGGATATAACTAGATAAAAAGCAATTATGTGATATGGAATTGAGCACTTCCCCTTTTTATGCAGTGTATACATATTAAAATGCAGTCCCATGTAATGGTAGTGATAGTAAGTAGATGAGATTACCCCTTAGAATTGTAAGCCAAAATAATAAAGTGTATGTTGAATATATATATGGATATCTTGTTTGAATATCGACACTAGTGACTGAAAAACCGAATATGAGCATTGGATAAAGAGAAATTAGGTGAAAAGGTTGACCAAAAATTTCAAAATATGTGAAAAGATCAAAGAGGGCAGAAGTGCCTGAATGGATAGGAGTGTCTGGGCACTAGTGTCCAAAGTGGACATTGGTGTCTTGGGATAAATAATGACATATGTGGAAAGAAAGAAAGATAGGGACCCCGTGACTTGATTAGGACTGGGTATAGAAATGACAAATGTGCGAGAGAGATAATATAAGCAATCAAAGCAAATAGATGGACAAAGGATTGTATCACTAATGAATAATTTTATCATTCAACATCCATGCATATAAACAACATACTGATGGCATAGTAAAATATTACTATGTGTGTGATTTTGTGTCTACATTTTCCCCCTTTATGCTATTTGAATGAAATTAAAGTAGTGTACGGGAAGTAAGCAACGATACTGTATAAAATTTTGGAGAAATATTATTGCAAAGTGTCTCGTAGAGTGTTGGAGCTTGTAGCATGGAGAACCATGGATCAAAATTTTGACCCATGTGGCATAAATAGAGATAACAAACCATTGTAAGGATCACTTAGAGAAATAGTCATGATATCGTTAGAGATATTGGAGATTTGTTCACGATGATAAAGAGAGGTATGAAGTGATCAATTCCCAACATGATTTTGTTGATAATAGGAAGATTTAGACATCCTAACTTTATAGGAAGAGTGTTGGGGAGAGAGGTCTAGTTTTACTATCCATCCATTACTATATCCCCAAAAGATTCTAACCAATGTATATAAATAGAGACCAAATTTAGTTTTGATTTGTTCCAATTGAATAACCCACATAGGAGCAATATACGAAAGGAAATGACATCTCATTTCCCCCACTCCTACAGTAAGGGGTGTCCCAATTTGAATAATGTGTTAGATGGCTTCCAAGTTAGGTCATCTATAAGTGATAACAAATGTAATGCAACTCCCTTAGGTCATCTACGAGAGATAGTGAAGTATGTTTATTATACTTGATTGATTGATTGATTTGATTTGAATGATAGAAGATTGATTTGATATTGCATACCTAGTAAATTGTTCATAGAGAGGTTTTGTCTTTGCCCCTAGGTTAGGTCATTTGGGGAATATATTTTAAATAGTAGCAAGTGTTGATTGTAGTATAGGATTATTGTTCCTTTGTTCAAATGAGATCAAAGAAAATTGTAGTAGTAATGTTCTAGGAGTGTTGATTGAATGTAATGTAACCTGAGAGGGATTATAGGATTATCCCAATTGTATTCCCCCCTTTTGGTGAAAGCCTAAAGGGTGAAGGGTGGAGAAATGAAAATTGAGTTGAAAGCAAGGTATATAAGATGTTGTAATAGTAAATGTGAAATAATATTGAATAGTATAATCATAGTATGAATAGATATTGATTGGAACATGTGTCAAAGCTAAATATGAAATATTGAAATTTATAGGTACTGTGCTAAAGGGAATTATGATATGTATGGTGAAAATGACAAGGAAAACAGAGTAATGGAGCTCAAGATATGAGAAAACCTATGTATTATGTATTAGTTATAAAAGTGTCTATAAATAATAACTATAGTGTGTAAAAAAAGAATTACTATATATAGTAATAGTGAAAAGTGAAGAGTATTGTCATTTATATCGAGATTGTTTGAGAGTTGAGATCTAAGATATGAGGATTCCACATGTTAGAGAAGATATTTTGACGAGGTTTGAGAGGGTAGTGGTATTCATGGCTTTGCAGATGACCGATGAGTTGGTAAGTGTGATTATTTTTGGAAAAATTTTCAAATATGTTAGTTTTTGTCAATTTTAGAAAAAATTACGCGTTTTTATTTTTAGCATTTCTAACATGGGAGGAAGTAGCCGAGTTGTTTCTATATTTGGGGACATGAGCTCCCAGGTTGTAGGTTCAGTGACCCGTGTTTGGACGCTCATGACCTATTCATGGGAACTTGTGTCCCGAGTAGGGTTTTGGGCCTTTGTGTTGGGAAATATGTGTATTATGATTAATTTGATGTTATGATGAGTGATTTTGCAGTATGTATGGGGTGCTTAATAGCATCATATGGTTGATTTTTGCACAGGGAGTTTTCATGGGGTCGTCATTTGATTACATTAATGGATTTGGGGTTGTCGATCTTTGAGTGTGACCTATTATACCTTGTGATGGCTTGTGGAACATTAATAGATTGGGGGAGGTACCCCATAATATGCCTATGTTGATAATATTGTGCAAACGATAGTGCTTAGATACTTGTATATTTCGATTGCCTTTGGGTGAGATGTCACTGACTCAGAGGATGTGTATCGGATATTATGATTGCCTATTATAGGAGAGAGAGTACATGTGATGAGTATAGTGGATGTCAAGTAGTCGGATGAGGGAAATGGGACAATATTTAATAGGCACATGAGTACACACAGAGACTCATATTAGTTTAGATGTGATATTGAGATCCAGTGTTTTGGGGTTGTGGAAGATTATTGCGGTGCTTATTGCATCATCGTTGGCGTAAAAAGGGTGGTGGGGTTGGGATATTATATAAGATGCATGAGATTTATCGAAGGATAGAGGAACATGGGACTAGGTATGCTTGGGCACAGTGTGTATTGGCCCATTTGAACAAGGATTTTTATATATTTACGCAAGAGGATTACGGAGGTGGAATAGGTACTATGACATTATTGAATGTGTGGGGATATGAGTATATTTTTATATTGAGGCCACTAAGTGGGCCACATACGATTAGGCTAGACCCAAGATATTTACAATGATATGGGTAGGTAATCATAGTAGGAGGATAGGCATGAGTAATTATAGGTCGATGTTAGATCAGATGGGCCCATGTGCCATTATTTGGAGATCATATAGAGATTATGGTGGATGGGTGGAGGATGGTGTGGAGTTGTGGTTTATATGATGCACCATGTGGTTAGAGCATCATTTCCCAAGGGTGAAAAAGTTTTTATAGGGTGAGAAAGTGTCTAGATAGTTTGGCATGGTCTAGGATGTGCCCCTAGAGCCATATATATGGTTGAGAGCTACTAGGGCAGCTAGATGGCCATGAGCTAGGTCAGGCCCGACATTAGCACAACTAGTGCATCCTGGTCCAGATGAGGTAGATGTGTCTATAGAGCTGATACAAATTGATGATGCGGGGTATATGGAGGCATATATCTAGTGGTGGGTGACACATTAATGGGTGTTTTTATTTCTAGTAGTGGTGGATGCGGCCATTGGGTTGTAGTGAGGAGGAGGTAAGGGCCAAACACCTTCCCCGAGCTAGATGATGTAGTGGCGATATGAGCCAAACATAAGTATTGTTCTTTTTATTTGTTAGTTGATGCCTGGTTATGATATATTCGTAGGGTGTGTTGTAAATAATGTTAGTTTTTGTGATTGTAGGGGATGCCTATTAGTCATTGATTTTAAATTTGTTGATACATGCGTTAAATCAAAACGTGCCCCCATATGTGCTCATAGGAGGGGGATGTTAGAGTGTGTGGATGCTTATTGCGGGTGATAATGCCAATTTATTTGAAGCTGGTGGCTATACCAGCAACCATGTGTACATTGTTGTTGAGCGAGCGTGATGAGGCGTGTGCAAAGGCAGAGCGAGAGAGAGGCCATATGAGGATTCATATCTCAAGATATATTTATGCGATATATGGAGCTACAAGGCCGATATACAACACATAAAATGAAGCTTTCTATGGCATAGAGCTATCTTGAGATATATAGAGGATGAGATCATCGACGTAGAGTGATGTGTAGACTGAGCGGTGAAGCTTCTAGTTCTAGATCTCCCACAATTGTATATAGTGATAATGAGGATGATGTATGATGTATTATATATGATGTAGGGACATATGGGGATTTTCTCCCAACAATTGCATTGTGAAACTATATGATTTTGGATGATATATAGATATATTAGTGTTGCATTTATGGTTTATGTGCATTTTACACTATGCGATGATGAAAATTTGTACATGGTAGTAGTTGTGTAATGTGATAACTTGTATGTGCATTTCTGCAATGGTTGTTTTGATTGTGGCATGTTGGAATGTAGTATGATGTAGAAAGAACACCTAAGTAGTGGATTAGATAGAGAATGTATGTGAATAAATATGAATTGAATATCATATGCTAAGTAGGAATATATGTGAATAGGAATGGATAATATAACATGTAATAATTAGATATGTATGTATGCGGTGTAATGTGGTAAATACATAAAAGTGGTCGTGTGACTTATATAGGATAAGAGGGTAAAATGATGATATGTTGAAAGTTAAATAATGATGAGATGTAAAATAACATTTATAAGTGTGTGTGATTAGGATGAATGGGGGGAAGATGAAATATTGTCCCCCGGTGTGAGAATGAGGTTCATTTATAAATGCCCCCTCAGTAGTCTAGAATGAACCATAGAACAAGTGTGCACAATTGAGAAATGGGGTTTTCATGTGCGAGGAGATGTTATAAAATATAAAGCACAGAGCATGAGGTGTGAAAGGAGAGGTTTATATATGTAATATTCCCTCAACAATCAGTGTGAACCATAGCATGGGAGTGCATCATAGGGAAATGAAATGGAAAGTGGATGTCATATACTAGAGATTAAGTGGCCTGCAAGGCATGGATGGAGCATGTGAAGCAACACCGGTGTGAGATTAAATGCCAAATTGGATGTCGAGACGGAATGGGACCAATAATATGAGGTTTGGTGGGAGGAATTGCGAAGTAAGAGGATTATGAAGCTAATGAGGTAGTGTAACAATTTGTGAAGAATGAGATGGTGCAACTATAGGTGGATTAGATGGAGGACACATATGGATGATGACATTAGGAGGTGGATGGATGACAACATTGGATGGAGGTAATGGAGACAAGTGAACAATGGTGGAAGAATGCTTATGTGAAATAGGAAAGAGAGAGAGAAATCACGAAAGGATGAGCAAAAATCAATTAAACCTTTGTCTTCTAATTTTTGCGGTGATCACAGAGAGAATATAAATCATTATAATGATGGCCATTGATGTGGTGGAAATTATAGAAAGGGAGGTCATGTTAGCATTACAAGTGGTGAGGTGGATGATGCTCAGTAGAAGGTAAGTGGATTAAGCACTTGTCAAGTAAAACATGCAAGACATTGTGAGGTTTTGCATTATGTGAGAATTGCAATGGTTCACGAGTAGGAGGTGGAGAATACATATGTGTATCGAAGTGGTGGAGGAGAAGAATGATGCTTATGTGGAGGAGGAGATGGTGACCTTGGGGGAGCTTAATAGATAGAAGAGGGTTCCTACATGAACCTGAATAGATAGACACTCTTTGTAAATTTTATATCTAGTCTAGTGTAGGTTATGTAAATGAGAATCCCAATCAATTGCCGATAGAGAGTGGCATTTACCACAGGAGATGGATCTGAATGAGATAACTGCAATCTATTCTCCATAGGTGTAGCAATAGGTGTGAAATCCATCATCCTAAATTTCTCAAGCGTTGTCTTGGTATATTTCAACTAAGAAACAAAGATGTGATTCTCTTTTGCCATACTTCCAATCTAAGACAATAGTGCATCAACCCGAGATCTTTCATGTTGAACGATCGGTTAAGATCTTTCTTCATTACATCGATCATCCTCAATGAAGCGCCGTGATGACTAGATTGTCGACATAGACAACAACAATCACAATCTCCCCCTTGATTTTAAGGTAGAGATTGGGATCGTATGGATTTCTAACAAATCCATGTTGTACGAGATGCTCATCAATTTTGATGTACCAAGCCGGGGTGGCTTTTTAAGGCCATATAGAGATTTCTTGAGTCTACATACCTTTGCTTCTTGGCCAGTACAATATAACCCTCGGGTTGAGTCATATAGACTTCTTCTTGTAATCACCATTTAGGAAGGCACTTTTTACGTCCATCTGATGGAATTTCCAACCAAATTGTGCATCTAGAGAAAAGATCATCCTGATCATTTTGATCTTAGTTGTGGGAGCATATGTCTCCTCATAGTCAATGCCTTCTTTTTGTGCGTACCCCTTTGTTATCAGTCTCACTCTATACTTGTCCCTTTGTCCCATATGATTTGTACTTTGTTTTGAATATCCATCTGCATCCAATGGGTTTCTTCCCTAGTGGAAGATTGACAAGTTGCCAAGTGTTATTTTTCATCACTGAATTGTATTCAACATCCATGACATCTTTCCAAGATTTTGTTGTATGGATTCTTGGACTATAGAGGGCTCATTTGATTCAATAAATATACTCATCAAAGCAAAGTTTACTTATTTTCTTTCTTTACTGCGAGTCGTGGTCCAGTGGTGGATGTATCCGGTGGAGCATCCATTCTTGCATCTCATAGCATGATAGTATACCACTTGGGCATATGCTGAACTACTCCCATGGGTTGTGGTTCTATCTGATCATCACCATCATCCCCATCATCACTTTCATCATCTGTGGGAACATCAGCTTCTATTTTTACAACTGGTGAAAAATCTACATCAGGTGAGTCTGGAGGAGGATTCTTTGCTTCCTTATTCTAAAATAACTCAACATCTCTGTTGGTGTAGAATTTCCTAGTCTTTAGATCCATCAATCTATACCCAAGAGTCTCTTCACTGTACCCAATGAAGATGAGTTTTTGTGATTTCATATCCAATTTCTTTCTGTTCTACTTGGGTATGTGCAATTTTTCTTTGCACTGAATACTCCGAGCTATGCAGTAGATGGTTTCCTCTTTGACCATGCTTCATGTGGTGTTACTCCGTCAAGAGAAACTATGGGCACTCTGTTCAACAAATACATTGTTGTCTTTTTTGCTTCTTCCCAGAATGTCTTTGCTAGTCTAGAATCATCGATCATATAAACGTAGAAACAATTTTACACAATAATAATACAATGTATATCAATCGATCTCGAACTCATTACACATATATAGGATTTCCTATTATTATGGAACCTATAATATCTCCTATTTAGTTGTGATTGTTACTCACGTAACAATACACAACTCAAATCATATGAGTTGTTAAAACAACTCCAACCAACATATTATTGTTAATATAACAATAATATAATTACTAACATAAATAATGTAAACATTAATATTAGTTTCCTAACATTCCCCCCCTTAATGTTTACATGGTAACATTAGAACTTTCACACTTCCTTTGCAGCCTGCCACCTCTGCATGCTCATGATCTTGGCACACACTCGAACTGAAGGTAGAAGAAGGAACACATCAACTTCTTATCGACCAAGCACTGTCAGGAACACATCTGACTAACGAGGATGGGAACACGCTCAGGAATCATCTGCTTATCAACCAGTCACTCTAGGGAACACATCTGACCTAGTAGTGTGGGAACTCAAGCAGGAACACATATGAATAGCCTTCAATGGTTTTTAGGAGGCTAACCACAAACCTAGGTATGAACAGGAACACATCTAACTATTCTACCTCATCAAGCCTCATGATGTTGCATTTCACTATGTTATTTGTTCTGCACTATGTTTTTGCATTTGGGGAAATAGGAATAGCCACATACTCAACTGAAAAATTGAAAATGGAACATTGGATCATGTTGATCATGTTCCCCCCTCAATGTGAACATTTCACTTATTCAACACACAACAGGAACTCAGAAAAAGAATCACACTAGACATCAAATACTGAAAGCACACTCACACCACAAAATGTGCCACCATAGCTTCATGCGGCCCCATCGTTGGTGACTGATGAGAGGTCGTTGTCTGACCTCCAGCCTCCGATGCCTCCATCCTCTAGTTTTAATTATCTAAAAGAGAAAATCTTCATCACTTTGATTTTCTGTATAAGCAGTATTTCCTTCCTCTTCATTTTCTCCTTCGTTATCAGTAGTCATGGCATTATCTTGCAATTTGCCATCAAGTAAGTCTTGTGCTCTTCTCTTGCAATTTGAAGACAAGTGACCAGATTGTCTGTAGTAATAACAGGTGATCCACTTTGTTGAATCTTTATAAGATGATCCAGGTCTGAAAGAAGATTTATATCTTCTTTTATCTTGTTTCTACCATACAGGGCTTTTCCTCTCGGTCATGAACATGATTCTCTTTTCTTCATCTAGTAAAGAAGAAATAAGTTATTCTAAACTTGGATTTATTTTACTCAAAGTAAATACCATGTTAGAATAACATGGAGGCATCTTTATTGAGTAATCTTGGTTTAGCATCATCATCGGGCACATCTACACTTATTCCCGCTAGTTGATTGCAAATAGAACAAAACTTACTAATATGTTCCACCATGTTGTCGCTTACGCCATCTTGAGGTGAACAATCTCTACTTTAAAGATATTGTTGCGCTTCCAACTTGTGATCCAAACAATTTGTTCAATGTTTCCCAAATTGTGTGAGAGGACTTTTTAAAGTCTATATGATGCAAATAAGAATTTGATAGACCCAATCCAATAATTGTAGTGGCCTTTCGATCTCTGCTTGCCCATTTTGTTGCTTCATCTGCATTTGTCAGTTTCTTTTCTTTTCCATCAACAATATCCCATAAGTCTTTGTTAATTAGGAACAACTGAGTTCGTACTTTCCAGGTATGAAAATATTTACCTTCAAATTTTTCAATGTGACTTAACTTATCCATTATGACTCTTCACAACCTTTTCTTTTTTTTTTTAAAAAAATAGGTGTCGGCTGAAACCGAAAATGCACCTTTTTACAAACAAATAGGCAATAATGACTATAAATTTGATTTGTAATGGACAATTACAAATCTATTAAAAAAGTAATAAATGATTACTTTTTATATAATTACAACAAATACAAACTATTGACTTTTCACGGAAAAATAATTTCTAATAACATGGCATAACAGAGACTACGAGAATATTATAAGTAATGAAATGGCAAGGAACAAGAAATGAATCTGCACTGGTCTCAAAAATAAAAGTTTGCCCAATAAATCTACTAGACTGCAGTTTAGGAAGAATGACGGTGCAGGTACATGGAGAGTGTATATGTGGACTATGGATAGAAGTGCATTGCATGCACAGATACATGCATTCAGATATGCAGGGCAGATTGCTATCAAATCATCTGACAAAACAATGTAGAAGAGAACATACCCACATGCAGTTGTTTGAACAAGGATGGTGGCGTGAACTGTGTGGAGGTAGATGCAGACTGAATTCATGCAAAAAATTATCAATATTTCGCAGCTGATGATGGCAATGGAGGCAATAAAGCTGAAATAGATCCATGATAGGTTTTAATGCAAATCTTGATGATTTTACATTGAACAGTGAATCGATCCAAGATCTTATGCACAGATATGAACCTTTAATCTTGAAAGCACAAATATTTTGAAACCATTTTCTTCCTCCAATGCTTCTGTTATGGTTGTGCTGAGAGAACAATCCTGGTCTGCATTTGAAACCTCCCACCATTTCAAGTGAGCCCAAAAAAAATGAGATCCTCAAATTGTGAGCCTCGGTATAATGACTAGTCCCAAAAAAACATTTTTTAGAATCTTGTAGCTGATGTCGTGGTTGGGAAAAAGTGGTTCTACCTCGTTGGCTCATTGTCTAATGGTGTAGAGTGTAGTTCTCTTTCAGATCCATTGGAATGCAATAATCGTTACTGAAGACTCCATAGTAATTCGCTCTGATAACAAATATAAACGCAGAAACAGTTTTACACAATAATAATACAATGTATATCAATCGATCTCAAACTCATTACACATATATAGGATTTTCTATTATTATGGAACCTATAATATCTCCTATTTAGTTGTGATTGTTACTCACATAACAATACATAACTCAAATCATATGAGTTGTTAAAACAACTCAACCAACATATTATTGTTAATATAACAATAATATAATTACTAACATAAATAATGTAAACATTAATATTAGTTTCCTAACAAATCATGCATCACACCATTTCCATGATAATACAATTTCTTCTCTCAACAACACCATTTTGTTGCTATGTGTGTGGAGGAGGAATTTGTCGATGAATCATATGAGCTTGAAGGTAGCATTTGAACTCATCACTGGTGAATTATCCCCCTCGATTTGAGTAGAGAGTTTTGATGTGATGACCAATTTCATTCTCAAAAACCACTTTGAACTTCTTGAAGTTTTCAAAAGCTTCACTTTTCTTGTGAAGACAAAAAAATCCACATTTTTCTCAAATAATCATCAACACAAAGAATGAAGTATTAAAATCGAGAATGACTCGTCTACATCGGACCACAAATATTGGTATGAACTAGGTCAAGTTTACCATGAGCTCAAAAATTACTCTTCTAAAATGAAACTTTGTGTTGTTTACTGCTAGATAGATAGTGAGGACACTTGTACGTATCCTTCAGAGAGATGGTAATCCTTTTACAATATTGTGCCGAGAAAAGTGTTTTGAGATACTTGAAACAGATATGACCAAGTCTCGATGCCTGCCCATGCAGAGGTAGAGTTCTTAGCCATAAGTGGCTGATCATTTCCGTGGAAAAAATCAAGCTAGAACATGCATCCCGCATCAGAGGATTTTACAACTATTTTTGAGCCTCGTGATTTGTCTCGAATTAAACACATTTTATTACTGGAATGACTATCAAAGTCAATTTTCAAGTTATGATCAAGGAGTTGACTAACTGACAAAAAAATCTTAGTCAACCTAGGGACTTATAATACATCTGATAATCTACAGTTGCGTGAACCAAGAGGTAGAGAAATGTTCCCAATCCCCTGAACTGTGTATGAAGAATCATCACCTAATGTTTAATGGTTTTTCGAAGGTGTGTCCCTCATTAAAGTAAACCAATCTCTGTGGCAAGTCATGTGTTGAGTGGATATCGAATCAACATACTAGACATCACTAGATGATGTGGAGGGTTCACTTGATTGAGTAGTGTACAAGTAGTCTTCAATATCTGAATGTTCTTCTTGCTCAAAAATATTTCCTTGCTAATGGGGTCTTCTTTTCCAGTTCCCCTTTTTCTTCCCTTGATTGTAGTTAGAGTCTCCTTGTGATATTTTTGGTTTTGAGGTCTAGAGTTGCTTGATGAACCTTTCTTATAAGTATTATACCAACAATCTTTCAACTCATGTCCTCTTTTACAGATTGGACATTTCTTCTTTTGTTGTTTGTCCCCTTCTTGTTGATACTGATTTTGGGAATTTTGATAGGAATTAGGTTTGTATTTTCCTTTTCCTTTCCATTTCTGATGAGAAGAAATTTTTGTTCCTCTTCATCATCTTTATTGTACATAGCTTCCTCTTGTTGCAGTAGGTTTACTAACTTGTCAAAACTAATTTTCGTATCTGACAAGTTGAGTGTTGTCACAAAAATGTGGTATGAAGGAGGGAGTGCTCTCAGAACAATGGGAATGAGAGCGTCATCAGTGACCTCCTCTCCTAGGGCTAGAAGTGAAGCCCTCAACTCTACAACTCTTTTCAAGAAAGCTTCAATTTTCTCATTTTTCTTAAAATTCAGTGTGTGTAACTGACTCTGCAGATTCAGTATGAAATTATTATTTTTGTCCTCGTACACCATGCTCAACTTATCCCACCCTTCTTTGGTTGTTTTAGCATCTCAAATTTGGGGTTGCACATTGTTGGGCACTCCAAACAAGATGATTAGCTTGGCCTTTTGATCCGATCTATCAAACCATTGTTGTTGTGTTGTATTAGTTGTTGATCTAGTTAGAGTACCATTCAAAATAGTCCAGATCTATTCAAACGCAAGTTGTGTCTTGATTTTTGTATTCCATGCAAGTATAGTTGTTTCCTCCGAGTAGTTGTAAATCTAGAGACGATGAAGTAGAAGAAGTAGAAGAGGGTGGTATAACATTTGCAAAAATTCAATATTGTTCTAAATCAATAACTTTATAGCATAAGAGAGTAAAAGATTCACATGTATCATATAATAGTTTTTCTTTCAATGCAATAACTAAGCCACGAAAAAGATAAATTGCTTTTCTAAATCAATAGGCTGAAATTATAAATAATGCAAGCAATAATTTAAACATAAAATGTAATCTATAATTGGTTCTTTCTTTCCTTGATGCAATGAAGGAAGCATTCATATGTGACTTTAGGACCATTGTTAGAAATAAATTACCTAATAAAAACATACTCCATATCATAATAAGTGCTAATGGATCCATAAGGAAAATGATTATACCATTGGAGAACATGATCGAGAAGGCTATGCCAAAATGATTTAAGTATCATGCGATCATTAAAATAAGCAAACATGGCGGAACGAAAATGTTTGAAATGTAAATAAGGATTGTCGGTGGCATAAAAAGAGGAAACATTAGGCATGATGAAGTATTTTGGGAATGCATAATTATGAATATTTTTAGGAATAATACTTCCATGCAAATAATTATTGTTGATGAAATCATAATAGACTTTACTTTCGAGAGCGAGTGTATGAAATTGAGATTGGAAATTTCCAACAACATTTTTGAGTGAGAGAATATCATGTGAAGGAATGGTTGGTGAAGTAAGAGGTATATTGAGAGGTTGGATCTTGCCATTATGAGTGATCATTGGAATGTGAGAAGAAGGAGCAGATGTGGAAGGAGGAGAAGAACATGAAGGCTCTATGGGAATGATAAATGAAAACTCAAGGGATATAATGAGAGGTGTATTAGTGGTAGGAGTATAATCATCATAAAAATAATGTAGGGAGAAGAAGAAGAAAGAAGTGGAAGAAGAGGAAAGAAACATGGAGGATCTATAAGAATGCTAGATGTAGAATTAGAAGATATAATAAGAGGTGTACTAGTGGTAGGAGTAGAATCATCATGAGAAACAATGTTAGAAGAAGAAGAAAGAAGTGGAAGAAGAGGAGAGGAACATGGAGGATCTATGGGAATGCTAGATGTAGACTCAGAAGATACAATAAGAGGTGTACTAGTGGTAGGAGTAGAATCATCATGAATAACAACTTTAGAAAGAGAAGAAAGAGGAGTAGTAAATTCACATTCAACAGTTTGAAGAGAAGTAACATCATCCCTAACATGTTCATGATCAAAAATAGAATAAACATCACTATTAGACACATTTTTACAAGAAAGTATTTTTCAATACTATCATCAGCATATAAAGAAGAAGTAGGAGTACTAATATCAGATTTATCATTACATTCATTAGAAGCACTTTCAAAAGTAGGAAGAGTAGGAGATACAAATTTGCATTCATCTTGACTACTAGTAGAAATAACATCATGCACATGTACATTTTCATCATTAATAATAGAAGTAGTGTTATCCATATTATCACAAGAAAGAACATGATCAAGTATAAAATTTATAGTAAGATTATCATGCACTATAATATGAGTAGAAGAAGGTGCAACAACATAGGTAACTATGGAAGAGCGGGGAAAACATGAAGTAAAGTTTTGGTCTGGAGAGACTATGAAAATATTAGATTTGTTAAAGTCAATAGGAAGGGTGTTTTTGAAAGCAAGAAGTTGTTGAAGGATGAATGAGTGACATTGAGGGTTTTTGTAGAGGTCACGAAATTCAATTTACATGAAGCATCGTCAAAATAGGTTGCAAGCATCTACCGTCCATGTTATGCTTAAGATATGAGGACCTCTTCTTAGCCATGAGGGTTTTTGGGGATCATAAGGCAAGAACTTCAAAGAAAATAGGGTTCAATAAAATGATTTAATAAAAATAGAATTAAATCTAATTATGGAGTAACTTGATATAGTAAAATACAGCGAATAAAAATGTTGAGCACTCAAGTAATGAAAAACTATAAGAAAATAGGGGATATAAATAACTTAGTTAGATCCTAGGCGATCACGGAAATGATATGGACAATGTAAAGGCGATGAACAAGATTGCAACATAGTTACAACGGGTCTATGTAAAATATGGAACTTCAAACCGATGTTAGACATGGGAATCGGTGTTGGACAAGGGCATTTGGGGTGTTGATGACTATTTATGGGTGTTGGTCTATGTAGAAGCTTGGAATCTACTTTAGTTTGTGTCGTTAGGGTTTTCTGCCACTTTTTGTTAGTTGCCTAATATTTTCCAATCAGTAAAATATAAGACAGCCCTACTATTTACTGCACAAGATCATAAACACATCAAATTGGAATGAAAAATGCAATATGTGAAGTTAGACTATCCTTAATGATCACTCAAAGAGTGAACTTATGACCGAGCGCAACACTACATTCCAGACTCCATGTAGTTCTTTGTGTTTTTTTGAAATAGTGTCCTTAGGTTTCCCTCGTGCTTAATGATGCTAAGATAACGTGATATAGCTAGATAGAATGAAAATCCATGATATGGAATTGATGGATTCCCTTCCTATGCAATGTATGCATCCCAAAAATGTAGTCCCTTGTAATAGTAGTGATAATATGTAGATGATATTTCCCCTTAGAATTTCCATCCGAATAAAGAGTATATTTTGTGTATATATATAGATATCTTGTTTGAATTTCAACACTATTGACCGAAAGACCGACTATATGAACATTGGATAAAAATAAATTAGGTGAAAATGATGACCACAAATGTCACAATGTGTAAAAAGAACAAAGAGGACAAAAGTGCCCAGAATGGACATGAACACTTGGGAAATAATGTCCAGAGTGGGCACTAGTGTCCTTGAATAAATGATGAAAAATGTGGAAAGACAGAAAGATAGGGATCCCTAAAGGATTGTGTCATCATTGAATACTTTTCTCACTCGATATCCATGCATAGTAAAAAAATACCGACGGCATAGTAAAATAGCAATATGGGCATGATTTTGTGTCTCCACTAGCTTTTGAATTGTGGCTCTTTGTCCCTTCTCTGGATCTCTCCGGAAAAGTGCTTGAGTAGCCTTGCCCTAACATTTCTAGAGAGTGAGATATAATGACTAGGAGAACTCAAGGAAGATTGTTTCTCATACTCAAAAAATGGAGATTGAACAAATGATAGAGTTGTAGTGTTTCAATAGAAGTAGATATGAATATATATCTTCCATGTTTGTCTCCTTAACAAGTGGAAGAAGTAGTCAACTTTTATCCAACAATCTAGGTAGGTAGTTCTATATTCTTGGAGGTGGTGAGCTATATCTTAAAAAATCTCAATGTTGCGAAGAAGAGAGTATGATTTTGTAATATCATTTTTATCAATACAATTCTATAGGGTTAAGTGCATGGAAACGGGGACCGAGAAGGGGGTCAAAATTGGACACATTTTTCTTGAAATCAGTAAAACATGAACTTCATCTAATAATTTTGAATGCATATGCTCAAAATATGACAATTTGATAAGAATAAAAAATGTAGTGCTCGGAATCTAGTTTTTAAACTACTATTTTTAAAAATGGTGTAGATTAAGAAGGTCAAATGTGGTGCGCACAAAAGTGTGTCTATTTTTGTGTCAAAAAGATAACAACCTATTGTGTGTGTGCACCCCATTTTCTTGTGTTCTATAAATTATTTTTCAAATCCCTTTAGTAAAAAGTTAGCTAAGACCATGTACAAGGTCCCACTAATTTTTCATAATTTTTGGATGAATATATATTTTTTACTAATTTTCAAAGTGCACACATCCCGAAAATGAAATATTTGTGTGTACACCCCGTAACTTTGAGAAAAATAGTTGATTTTTATTTTTTAAATGTGTGTAGAATGAAGTTTAGACAAATTCTTTTTTTGAAATTTGGATGAAAAAATCATAAATTGTGTACAAAAATGTATGCATACGTTTTGGCAAGAAAAGAAGGCACTAGTAAAAGAAATTAAGGATGAAAGCCTTAAACTAATCAAATTTTAGAAAGAAGTATATTGTCACCAAGGTAAAACCAAGCTTGACATCGTAGTATTTTTTTTTGGAATATTATGTTATAATGCATGAGATATCGGGGTGTACACATGAGATTTTGATGTTTTTTGTAAAACACGGATTTATTCATGGATTACACAGTCTAAACCTTAGGTTTGGATATCCTAGGAAAATCCAAGCCTATGGATTGGGAATTTCAAATCCATAGAATTTGAAATGTATTTTTGTTATAACACGAGCGCACTATAACATGCTCATGTTATAACGTGTTTCTTTTGCATTATAACCAGAGCGTGTTCTTGTTTGCAATGTTGTATATGTGCATTTGGGAGGGATATATTTACAAAAAAATGTGTAAGCAAATATAATTTTATCATTTATTATTTCTTATACTTTAAATTTACTTTAGAAAATATAAGAAATTAGGGTCACTTTGCATCTTATGGAATTAGTCTCACACTCCACGAGTCATGATTTAGGAATCAATTTTTATAATCTAATTTGTTCACTACATAGGTATTTTTCAGATTTCAGCATTCACCTAAAGCTTCTAGGGTTTAAATTCTAAAATCGGTGTCTATTTTAGGAAACAATATCTACTTCATTGTTTAGGTTTTGGATCCTTTTGGATTGTTTATCGACATTTGTAGGAGTTTTAGATGTGTCGAAATTAAAATTTACAAACCTCACAACTCTCAAAGGTAACAACAATTGATCAAATATATGGACTCATGAATCTTCCCATGAGTATGGAGTTGAATCCTTAATTTTGTCTTAGAATATGGTAGAATCATACTATGGATGAGTACCTAATTTAAAAACTTAGGGAATTCATCTTTAAGAGGACCACTCGAGCGATCCTCACAATCAACAATGCAAGGGAGTGACATTGGTTCCCATGTTGGCATGTATATAATCCGTTGATATTTATATAGTTTAACAATAGTAAGGTGTGGGAAAGAATATTATATATCTAAGTACCCCGTGATATCTTCATTTGTTTAATAAAAGAATAAGACATAACTTGAAGAGTTAGAAGCTAAAAGAGTGCATCACATTGATATATTTATAACACTCAACAAAAGTTAGGGTAGGAGTAGGTGAAAATGTGCAAAATCTTCCACACATTCATTTACTTTCTATGGAGAAATAAACTCAGGAATTTCATCAAGATTTATGCTAAGTAAATTAGTTACATTCTCACCCTAGTGTAGGAGTAGGAAGGTTGATTCAAGTGCCACATACTTCATAAGCAATCAAATCTACATCAACATTAATCGAAATTCTTTTGAGATATCCTTTTATGCCATTGTCAAGACACCATTGAAATAAATTCATATATAGACAAGCCACCAATAAAATAATTTTGTGCATTGCAAAAAAGAAATTTTGTAAAAGTGGAAAGAGTGTGTTGTCATGAAAAATGTATGGCATACAAAATTGAAACTTTGAGTGTGACAACTAAGTCCACTGTTGAATATTTCACTTCCCAGTCACTAGTGCATCCTTCCTTTAGCAACCCTTCCTTAGTCCCACTCTCAACCTATCTCAAAAAAATTATTAGCAAGGTTTTTAATTTTGTTTAAATGAGTAGGGATTATTGAATACGATGATTGATGAGTTCGGTGTCACTTGATGGAAGGTAACTTCATCCAGGAGGCCTAAATAAGTCATTATAGAGTTAATCAAACACCCTCTTGGAGAGTTCAAGAAATATATTAAGTATCTGGAGGTGATTTTGGGAATCTCAAAAGTGTTAGAGGAAATTTAGGAAGATTTAGGAAATGCTTGCTCATTGAAGGAAAATCTGCTCAACAATGGATTTTATAGGTACAAGGAACAAACACTCTAATGGTGAAATCGACTTCTCGAATAATTTTGAGAGCTCGTAAGGATTTAGGAGGAAAAAAATAGGCACTAGAAATATATGTGAATCCTTTACATGTTGGTAACATACATTGTTCTCTAATAAGTAAAGGTTTTATGAATAATTTCAAAATAGTGTAGCTTCCCCTTTCGATTCTAGAAAAAATGGCCCTAAATTTGCATGCTCCGGATAGATGGTCACCAGATAGTGATAGGTGAATATTTTTAAATTTTGATAAGTACCTCTCAAAATGGGTACTATTATGAATATACTAATGTTTACCATGGGTGAGGATCTCATGAGGATGTGGCCAAAGTTTTGAGTTGAAAACACCTTCCTAACACCTTGAGTTGTGTTTTTGAGTGATAAAACTTCTAACATGAAAAAGTGGTAAAAAATGAGTTACCATGAGTTGAAAGTATGTTTCTAAAATATCAAGTGATGAATTAAGTTTTTAAAAACAATATTATGATATTTGAATTGTGATGGGAATATGATGCTCTCTTCTAATTACAAGGAAATAATAAAGATCAATCTCTTACTTTTCTATGCCTCCACAATTAACCCTATTGATCAAAAATCAACTTCATGATGCTCAAAAAATTTTGTGATTATCTATCACTTATTGAAATAGCTATTCACCATGTAGATGGAAGGATTTCTCCTTGAATAAAATTCTTGTCATGTGTGTTGGGGTTAGCACACCGGTTGTATAGACAATATATTAGATCTAAGCATACATGCAAATAAAAGTGGATATTCTACCAAAAGAAATATACAAAACAAGAGACATAAATCAACACCAAATTTAATGTGGTTCACCCAGTGTGGGCTACGTCCACCAAGAAACAAGCCAATATATTATCCAAAGCTTTGACAAGATATACAATGAAGATTTACAATCTTCCACACCTCTCAGATGTTCAATACTTTCTTCCTTCAAGCTTTTGCTCTACCACCAAGAATTCTCTCTCACCAACCTTTTTCAAGTTCTTTCTAATTCTTGTTTATCATTTCTTCTAAACCCTAGCTTTTGTGCTTATATAGTCATTTATAGACTTAGGGAACTTAGCCATGCAATTACAATCAATAAATCTATTTTAATGCTAAAAATAGATATAATTCTGAGAGTTAATTAAAACTTCATCACACAAGTAACCGATGCCAGTTCTACGTAACCTTCACCGGTTCCTACTTTCCTTAACTGATGTCGGTCTTACCTAACCGATGTCGGTCTGCCCTTAACTGATGTTGGTTACTTTGTTTTCCAGCAAGTTCTAATTGCATGCTAAAATGAAGTAATTGAGCTCCACAACTCAACAATCTATCACTTGGAGTTTAATTACTGCACCATACCTGTACAATGTCATTCTTGGATCCTTCCTTGGATTTTTTTATTCCTCTTCAAGTCTTAAACTTGAAGACCAATAGAAGTGGAGTGTAGCTCCAACTTCTCCTTTTCTAATGGCTTCGTGAGCGTATCCACAGGGTTCTTGCTCGTATGAATCTTTTCCAGATTCAACTGTCCATCCTCCAATATCTATTGTATGAAGTGATACCTTAACTGAATGCGTTTCGTTCTTGAATGAAATGCTGAGTTCTTTGCCAAATGAATTACACTCTGACTGTCACTAAATATTTTATAATCACTTTTCTCCTTTCCCAACTCTTCCATGAACCTACTCATCCATATCATCTCCTTGCTAGCCTCTGTAGCTACAACATACTTTTCCTCTGTAGTAGACAAAGCCAAAACCTTCTGTAATCTAGCTAACTTTCGTTCCACCTACTTGTGAAAATATATCCGGTAGTGCTCCTCCTAACTTCCGGATATTCAGCCATATCCGAATCAATATAGCCATGTAATGAAATATCGAACCTCCATAGCATAACCGCATGCTAGATGTCCCTTTCAAATACCCGAGTATCCATTAGGATCGCTTTCCAATGCTCTTTACGGATTAACCATATATCTACTCACAATTCCCCCCACCGTCTATGCAATGTCCAGTGCAGTACAAACCATAACATACATGAGACTTCCAACTGCTGAAGCATATGGCACTCGTGTCATGTATTTGACCTCCTCATGTGATGAAGGACACTGATCTTTACTCAATTTGAAGTTTCCAACCATAAGTGTGCTAATAGGTTTTGCATTCTACATATTGAACCTTTCTAACACCTTGTAGATATAATCCTCTTGAGAAAAATACAATTTCTTGTTTTTCCTGTCTCTATGAATTTGCATGCCAATGATTCTTTTTGCAGCTGCTAAATCCTTCATAGAAAATGTGTGAGCTAGCTTTCTCTTAAGCTCACCAATTTCCTGCATACTAGATCTTGCAATAAACATATCATCCACATATAGTAAAAAAATAATATAGCTCCCATTTTCAAGCTTCTTGAAATAAACACAATGGTCAGATTCACATCTCAAGTAACCATGCTCATGCATAAAACTATCAAACCTCATGTACCATTTCCTTAGAGCTTGCTTGAGCCCATATAGGCTCTTTTTCAACCTGCACACTGGTTTCTCCTTACCCTTGACTTTATACCCAATGATCGCTGCATATAAATTTCTTCATCCAAATCACCATGAAGGAAATCATGTCTTCACATCTAGTTTCTCTAAATGCAAATATTCTATTGCAACTAAACTCAATACAGTACGAATAGAAGTCATCTTAACAACAAGAGAAAATATTTCACCAAAGTCAATACCTACTTTTTGTGTAAATCCCTTTACTACAAGCCTTTCCTTGTACCTTTTCGTCCACCCTCTTCTTCCTTAATCCTGCAAAGCCACTTTTCCGCAATGTCCTCTTACCTGCTGACAACTTAACCAAATCCCAAGTTTGGTTATGTTCCAAGGAGTCCATCTCCTCATCCATGTCATGCTCCCACTAAATGTGAGTCTTATCTGCATTGCTTCTTTAAAGCTCTCTAGTTCACCACTATCAGTCAACAATAAATAAAATAGAGAAGGTGTAAATCTTTTCGGGAGTTTTCTTACCCTTTGTGACCTTCACACGAAGTTTGGGAGTACCGGAGGCTCTATCTCGGGCCTCTTGAACATTAATATCCACTTTTGACAGTGGCCGACGCCGATCACCTCTAACCGATGTCGGTTCGCTAACCGATGCGATTATGATCCTCTATAACCGTTGATGTGATTCATTTGGTGATGCCGGCCAAGGACTAACCAACCACGATTACTATAGGTGTTTGTTTAAAACTCGAGAGCTCATTTTCATCAATAAAATTCTCAATTTTCTCATCCTTGGGTACCAAAATTTGATCCTGTACATTATCTTTTCATTCCATTTAACATCATGAATCCTAATTATTTTAGAATTCTCTAAATCCAAAAAATGGAAACCGAAATCACCAGATCCATAACCAATGAAAGTGCACCTCTTGGATTTTACATCCAACTTTTTTCTATTTTCCTATCAACATGCACAAAAGCTTCTAAACCAAAAACTTTAAGAAAAGAAAGATCTACGTCTTTTCTAGTCCAAGCTTCCTCCGGTATTCCTCCATTTAGTGAACTTTAAGGGCCACGGTTAATCAAATAAATCATCTTGATCAATCAATCGCTTCTACCCAAAAGCGCAAGGGCAATCCAGAATATATCCTCATACTTCTAACATGTTCCATGATTGTCCTATTCATTCTTTCTGCAACATCATTCTCTTGTGGTGTTCTTGGAACCATTCTTTCTCTATGTATCCCATTCACTGAATAATAATCATTGAAAGCCTTACTACAGTATTCACCACCATTTTCAGATCTAAGGCACTTTAAATTAGAATTTGATTCATTCTCAATAAGGGCTTTCCATCTTTTAAAAGTCTCAAAAACATCAGATTTACGTTTAATACAATAAACCCATACCTTTCTTGTAGCATCATCAATGAAAGTAACATAATATTGGGATCCTCATGAGAAGCTACTTGAGCTGGTCCCCACACATCTGAGTGTACAAGCTCCAATTTATTCTCCTTCTTAGTTGCCCTAACTTTGAGAAATCTCACTCTCTTTTGCTTTCTAAAGATACAATGCTCACAGAAATCAAGATCTAAATCTTTCAAATATGATAACTTACCCTTAGCCTTTAAGATCTGCATTCCTTTTTGACTCATATGACCCAGCCAATTATGCCACATGCATGTAATTGAATCTAAAGTAGCTAATGTAGAAAAGGAATCAGTAATACATGTAGATAAATATAACATTCCTATCTTCTTACCTCTTACCACAACAAAATCACCCTTGGTGACTTTCCAAGAGTCTCCTAGAGAAGTAACCATGCAACAGATTCACCTAGTTTCCTACTATAGAAATAAGATTCCTCCCGAGGCTTGGCACATGCCTCACATCTTTCAATACCCATGTATTTACATTTTGTAATTTTAGATGAATTTCCCTTTACTAGTAATCTGCAAGTTTCATCATCATCCAAATAAACATGCCCAAAATTTTCCTAGACATAATTTATGAAATAAATCTTATTAGGGGTTGCATGGAAAGAAGCTCCCTGAATCTAAAACCAATGATTCAATTCTATTGTCTAAAGAAATAATAAGAGCATTTTGCATTACCTCGATGAAGAAAGATTTTCCTCTTTACCTTTGTTTGGTTGTTGATTCTCTTTATCCTTTAACAATAATATTTCTTTGCATGTCCTTACTTTCCACATTTCCAACAAGTAATTCCTTTATACGGATTTAGATATGCTTTCCCTTGACTTTGATTTCCCATTACTCTTACTCTTGGATCTCTCCTTCTACCTGCCCCTGCTTTCTACATTCAAATAATTTCAGATGATGTTTCCTCTATACTCTTCCTGTGAATTTCTTCATTCAAGATTATACTAACCACATCATCAAACTTCAAAATATTATTAGCAGATGTTGTATTACTAACAACCATTACCAAGTTGTCCCAACTATCAAGCAAAGAACATAAGAATAAAAGTGATTTTACTTCATCATCAAATGGTATAGCAACCAATTTTAACTGATTTACAATAGATCGGAAATCATTCAAATGACTAGAGGCAGATTCACCTTCATGCATCTTAGAACTAAATAGTTTCTTCATCAAATAAACTTTATTTGAAGCACTAGGTTTTTCATATAAATTAGCAAGAGATTTCATTAAGTCTACCGTAGAAGTTGCTTTTGTAATATTGGAAGCCACGAATGTTTCAGGATCAATCTTATAGATCCCAAAGCCTTTTTGTCAAGAATCTTCCATTCTTCATCAGTCATCTTCGTAGGTCTAGACTTCTCATCCAATGGTAAGTACAAATCTCTTTGATATAGATAATCCTCAATTTACATCTTCCATAATTGATAATTTTAGCCATCAAATTTCTCTACCTTGTATTTATTATCTTGTCATTGTTGTAGCTCCCACTCAATAAAAAAACCCTCTATGAGTAAATCTGTCAACACACAAAACCCTCAAACAAATCTCTGATACCAATTTTTGGGTTAGCACACTAGTTGTACAGACAATATATCAGATCTAAGCATACATGAAAATAAAAACAGATATTCTACCATAAGAAATATACAAATCAAGAGACATAAATCAACACCATATTTAATGTGGTTCACCCAGTGTGGGCTACATCCACCAAGAAACAAGCCAATCTATTATCCAAAGCTTTGACAAGATATACAATGAAGATTTACAATCTTCCACACCTCTCAGATGTTCAGTACTTTCTTCCTTCAAGCTTTTTCTCTACCACCAAGAATTCTCTCTCACCAACATTTTTCAAGTTCTTTCTAATTCTTGTTTATCATTCCTTATAAACCCTAGCTTTTGTGCTTATATAGTCGTTTATAGACTTAGGGCACTTAGCCATGTAATTACAATCAATAAATCTATTTTAATGCTAAAAATAGATATAATTCCCGAGAGTTAATTAAAAATTTGTCGCACAGGTAACCGACATCGGTTCTGCCTAACCATCATTGGTTCCTACTTTCCCTTGACCGATGTTGGTCTGCCCTTAACCAATGTCGGTTACTGTGTTTTCCAGAAAGTTCCAATTACATGCTAAAATAAAGTAATTGAGCTCCACAACTCAATAATGTGGTCACCTGTTAGACTTAAATGAGGTGGTTGCAATGTACTTTCTCCTTTGAAGTGTGATCACACTACAAGGTTCAAATGAGTGTTTAAGAACACTACCAAGTGAGTGACATCAAGTGAAACTCGAGATAATTTATCATTCTTCCATACATGTGGCTCTATATGAAGATCACCCTCTTACCCCTCTTGGATCCAAAATTCTCCTTGGATGGAGTCAACTTCATGATGCTCATACACCTCTTTGCTCATATGCCTCTCATGGAGATAGATGATGTCTTTATCCTTCACACATGATGGTCCTGAATGCCTTAGTTGCTTGAATAGCTCATCTTGGCTTGTTCCATGATGACACCTATTTTAACTTCATAATTCACTTCCCTAAACAAGATGTCACATGAGTGGAAACATGCTTATAATAGCTAGACACCTCTTCACTTGAATGCTCCTCATGGAAATAGGTTTACTCCTCCATATGGAAGGATTTATTCATAAATGAGACTTGAAGGAATGTTTGAGGGTGAGCTCCAACTTCTTGAAATCGAACATGGTGAAGCTTTGTGAAATCCACTCTTTGAATTGCAAGATGTGAGCACATTGCCAAGTATTGATTAAGTGTTTAGAAACAATCTCAAGAGATATGCACCATTTGTGAGCTTGAGATGAATACCATAACCACTCATGGTGATCCTTTCTCATCATGATCATGATGATCATTCCCTTTATGACTTGAATTTTAATGAGGTTCTTGATGTTTCAGATCCTTCACAGACCTCATGATTCTCTGATTGCACCCATTTTCCAAGTGATTTTCTATTACACACATTGACACCCTAATTTTTTCCTTGTCACACTATGATCCCCATGATGTCCCTTTTTATGAATGGATTTAACCAAGATGACTCCCTTCTTCCATAATCAAGATGAGGTCCCTCTTGTCCCCCTTGCACCATGGGGACATAGGGGGACAGTGGGGACATCACCTGGGACACCTAGGTGTTTAAAGTGCAACTTGTGGAGGAGGATGAGGTCACAATTTTGTTTCCCTCATGTCCCTTTTGTCCCCTAGTGGTACAAAGGGGATGAAAGAGTATCAAAAGTGTGGCTATACCTTATTTGGAAATCCAATTTTCCTTGATGTCCAATTTTAGACATCGAACTTGATTTATAACCGAATCTTACTGAATTAATTTGTCACCTTGGGTAATCATCCTTGTACACTAAAAAAACTTGAAAACCTTGTTAGGAATTTCCTTTAAGCTAGTGTGAATTTTGAAATGAAGGCAGGTTGGTCAAAGAAAGGATGCACATATTGATGTCTATCAAGAGGAAATGGATTGAATATTACTACGCTATTAGTTCTATAGCTTATATTGGATATCTAGTGCCAACTTGTGGCTTACACAATCTCTCTTAGTGTCATCATATGTTTATTAGGTCAACCTTGACATTGGCCATAACATAGAACAATATATATGACATATATATATATATATATATAATATATATATATATATATATATATATATATATATATATATATATATGTGGTAGTAAGGAGTATTTAATCATCATATTGGTCACTTGAGTAGATTATTTTATGGTTTGGAGGTTTCCCCGTCGAAGTGGCTAAGCTATTATACTTGCATATTGTGATCATTTATCTACATTTTGGTGTTTTATTGCTAATGATCTTTAGATCTAAGTAATTTCATTATAATGGTAGTTCATGACATTTAGCTTGTAATTCTTACCTTGAGTGTATTTTTTTAATTATCATGGTTTTTATCATATAAATATTAATATTAGGAGCATATCAGAGTCCAAAAATCTGGTTTTTAGAAGAAGAAACTTGAATATAATCCTCCTAAAGCTTATTCAATAGGTAAATGAGTCAAGAAGGGTGCATATGATAAGAAATATAAATTTTATCCTTATCATTTTATCTAATAACCTATTTTGGGTTTCAAAAATAAAATATTAATATCTCAGCGGATAATGATTCTTAGAAGATAAACCTACCTAGAATTGGGTTATAAAAGTTAGGAGTCTTCTTGAGTCACACCATTGTGGAGAAGAATCTAATACCATTATGGAGAACACCATTTTAATTAATTTTATCCACATGGAATTATAAATTGAAGGTGAATCACATGGTCCCAACATCTAAAATGTATTGAACTCATTACCAAGAACTAATTAAGTGTTTAAAAACACTCTTTGGAGGTATGTATTGCTTGAGAGTATGAGATGATTGATAGTATCACCTTTGGTGGCCTTGGATCAAAATGGATTCTACCACAATGTAAAGGATTATTCAATATTTTTTCCCTAATTATTTTCCTCCTAAGTCCTTACGGAGCTCCGGGAATCAGTAGGAGAAATCAAAGTTCACATTTTGACTACTCATTCCTTGCACATGAAAACTTGTTATTGAATAGATTGTCCCGAATGATAAAAAAATTTCCTAAATTTTCTTAAACTACTTACAACACATTCAAGGCTCTCAAATACCACATTTTTATACTTAATACATTTTCATAACCCTCCTAGAGGATGCACACATGCTTTGAAATGGCCAAAATTGGCCTTTCTAGGCTTTTTGGAGAAATAGTCTTTTACTGCACTTCATTGAATGGAATAATGAACCTTGTTACACCTTTTTGAAAAATTATACATGTTCACCAAATGAATTAGGAATAACTTCAAGGAAAAAGTGATCATGAAACATGAGGCGGTGGCTCGGAGAGGGCTTCATGAAGATGTAGGAGCAATATTTCACATTGTGGCTTGGTTTTCATTGTTCAAGTTTTGAATTTTTGGGTTAGTCAATTCACATGACAACATATCCATATGAAGATCATCCTATTACCCTTATTGGCTTCAAAATAATCCTTGATGGAAAAAATTAGGATGCTCATACGGTTCTTTCTCATGTCCCTCTTATGAGAATAGGTGACTTCGATGCTATACACATGATGGTCTTGAATGCCTCAATAGCATGACTATCTCATTTTGATTTTTTTCTCAAATATATTTAGAAACAATGGTAGATTTAGGATATTATTATCATTATTTAAATCCTTTATCCTCACATTTCATCTTTGGACATGATGATCTCTTCTTAATCTCATAATTCACCTCCTTCGACCAAGATGTCACCACGAGTGAAAGCATGCTTATGATGTTTGGACACCCTCTTTTTAAATTTCTCCTCATGGAGATAGGTTTCCTTATCTTTATAGAAGGATTGATCCCTGAATGATACTTGGAGGAATGTCCTAGAATGAATTCCATGTTCATGACATCAAACTATCTTCAAAACACTTGTAAATTCCACCTCCCTAAATTGCTAGATGTGAGTTCATTTCCAAACATTGATTAAGTGTTTAGAAACACTCTCATGAAATATGCATTATTTGTGATCTTGAGATGATTTCCACCATCACTCATGGTGACCTTCTCTTATCATGCTCCTAATGACCATTCCCTTGATGATTTGAATCTCGATGAAGCTCTTGATGTTTTAGATCCTTCAGAGACCTCATGATTTTTCTGATTGCACCCATTTTCCTCATGATGTTTCAGATCCTTCATGGACCTCATAATGACCATTCCATTAATTATTTTAATCGCTAAAAATTACATATTTGTTTTGATTCATTATGTGTTATAAGGAATTGCATGATTCCACATATTCGAGCATTGTTCTTTACCTTTGGGAGTTGTGAGGTTTATAAAATAAGTTTTGACACACCTAAAATACCTACAAATGTCAATAAAAATTCAAGAATACCCTAAAACCTAAACAATGACTATATTCTTTCACAAAATAGATATTGATTGTAGAATTTAAACCCTAAAAGCTATAGGTTGAGCGCTGAAATCTGAAAAATACCTATGTATCGATTTGAATTAGAATATGAAAAACTATCTTATAAAGTGTGACTTATGGAGCTATGAGACTAGTTCCATAAGGTGTAGAGTGTGCCTAATTTATAATATTTACTAAAATAAATTTATAGTATAAGAAATAATACATTATAAAGATTAATTAATAAAGAATTTTGTAAATATATCCATCCTAAATGCACATATACAACATTGAAAACATGAACGTGAGTGTGTTATAACAAGCTCATGTTTTAGGCTTGGTATTATCAATCCCGTAACACGATCGTGATTTCAAAAGATGCTTGCGTTTCGCTTCAAATCAAAAATTTGGTCGATTCCGTGTCCCTCATCTCTACGCACTTGCCCCTAGTTTGAATATCTTGGTAGTAGCTTGTGTTTATTTCTTGACCCAAATTTGATAGAAGAGAAAGGGCCTACCCTTACCCAAGTAGAAGTATGGTTTCCTATTTTCTTATAATACTTTATTACTATTGTTTACTTAGCTAGATTATTTAAATCAACATTGTATGTTTAAATCAATAATATTGTGTGAAGCTTCACTTTCAATTGTTCATTTTCATTTCTTTATTTTTTAGTTATTTATTTTAGTTTGTTAACTTAGATTTAATTTTAGTTCTTGAATTTTATTTTATGCATTTTCAATTCTAGGAAGAAGAACCAGTAAATCATTGTTTCCTTAAATCCCTTTTGTAGATAACCTTGGACACCATACTGGATTGACAAAATAATTAGATTAAATGACGAGGATACAATGAACCTTGCAAATTAGAAAAACATGTTATAAGGTATTTTTGTGGTATTATTTATAATGGGATTGAGTATTCATCATGTGGAAAATGTTCAATTTAACATTGTATGTTTCTGACAAAAAACACTATTTGTAGATTGCATTGATAATGATTGGGTAGGTGATCCAAATGATTTCTAGTCAAGTGTAGGATATATCTATCATCTTGGGGTAGGTCCCCTAACTTGGTATTACAAAATTCAATCTATTATTGTTTTGTTTTCTATAGAGGTTGAGTATAGTGGAGTTGTCTATATTAACCATGTGTCAATTTGGATTTGACACATGTTTTTTTAGTTCATATTTATGATATCCTAAACCACAATGTTTTAGTGAAATACTTAGAGTGTTATTCACATGATTATTTGTAACTTAGTGGAACACCAAAGAATAAAGAAATTTGAGATTCATATGCATTTTATTTGGTAGTTGGTGCATGAGAAGGTCATTTTTAAAAATATTTGAAAAATATATTAAACACCAAAAATTACGGAGAGGAAAGAGTGACCAGTAGAAACTGGCACTATCTCAAAATATATAATAGCAGAAGGAGGATTCCAAGAGAAATATGACTCCCAAAATTGATCCAAACATTATCTTTCATGATTGGCTAAGGTTTGAATTTTCTCATCAACCAATTGAATTCTTTCTTCACTATCAATCATACCACTATGCCACTAAACTCCTAATTCTCTCTCAGAACCTGTCTTAGCCAAGAAATCAACAACTTTATTTAGATATCTTCTGACATAAATAGGATTCACATCATCTAAGTCATTCCACAATTTCTTAATTTGGGAAATAAGAATCTTTAATCGCAAGAGTTCGTGAGAAATGTTTCTCATACAATATAAATCTCCTATCAAAATTTGAGAATTAGATTCTATGATTACCTTCTTGTGACCTTGACACACAACCAAAATAGAGGAAAATTTGATGGAAAGAGCCTCAACTTCATTATTTATAGTTATACCAAGACCCTAAAATTTCTAGAAGAGGACTATCCCAAGTATGGTTTACGTAAATAACTCTCATTTTGGCTCTACCTGGGTTGTCTTTGGAAGCTCTGTTTGTGTTCATTTTTATCCAACCTTCTAGGGGTGGTTTCCATATTATAGTGTTCCAATCCTTTGCATATCCATTTCCTCCTCATTCTCCCTTTTATTTATTTGGGTGTCTATTTTAGTGTATGTCATAACTGTTTCTGTGACTTTGCTCCAGATGACCTACCAAACAATGTCAACAGAAGAGAAATATTCACGAAATATTCTGCCATTCTGCTCTAACCAAATTTCCCACCAAATAAAATTGAATCCAATCTTCTATCCAAGTTGGAGAGCTTCAGATTTAAATTTTCTTCTCTTCCATTTTTCCCAAATGTTATTGCGGTCCAAATCACTTTTATCTCTAATTTTGAAAGAAAGGAACCATCTCTTCAGATCTCGATGAGTAAAAGAGCATTAAAAATAAAATTATCGATGTTTCCTCCACTTTTATTAAAGAAAACATCGGAGGACCAATGAAACCTCTTTTATGCTGATTTTCACGAGTTGAGAATGTCTTCAATATGCAAGAACAACCATGAAAAAAATTTAACCTTTGGTTAGTCTTTGGGCTACCAAATATTCCTTCAATATATTTAACTTGATAAGCACTCGAGGAGATTTATGAACAATCATGTCGTAGCCTTATTTTACTATATAGACCCCAAGGCATTTGTATGTACCCAAAATTGTAAGGTATCTATTGCCGAAATAGCGCAACACGTGCCCCAATGATGATACAGTCTCCTCGCAAGGTGTTCGGAGTCTGGAAAATCTCTCCAAGTGTGCATTAACATCCCGCATGCCCCGCTTATCCCTACGTGATTTTTTTCCCCTTTTCCCCTCTTTTCTTGGCCTTTTGCTCTTCGGTGTGAAACCGCCCCGAACAGTGGCTGGTCTCAGAACCGCCGCCCGCTCGGGGTGGCGGTCCTTACGCATTTTCCGAAAGCTCTTTTAACATGACTCACATAATTTCAATGTTTTACCAGCTTTCTTTCACCGCCATAAGCTTGCATTTATGATTACGGTTCCTGGAATAGTGTTTTGCCATTGTTTATAGTTTAAGAGTTCTATTTGGTTTTTACCTTGGGTAAATGCAAATGCTATAAATAGATGGCTTGTGCTCAAGCAAATGGCCCCTCAAGTTTGCCTCGATCTCTCTTCGCAATAGATTTAGTTTTCATTTTTCTTAGAATGCTTAGTTTCTTTCATTACATGCTTAGTCAACATTGTTTCTTGTTAGTAAGCCACATATCCATCTTGTGCAAGCACTGCTTTTATTTTATCCAATCCATTGGAGTAGAATAGCTTAGGAAGCCATTAAAGTTGCAGGTTTTGTTCTTCAAACAAGATAGTTTCGTGTTCTGGACGCTTTATGTTGCATGACTGCAATAGATCTCGCTAGGAATGCATAAGCCAAGCTCGTACTCTTGTGCTATCCCTCTCCTACTCGCATTGTATTCATTCGTCAGATTCGAGCCGCCTTTGTCCCAATATCTAGTGCGTTGATGCAAGCATTACATGCTTTTCTACGGATCCACGTGAACACGAAGGAACAAGGAGATCACTGCGAGGGACAAGATCACACACACTATTGGATTCGCCCACTTTGTGTAGAATCCAGTTCTAACTTTCAAAGTTTTAGTTAGAATCATATCAAATAGAGTAGTTAATTGCTTTATTTCAATTAATTCTACTCTCAATATTGCCAGGAAGTTTGTGGGGATTGATAGTTTCTGAGAAACTATGATTCACTCCTCACTTCTGAGGTAGGATCAAGAGTCTTGCAAATAGATTAGATAAGTTATTTCATTGTTTAGAATAGATCTACAAATTGCACAGACAAATAGCTACACTCAGTTATTTTGTTTGTTTTAAGTTGTTATTTTAGCTGTCAATTCTAGATATTTTAAATAGCTGCTTTCTTAAATTCTTAAAGTTCATCAGAAAACACAAAAATAGAGAAATCATATATGCTATAGATATATTCAAAATAGTTAAATTTCACTTTGCCGTAGTTAATTTACATTATTACTTTTGTATGACAATTACGGGACCTAGAGAGCCCAGGGAATACGTATTCGAGCCAATCGTGCCTCAGCCCAATCTCATCACAGAAATAACTGATATAGATCAGAATCTTAGGATCCAAGTCTTCCGAACAACGGTAAGCTTGCAACAAATCAATTCCCAGTTGAGCGGGTTAAACATAGAAGATGACCAAGCACACACGTTTTGGTCAAATCAACCAAACTACAGATTACCCTAGGTGACATCCATATGACTGTAGAAGGGCTCGAAAGAGAGAAAACATTTGGTTGTGATCCTTTAGTCCCATAGCCAGACGTAGGAGACATTCTCACAGATATAGATACCAGCCTAAGAATTCAGGTTGCAAGAACACCCGTGAGGCAGTCTGAGAAGATCACACAGTTACTAGTTTTGAATATAGATTTGAAAAGGAATATGATTATTGGGTGTTAGGGATTAGGAACTAATTCTATGCATGACCATAGTAGGACCGCAATAAACAAGAGTCTACGGCTACGATCCACAAATCCCGCAACCCAATGAATCCGTAAGTCAATCAGACATAGACATTGGCCTATGCACATTAGTATTCAGATCCACTCCACTTCCACCTATCATCATCAAATAGTTATCCTTACTAGATACAACAGCTAACAAAGCTAGAGAGTTCTGGACTAGGCAGAGAATCGTCCATAAAGTCGACTATATTTACCATCCACCATATGACCTTATCTGGAGATATACACGAAACTATCCCAAGTCATTTTCCACGTATTCCACAACCCATAGATCGAATCATGCCAGAGCTCGATATTGATTGGAGCCTTCGAGCAGTCATCCTTGCCGATCGATCTATCACACCAGTTTAGGTTAGGAGGGCCTTCTTTGCCTTAGATTCGCAAGTTCCGCTAGTGCGTATTGAAGACATTAGATTGCCTAACTAGTTTTTTTGCATCCCATACATATTCCATCCCCACCGGCTGTCTCGGCACGACCTCGGGAGGTCGGGTGTGAGGAAGAGTTACTTGTAGATTCCCACGCTCGCATGTCACTTTTCCATCGTAAATTACCTACCATGTACCTAAGCAAGTTTCTACTTCTCTTCTCTACTTGTGAGAAAAAGTTCAATTTTTTTTTGTTAATAATTAAAGCGAGGTCCGTGGGGATTAGAATGGCCATTCATTCAATTTCTTGAATTGCTTAAATTTGTAGTTCGAATCGCATGAGTCATCAAGTAACATTCAATCTTGATCCAACTTCTAGTTTCCATAGAAAATTTCACTTATTGAAGTTCGGAAATTCTACAATAATGGGTGGATTTTGATCCCAAGAATCATCTAAAACACATACCTTTTCTCCTCTTCCAACTTTCCAAAACAACCCATCTTTCACCACTTAGGATCCAATATTTAAATCCCGCCACAAGTAATTCATTACCAATCAAGGGAAGACAAATAACCTCATTCAAATTCTCTAGAACCAAGTATTTAATTGTCAGAACTCTACTAAAAAGAGAAGTGGGTTAGGATATCCATTGCCAATATGATTTTCTAGCCAACACTTTGTTGTTTGGTTTTGATTTTCAAATATTTATCCCTCCTCCTATCTTGGACTGGGTTACTTTCTCCTAGCTAACAAGAGCCCATTTTCTCTCCTCTTTTGCTCCACTCCATAAAAATTTCCTTGCAAATTTATCAAGCTCCTTATAAATGGTTTTTGGAGCAGCAAGGATGGAGAATTTTTAGATTGACATTGCATACACAATGGATTGAAAAAAATTAAGATGACCTCCATAGCTTAAGTATTTAGGAGACCAATGATTAATTTTATCATGAATTTTCTTGAGAATAATTCTCCAGGACAATCATATGTATTTTTTACAGTGCAATGGGACTCCCAAATACACTATTAGCAAGGAGATTTCAATGAATCCCAAAATATAAAAATTCTATTAAAGAAAACCACTTTGGAATTCTAAGAATTTATGAGCTGATTTGAAGCATTGAGATAAGTGTTAAGTGTATCTATGAAATTTCTAGCTTATATACAAGAGGTAGTCCTAGCCAACCGGTGTCATTAAAAAAATTGAAGGTGAGAGGAAACTTCATCACCTAGTTTGTATCCACAAAACAATGATTGTTTTCTTTGATTCACAAAGAGTTTTCTCAATCCTTTAGCTAGAATGAGAAAGAGGTAAGGGGAGAAAGCATCCCATTAATAGATACCCTGAGTGGCACCAAAGGTTGAGAAGGAAGACCGTTAATTAAAATAGAGTATGTTAGAGAGAAAACACAACTTATGACTCAATCAATCCAATCTTGGGAGAATCTAAAGGATGCCAACATTTTAGACAAAAACTTCCATTCGACCCTGTCATAAGCCTTTGAAATATCCAACTTGATAAACATTCCTCTATTACTGGAAGTGTGCATTGAGTGAATTAACTTCTAAGAAAGAATTACACCATCCAAAATCTGTTTATCCTCAACAAAACTCATTGTTCAAGGAAACAATTTTTTGAAGGAGAGGTTTAAGCCATTCAACAATCATAGAGGTAATTATTTTATAAATTACATCACAAAGAGCTATAGGTTTGTAATTAAAAATAAGAACTCCCTTTCATTTCAGGATTAAGGCGATGAGAGTGTGATTTAGAGATTTGCACATTTGCTTATTTCCCAAGGGTTCCTCTATAATATCCATGATATTGTCTTGCAAGACATCCCAAAAGTCTGAAAAAAATCAATTGGAAAATCATCAAGATCTATATTTTTTCTCATATTCATTCCAAAGAAAAATTTCCTCACTTCCTCAATGTCAACGGGATTTAAAAGGGATTGGTTTTCAGCTTCAGAAACTATGAAAAGAATGAATGAAATAAATTCTTGCTGAGATGCTTCATCTTGCACGCTGCTCTATTTAAATTAATTTCCATGGTATTACATGACATGAGAGTGAAAATATGGAGTAGTGTTGAAAGAGTGACCTAACTCATCTTGGAGGACTTCCAATTTGTTGTTTTGTCTTCTAGCACAAGCTGCCCAATGAATGTTTTTTGTGTTCCTATCACCTTCAAGTAACGAAGAGGATCTATCTCGTTGTTTCCAATAATTTTCTTCTTATTTTTTAATAGCTTCCATTGCAATACACCAAACATCATCTTATTCTTTAAGTTATTCTATGATAATACAATATCTAATTTTTTTTTTAATCTCATCCCATCTAGTCAGTAAAGGGGATCTTTGAGACTGGAAGTTCGACTGATTATTTCACTTACAAAATTTTAGTTGATCCTTTATAAAATGAAGTTGCTTATGAAATTTAAACATAGTAACTCGCAAAAGGTGGGCAACCCTCTTTCCACCACTTTGATTTTTTTGAAGGAGTTATTCTTTTTGCAACAAAAAGACTCAAAATTAAAGATTTTGCGATACTTACCAAATTAGGTCCTCCTTCTAGAATAATGGGTGAATGATATGAGACAAGGCCTTTAAAAATCTTGAGATCAAGATTCCATACAAAAGAATTTTCAAAAATAAGAAACTTGTCCAACTTTACTTTCCCACTATATGGTTCACTTCTCTTATTGTTCCAAGTATACTTGATTCCTAGAGAATTAATATCAACAAGGTGAAGATCACGAACCCGAGAAATCATATATCGATCTCCAGGGTCAAGAATTGGGGTTCCACCTTCTTGGTCTCTGGAGGATAGTTTAGCATTAAAATCACCTGCTACTACCCAATCCAATTCCACTCTTGGGGATCTCATGCTGTGAACTGATGCCCGTTGACCAATTTGACCATCTAAATTTTTAGCACCATATAAATTTGTGATTAAAAGTTGCTTTGTTGTCCCATTTTCCCCAAAATGGAAGTCAAAACGTCCCTACTAGCAAAATGGTCTATTACATATCATTTGAGAGAGTTCCAAAGAGTAAAAACTCCTCCCAAAGCTCTATGGATGGCCACTCCCATGTCATTATCTCCTCTCCAAATTTTATTGACTAGCACAAGTACAATCCAAAGACATCTTTGTCTCTTAGAGAAGTAGAAAGTCAGTTTTATTTTCTCCTAACAACCTACGAACAATAACTTGATGGGTTCTACTGTTTAAACCCCTAATGTTCCAAGATTTTATGATCATTAAGACCCTTGTGCTAAGTAGGAATCTAGTGGCCGACTTTGAGCCATCGAAACCATTTTCTCTCCTTGAGATGCTACCAATTGCTTTTTTATTTTTTACCACTCCTTGGGAGCTATTATTCCTTGACATATTCTCAATCTGGATGATCCCTAACTAAGGTTTTCTCTATTCTTTTCTACTATACTCATACTGATATCCTTTGTAATAATTTTTTCTTTTTGATGGACTACCATAATACATGTTTTCTTTGTTTGTGACATGTCAATTTCTATTATGCCTTGCTATGGTATAGAAGATTGAATAAGAGGGATTTTGGTATGTGAAGATTTTTCCATCATCAATTCTTCCATAGTTTCCATAATTTTATCTTGTTTTTGACTACCTAGAATCTTAAAAATATTGTATCTATTAGATAATTTGTTTTGGATTTGTTCTTTTCCATATTTTTCTCTTGCTTATTGTTTTTCTTTAGTTGTTCAAAACCATCCTCCTATGGTTTACCATTTTTAGTAATGTTGTTCAGTTCTTTTCTACTTGATCTCTTATCATCCTTCCGAGTGTAGACAAAAATCATGCATTTGGGTAAATTTCTAGATCCTAAAAGCACACTAACATTTATGTGATTCCTAAGTAAGAAAACTAGTGGCTAACAAACTACCTTTGGCCTTTTTTGTTTTTTTTTTTTTTTTTCCATTTGGTATTACACACCCTATAGCGATCGAACTTCACCGATTTAACGTTTATGGATTTTTAGAAATGCAAAATGTCAACATGGTCATTTAGAAAATAATATGCTTATAATATATAATAATCCATTCCCATTATCAACCATATAATAATTAATTAATTATTATATGTAATCATACTTCAATTATTTCCTTTCACCATTCCATAATCCCATTACATCCTTAGAAATATTAATACTTCATTAATATTTTATTTACCATACTAACTAATCCTCATTAACTATTTTCTACCAATTTAAAAATACTCACTCACCTACCACCTACCCTACACCTATTCTATGCCTAACTTCTCCATCTAATCACTCCATTAAACATAATTAATCTCACCTAATCACAAGCTAAATGCCCCTCCAAATCTAGAGGCTTCTATTTCTAGAAGCCTCTCCATTCTTCCCTCCCATTTTCAAATATTCAAATAAATGAGCACTATTCCATTGAATTTTTAATTCAATGGAGAGTTCTCATGAAATCTAGAATTCTCCACATATAGAAAATTCTTGACTCTCTCGAACCATTGATCATATCCAACATGGCAAGATCTTAACCATTGATTTTTGCCCCCTCTAGCTATAAATAGAGGTGTCACCCTCCATGGAAAACACCTTAGAAATATTACAAGTATATGCTGCCCAATTCTCAAGAAAGCTAAGCATTCTTCATAGCATTCCATCAAGCCAAAAACATCATTTGATCAAGGGGAGGTGCTGCTGAAATTGGTCCACACATCTGAAGCATTCTCATACTATCTCACAAGAAAATCAAGGAGAAAATCAAAATCATCAAAGGAGGAGGATTTCACTTGTAGGTAAGTACATGTATATCACTTTCTCCCCCTTTATCTCTGCTCAATCTGAGGTAGATGAACCATTGTGTTAGATTTTGTGTTGAATTGGTTTCATAGTCATTTCATATTTGCATGCTAACACAATTTTTCCTCTACATTTTGGCACCCACCATGGGGCTTACCCCCTAAATTTTAATTGAAATTAGTATCATTTAGCACTAATAACAAAATGTTAAAATTTCATATTTTTTTGTTAAGATTTAACCTTGAAAATTTTAAATTTTTGTGTTTCGATTCTGTTTAGGCGCATTTAACCTGAAAACAACATGTTTGTGACTTGTATCGGTGCGTATATCATAAAACAATGTGTTCTACACATTCTTTCCGACTCTATGTTTGCGGGAGGATATATTTTAGTGCATTTGGTTCTTGTAGTAGCATGTATATTTCTATTTCAAAGTGCATTTATATGCTAACATTTTTTCTGTACATATTGAACCCACATGTTCATATTACAATGTGTATATTAATGTTTTAGTGCGTTTATCCCCTATTTTATGCGTTCATCGCATGTAACAATGCTTTTTTGTGCTAACATTACGTGCGTGTAGGTTCCTCTTTCTTTACACATTTATTGTGTCAACACGTTTACTCTCTGTCATAGCATGTTTTTATTACTAACCTATGTGCTTTGACTTTAGTGCATATATCCATATTTCAATGTGTCTATCTTGAAGTAGTGTTTTTGGTCCCTATTTTAGTGCATTTAAACTCTATCATAGTGCATCTGTGCTCACTAACCTCTGTGTTTGCAAGAACCCATATTATGTACCAAAACAACGCGTTTAGACCTTGTTTTTAGCACGTTTACCTTAATATAGCACGTTTATTTTACTACTATTTTTTGTCTTGATATTAAATAATAAATCACATGTATTTTGTTCTTTAGCAAGGTGTATTTTGGAATCTACCATTCTGTTTTTGTAGAAATATTACGAGAGAGAAGGGGAAACTCTATCGGTTTTAGCATTTGATCAAAATATATATATTGCCCAACATTTGTGGTTGCAAGATATTAAGTAAACTAAGACTATTACCTTTTTTTTGTAGCACGAATGGTCTAAGAGCATTGAGGTTTGAATAAACTAATAACCTTTTATTTTATAGGTCCCCTCTATCAAAGACCCCCATCATATAAATTATTTTTGATTTTCATTAATTTTTGTGTTATCTTTTTGTGCTCACTTATTTAAACCCAAAGGTGACGTCGTGTATGCTCTCCTCTCACGTCCTAGGACGTTATTGAGGATAAAAATCAGTTAGTCTTCCCTCCCCTTTTTCTTTTTAGTGGGTAACGTGATGTGGAAGTGATATCTACACACTTACCATAGTCCTAAGGGTCTCGTGACCGTGGGATTCACCTCCATGCACATAGACACACCCCGTGTTCCGGCGGGGTATATAAATTCTTGGAGAGTTGTTGTTATTAGAAAATCACTTTCTTGTTTTAAGAGCAGCGTGAAGTGAGGGGCTTCCACATCCCAAAACCCAAGCCTTAGACAACATCCTTGCAATATGGACTTGGGCCCCATGTACTGCAAGGTATATCACGAGACTCCCCTAGAGAGATCTTTAGCCTTTACTAGGTAGCCCTTTGGGCCGTATATCGAACTATAGTGTAAGGAAGCCACACTTCCCAAGATCACTCGCTAGCCAATCACACATTGGCATATATGTGGAGAGCTAGTTTTTGTACTGCATCGTCGGTGTGTGGTATTGAAAGAAAGCTATAGTTCTGTTGCAATTCCACTTGACTAACTAGGGCTATGCTTGCATGGTTGTAGTTGTTTGAGTGTTTCATTGAAACTAGTAAATAACCCTCACACTAATATTCATAATGAAATCATACATCTACCATTCACTCATTTTGACCACAACCTTTTAACCTCAATTTTTAGAATATACATCATTAACCGTTGACCATATCTTCCTCATCATGTACCATTAACCGCAATTATCCTATAAAACCAAAATAATCCTCCTTTTTCACCTAATATATAAATTTTGACCATACATTATCCCCTTGCCATTATACACATCCTTTGTAAATAATAAACCAAAAATTTCCACCATAAACTTTAGACATATACTACCATCATGTAAATACTTTTATTTTAACTTTCCACATTACCACAAAAATCCAAAAATAAAAACTGACATTTCCATCCTATTAAATAAATTTCATAATATCCATCCCATACTTTTTACCTTTAAAGAAAAAGCACATAAATAATAATCCACCTCATTAAAAATACGACATAAACACCTTCTTCCATCTTCCAAACAAAAATATTATCCTTCATCATAAACCACATAAGTCATACCATATTAATTACTTAGCGTTTCCTATTGGCATCTCAAAACTAACTTAGGCCTATAAGACTAAAAAAACTTATCCCAATCACATACTTCTTTCATCACAAACTTCATCATAACCTTATATCCTCATACACATTTATATAAACACTTTCAATCCCAAACACCCCATTTACGATCCTTTTTACACGACTAACCTAATATTATTAATCAACACCTTGCTAATAGAAAAAATACCCTTATCATCTATCTTACTATTCTAATCCCTTACAACAAGGCACACCCTAAGCCTCTACTCACGAGGAAAATCCTTCTCCTATCCTCCCCCGAACTTCTTCCATCCTATAAGTAAGAGTAGATTATTAAGATTATACGTCGATTAACTAAGGAATCATAACCTTTTCATCCAACATCCTTCATTTATTCGGAAATATTCATCTCATCAATACATCTCCCTAACATCAGAATCTAATGGCACCTATGATAATAGTAAATCAATCCTAATCCGGATACAATGAAGAAAAAAATCACCATAATTTCGAACACGATATATTCAACCACGATTATTATGATGCCAATGCCAAAGAAAATTGACTTAGAGGAGAAGACGAGGAGACCATGGTCAACACTAGCAGTGATGATGACTCAAGTACCTAATTTACAAAAGGAAGAAGAAGAGAAATGATAAAACGTTTTTCCAAGAAGAATAAATACGCCGTCTTGCTCTAGCTATATCACATGGGGGAAAAATTCCTTCTGATTACACTCACGACCATCTCCAAAGTCTCCTCTAAGATGAAAATGATAACATTGGACAACAACCACCATCCACATGCCGTCAAAATCCTAATCACCTTCGTTGCGTTATATACGGACGGACAATATGTTAGAGAGAACAACCCCAACATATCCAAAGAAGCCGTATTATCCCATCTACAATAGATGAGTAATCAAATTGCTCAGTTAGCCTCCCAGATTGGCCCACAACCATCCAATGATCATGGGTCCCAACATTCTCAACCCAACTTCAATCCACCACCTCCCAATCCTCCATAACCAACATTGGAGAAAGAAGTGAAATCTATGAAGGAAACACTTCAAGGGTTGTAACTCAAAGCACATAGGGATGAAAACATAAATTCGAGAAACTTCGTCCCTATCATTTTAACCACAACATCTTGCAAGTCCCTTTTCCACCATATTTTGAACCACCCAAATTCAAAAATAAAAGGAAAAGGAGATCCCCATGAAAACGTTAAGGAGTTCTATATGTTGTGTCAAGAAGTAGCCTACGATGACTCCTATTTACTAAGACTCTTTTCTAGAAGTCTAGGCGGTCCCGCTTTAGAATGGTTCCTCCGATTACCCAAATGTTCTATTACAACATTTGTTGACTTGTATTTTTTTAAAACATTTCTCCTATTATGTGAAAGTTATTCATCCTTCTTAAAATGATGGCAAGTCCTTGCAAACCGCATTCCATGGCCCATACCCGAAAAACAACTAGTTACCATTTTTTTCTCTAACCTCAATTAGGAATTAGCCTTTCATTTACAAGTTCATTACACAAATACATTTGATGAAATCATTGAGAAGGAAATGAAAATTTAGAATGCCGTTGTTTGCAAAAGGCCTAATTAAGACATATTCCTATGATATTCATAACCAATCCAATCAACCATCTATGACAAAAACCTAAATATTTTAATAAGAATAAAAATGTCATTGGAAATAGAGTAACAGACACCAAAAATATCCAACATGTCTATACAAAAACTGCCATATCCGTCCCTAAAGGACAACCTCGGTCCACTCAAGAATCCAAACGAAGAACCTACACCCCTCTTGGAGAATCTATGGAAGTGATCCTTGACAAATTAATTTCTGCCAATATGGTCATTTTTCCTCAAACTCAGCCCATCGATGAGTCCCGACCCAAACCTTCATGGTTCAAGGAACAAATATTGTAAATTCCATAAAATCAAAGGCCACGCCACCCATAGGTGTATGAAATTAAATAATTATATTAAAGACCTTATTGACTAAGGTGAAATCAAAATATAGGACAATGCTTCCACTTCTCAAAATCAAACTCAAGATCTATCAAAATCCCCTTCCTAATAATGGTCAAAACAATGCTTCTAACCAGGGTCAACAGAAGTATGGAAGTAAACCCGAATCATCCAATCATCGTTCTAACCATATCAATTACCATCGTGTACCCCCTCCTTACACGTCACTTGTTGTCCATATCCACCATTCTCCCCACCAAGTAGCCACCATTAAAATAAAAGGCCCCTCTTGAAACCCTCGGTGTGTTGTCACTACGGAAGGAGTCGTGTGGTGGTTCAAGAAGCCGCTCCTTCCTTTTCTAACCCAACACCGCAAGCACAATATAAAATCATCAAACAACTTTATAAGACTCTTGTGTAGATATCCATCATGGAACTTCCCAAGACTTCATAAGTGCATTTTATACCGTACCCTCTAAAAGACACGTGTCCCCACCGAAATTAATCCTACACAATATCGTGCCCTTGTTTGTCATCTCTATCCTTATCCACACTCTCACTCACCTTCACCCAAAAATACTTTCCACCACATGGTCCTACCCATAATCTTCCTCTCCACATCAAAGTCCATATAAAAAATATCATGTTAAAAGAGTGCTAATAGACAATGGATTGAATCTTAATATGTGTACCTTAAATCTCATCCATTGGTTGGGATATAACGACTTGGATCTTAAACAATATATTATTACTATTAAATCATATGACAATACAAAGCACAAATCATTCGGTACTATCTATCTTCCTATCAACATCGGGCATGTCATACTTCCCACCCTCATCCATGTTATAGACATCCAGTTCCCGCATAATCTCTTGCTTGGTCAGCCCTAGATTCATGAGATACATGTTGTACCATCCACACTACATCAATGTCTCAAATTTGAACATGATGGTATAAAAGTCACTATCCACAATGACCCCTAGCCCTTCCAATATTGTCAAGCATTGGAAGTCAAAAGTTATCGGGAACCTTACTACCTATCACTGAACCTGCACAGTCATCACCACCGCCATCACCCACCACTTCATATATCTCACCAGATAGCCTCCCATCCTCATCTCATAACACCTCCTCATCATCCGATCCTCTTCTACCTACTCCAACTGTATCCACTCCCCTTCTACCCACTCCACCACTCAAACTAAAATCGACAGGTGTGGAGAATATCAAACCTTCAACATCGACCAATTATCATTGTTGCCCAAACAATTTAAGAAGGCTTGATGTTTATATAAACAAATGACAAACATATGTGTTTTTCCCATCCATTTTTTTTTTTTTGGGTGTCTTTGATGAGTACATCGAACCATCTAATTCCATATGGCTTATTGATGATTCTATACCCTCTTTCTACTCTAATAATAAATATCTAATTCCCAAAATGATGATGGCTCATATAGGATACTCCAGCACAAGGACTAGGTTGCCATGGACAAAGAATCCCTAAACCTCGGCTACTATCCCCAACCTCGATGGCTATAAACTTGGGTACTAACCGTATGGTGAAATTATACGTGATGACCTTAGTAATAATTCTAGTATAACTGAGGAGGTCATTGATAACATCGACATGAGTTCCATCTATAGCCAATACAAATACCTCACTGCCACTAATATTTTCCATGATACCATTGTTCTTACCATCAACATCACCCTCACCTATCCACAATTCATTCAATGGGACCAATGATCAAAACATGCCCCTCTTGACTCATTTCAAAATGATGAAGTAATTCTTGAGTTCATGGAAACTCGCTATAATATACCTGTTGGGGATCATAAAAAAGGTTTCCAAATACGCCTAAATGTTGATGCTTATTTTGGGGCACATGAGCCTTCCCCTTCCATTCTATCAAAATTTGATGCTTATCTTGTCACCTTGAAGAAGAGGATCCTCTTGCCGAGTTCTTCCAAGAATCCCCAAATCCCAAAAATGATCCAGTTATGGATCAAATTCTTCCAACTCTTGAAACACTACAAGATGGTTCAACATCCTTAGTTGAGGAAACCATTGACATCAAAATTGCATAGAAGAAGAACCTAAGATTCTTAAACTGGGGGCATCTTTGTCTATAGAGGAACAAGACACCTTTACCACACTCCTAAAGGAATTTTTAGATATATTCACATGGTCCTATGCGGATATGCCTAGTTTGGATCCTTCTCTCATGGTCCACAATCTTGTAGTGTGTAAAGATGTAAAACCACTAAAAAAATATGAAAAATTCATCCAAAAGTTGCGTTGCTTGTCAAAGAAGAATTACAGGGGTTTTTTGACGTTGTTTTCATTCGGCCCATTGATTATTCTGAGTGGATTTCCAATATTATCCCGGTAGGAAAGAAAACTGGGGGCATTCACATCTGTACCAATTTCCATGACATCAATAAATCTTTCCCTAAAGATGATTTCCCACTACCAAATATTGACATGATCATCGACTCTATAACTAGGCACAAGATGTTGTCTCTCATGGATGGTTTCTTTGACTATTATTAGATTAAAATTGTTATCAAGTCATTCCCTTTAGAATATAGAACACGGAGCCACCTACTAATGTGAAATAACCATTATTTTTCATGATATGATGCATGACATAGTTGAATATTATGTGGACGATATTCTGGGAAAATCTAAAACTTGCAAGGAACATCCTCTGGTCCTTCACCGAATCTTCGAATGACTCCAAGAATATAAAGTTCATCTAAATCCCAAGAAATGTGTTTTCGGCATCACATCGGGAAAGCTATGAGGATTTATTGTCTCTAGGCGTGGAATTGAAATTGATCTAGATAAAGTCAAATTTGTAGTCGAAATGCCTCCACCTAAAAATATCAAATAACTATGAAGCCTACAAGAAAAAATATAGGCCATAAGAAGATTTATATCACAATTAGCAAATAAATTTCATCCATTCCATGATCTGATCAAGAAGGGTACAACGTTTCATTGGAGTAAATAATATCAAGCATCTTTTGATAAAATAAAGGAATGTCAAATGCATCATACATTACGGAACCTTGTACTCAGAGTGCCTTTTCTCCTTTATTATATATTAGCTACATAACACACCTTGGGCACTCTCCTAGCGTAACATGATATCTATAGAAAGGAACAAGGCATCTATTATTTAATCCAAACATTAATTGCGTATGAGCTCAAATAAACTCCTATGGAAAAAGTGTTCCTTAGTGTAGTCTTATCCTCCTAAAAGATACGTCATTACATGATCAATAATATAGTAAAGCTCATAGCCAAGGTACATCCACTCAAATATTTACTTTCTAAATCGGCTCTCACAGGACGGATGGCTAAATGGATCATGCTTCTCAGTGAGTTTGACATTGAATATGTTAATAAAAAATCTATCAAAGGACAAGTTCTAGCTGATCAGTTGGTAGAAGCTCTAGTCTCTGATTCTACACCACTCACCACATGGTTCCCAGACGAATCCATATGTATAGTTTTGAATCAGATATGTGGACATTATACTTTGATGGCTCCTTCACACATCATGGCTCAGGAGCAGGTATCATGTTTATCACTCCTCAAGGTGACTTAATTCCTAAATATTTTTAGCTTACTTTTCCTTGTACCAATAATATAGTTGAATATGAAGCACTTATTGTTGGTTTAAAAATGGCTATTCAATGGAACATCAAGCATCTCAATGTCTTTGGTGACTCCCAGTTAATCATTAAACAGGTTAATGATGAATATACTACCAAGGATGATAAGATAATCCCTTACAAAAGAATGGTTGACAGTTTCAAGGCCTATTTTCAACATATTCAGTTTGAACAATTCCTTGCACAAGAAACAAATCAGTAGATGATGATATGGATACCATCACCTCTCTTCTAGATGTGCCCTTTGATTCATACCAATCATGGTTTTTGGTTGAGAAACTAACAATCCCATCTTGTGATACTTCTGAGTCAGAGATGGTTTGTGAGATTGTTGGTCTTAATTCCCCTTGGTACCATGATATCTACACCTATCTACATGATCATACCCTTCCACAAAATCTCCCGCAACCATCATAAATTATTAATACAATGAGTCTCTCGCTTTATTATCCTTAGTGATACCCTTTATCGTAGAAGCTTTGACGAAACTCTATTGTGATGATTAAATTACCAAGCGTCTGAATCAACACTCCAAGAAGTTCATGCAAGAATTTTTTGTGCCCACACCAGTGGTATGGCCCTACCCAAAAAGGTTTTTAAAACCGGATATTACTAGCCAAACATGGAAAAATATGCATGCTCATATGTCTGTAAATGTGTCCCATGTCAAAAGCATGTTGACCTCATCCATGCACCATCACAAGCCTTACAACCCATCACTACCCCATGACCCTTTTCCACCTAGGGTCTCGATCTCATGGGAAAATTAAACCCCACTTCATCTGATGGCCACAAGTTCATTATCACTACCACATAATACTTCACTAAGTGGGTCGAAGCCATATCACTCACCTATGTCACTGGAAAAAAAATATCCAAATTTATCCTCAACCACATCATCTTCCGCTACAGTATCCCATTCACACTCATCATGGACAATGGTAAATCCTTACAAAATCAAGATTTCGTGAACTTTGTGAAAAATTCCACATCAAGGTAAAGTTTTCCACCCCTATTATCCCAAGGTAATGGCCAATCTAAGGCATCTAAAAAAACACTAAAGCACATTCTAGGAAAAATAGTGAATGAAGCGAATGCCATTGACACACACACATACATATCCCGCCTTATGGGCCTATTGTACCTCCATATGTACTCCTACTAATGTCACCCCATACTGTTGTCTTTGGTACCGAAGCAATTTTTCCCATCGAGATCGAAATCCCATCCCTATCGTTTCCCTCCAAAACCTCATCAATGATGAATACTACTGCGCTCATCTCCTTCAAGAACTCAAACTTCTCAATGAGAAAGACCTCCAAGCCCTGGACCACCTCAAATTGTAACACCCTGAACTATTGTTATTTCCTCCTTTGCATTCAAGTGTTGATATGTGATTTTCCCTTATGAGGATATGTTCTTTTGATTATAGGAAGTCATGCTTGATTTGGTTATGTATTTTCTGCTCTTGAGATCTTTGATTGAACTAGAATATGCTTGGATTCATTTTCTTTCATTTCTCGCATGTGAGTGCAATCTGACTTCTGGAAGATTGTAAACTTATCTATCTCTATGACTCGTCCTTGGATCAATTACATTGATCCAAGGGATGTTTTAAATATATTCGGAATGAACAATTATGTATTGACATTTCATGAATTAATAAGTCTGGACTGAACTTAGAATATATAAGTTCTTTTTATTCTCCTTCATATGAAAATATTTCCGGTTGTGGAAAGTTTTGTTGGATTCTGGAAATTGACCTGGCAGGTCATTGCAATCGAATTTTGGTTTAAGCCATTTATGGCTAAGGAGAGAACCTGGACTTAAGCCAGGTAAGTGATATTGTTGTTCTGATCTAAAGCTATCTTACTTGATGCAAAATCTAGAATCTAATCTAGAATGTAATATTCTGTTGAAATTCTGAAAGGTGATTTCAACCTAATCTAAGTTTGGCGTAAACATGAATCTGGAAAGGTTACTAGTTATTAATTTAAACTAGAACCTGTTATTGCAAGGTTGGTCAATCTAACCTAGTTCCTAAACTATGTATTTTGGATACTACCTAAGGGTTTATCTAAACCTAATGCTAAGGTAATTGACTAATGTTATATCCTAAGGTGTTAAATTTTAATTTCCTATGATCTAACCTAAGTCATTAACCTATCCTAAACTATTGCTATGAATGGGAACCTAAGGGGTCGCAAGTGTTGGGCGGTGGTTTCTATGGCATTTAAGATGGGGATAAGGTTGAGGGGACAGGGAGTACTGCCAACTTTGGTGGAGGTTAATTTGGTTAGTAGGGGTATATGTGGCAGCACCTCTAAAAATGGAAACTCTTGTTTATTTTAATTTGGGGCTTGCCAACTTTGGCGGGCGGTGGCAATGGAGAATAGGTGGGAGAAATGGAGTTAATGCAATTAATTTGCATGGTTTCTCAAGCTCAGATTACTTTGGGAGGCATGCAAATGGAATTTTTCTTGGTTGTTTCATTTTTCATGCATTCTATTTTTCGCTCTCGCATGTGTACCTCTGTTTTTCGAACCAACAATTTTTGCTTCGTTTGCATGGCAATTTTGAAAGTTTCAAATCTATTTCTAGTTCGTGGGGAGTATATAAGGCATGGAGGAAGTAGTATTCTTGGACAACATTATCATATATTCTAAAAGCGTTGAGGAGCATCAGGAGCACTTGAAAATAGTTTTAGAAATTTTGAGAAAGAGAAGGTTATATGGTAAGTTTTCCAAATGTTCTTTCTTTGATACCAAAGTTCATTATTTGGGTCATGTTATAAGTAAGAATGGGATTGCTATAGATCCATCTAAAATAGTGGCTATAACCAAGTGGCCTGCACCAAAGAATGTATATGAAGTAAGAAGCTTCATGGGCCTTGCTGGTTATTATAGAAAATTTGTTAAAGATTTTTCTAAGGTGGCTGCACCAATAACTTCATTGCAGAAAAAGGATAAGAAATTTGTTTGGAATGATAAATGTGAATCTACTTTTATAAATCTGAAAAGTCAGTTGACTTCAACACCTATTTTGGTGTGCACACGATCCTAATGGAGACTTTTCTTGTTGTGACGGATGCATCCGGGAAGGCCTTGGAGGTATTTTGTTTCAAAATGATCATGTTATAGCTTATGAAAGTAGAAAAATTAAGTTACATGAGTTGAATTATGCCCCACATGATTTAGAGTTTGCTGCCATAATTTATGCACTTCAAGTTTGGAGGCATTATTTACTTGGTAAACCTTTTGAGTTGAAAATCGATCATCTTGGGCTGAAGTACATTTTCACTCACCCAAATATGAATGCAAGACAATGAAGGTGGTTAGATTTTTGTCTTAATATGATTTTTATATAAGTTACATCAAAGGAAAAGAGAATAGAGTAGCAGATGCTCTAAGTCGTAGGAAGCACATTTCTGCTCTTATAACATTAAGAAATCAATTTAAAGATGAAGTAAAAAGTGAAATGGAATCTGATTCATACTTTCAACAAGTAAAAACAACGCTTGCTGCAGATCCAAAAGATGAAAGGTATAAAGGTTTTCATTTCAATAATGAAGGAATCTTACGTTATGAAAATAGAGTATACATACCTTTGCTTAATGATTTGAGAAAGAAATTGTTAGTTGAATTTCACAATTCACCCTTTTCTGGACACCCAAGTATTACTAAAATGCTTGCTGATATAAAATAGCAATATTTTTGGAAGGGGATGAAAAAGATGTTAATTTTGTGACTCATTGCCTTAAATGTCAGCGTGTGAAAGCGGAACATATGCACCCGGCTGGTTTGTTATATCCCCATAGCATACCACAGTACAAATGGAAAGTAATAAGCATGGATTTCGTACAAGGGTTGCTTCCTATGTCAAGAAATAAACATGATGTTATTTTAGTAGTTGTTGATAAACTAATGAAAGTAGCTCATTTTATTGCTGGAAATCAAGGATGATTCTCCTATTTTAGCTAAAATATTTGTACACGAAATTTTCAGATTACATGGAGTACCTGAATTGATTATATCAGATAGAGATCCTAGAATGACGTCAAGATTTTGGCAAACGCTTAATGCAGCTCTTGGAACTAAACTGAACTTCAGTTCTACGTATCATCTGGAAACGGATGGACAGACTGAAAGAGTAAATCAAGTGTTAGAGGATATGTTACGGATGTATTGCATGGATCAATGTATAAGTGGGAAGAGTATCTCCCATTAGTTGAATTTTCATACAACAATATGTATCATGCTTCTCTTAAGATGACACCTTTCGATGCACTTTATGGAAGAAAATTGTAACCCCTATTAGTTGGGACAACATTGAGGATAGAGAAGTAAGTGGACCTAAAATCCTTACGGAAATGGAACAACAAGTTAAAATGATTCGTGAACGCTTGAAAGAAGCAGCAGATAGATAGAAGAGTTATGCTGATTTAAAGTAGGTTGATCAAAAATTTGAACTTGGTGAAAAGGTTTTTCTTCGTGTCAAACCAAGAAAGAGTTCTATAACTTTAGGCAAGGCTACCAAGTTATCACCACATTTTGTGGGACCTTTTGAAATAGTTGAAGTAATCAACCCCATAGTTTATCCATTAACATTACCACCTTCTTTGTCACGAATGCATGATGTTTTCCATATTTCTTTGCTTAATAAATATGTTTCAAATTTATCACGTGTTAAATTGGAATTCCTTGCAGGTCCAAGACCCAGGAATAATCATGGTTAAACCCACTCGAGTGCTAGAAACTCGCTAGTTGCATTTGAGAAATCATGAAATAAGACAATGTAAGGTCCAGTGGGACTAGTTTAACGAAGAAAGTGTAACTTGGGAAAATCTGGAAGATATGAAAACTGGTTTTCCTTTTCTTTTTGAGCATAACTAAATCTGTTGAATGATAAAAAAAAAAAGATTTTATCTTTTACATGACATTAAGTAAGCCAGTTTTGGGAAAACACTTATTCAATTTGAGTAAACAGTAATATGATACTGATTTCTGGAACTATAAAGTTTGAAATAGTTGATTTTGATAAGTAAAAGAATTGACTGACCATAAGAAATTTAAAGGTTGTAATCATCGGGATGATGATTCTGTTAGGAGGGAAGCATGTAACACCCTGAACTATTGTTATTTCCTCCTTTGCATTCAAGTGTTGATATGTGATTTTCCCTTATGAGGATATGTTCTTTCGATTATAGGAAGTCATGCTTGATTTGGTTATGTCTTTTCTGCTCTTGAGATCTTTGATTGAACTGGAATATGCTTGGATTCATTTTCTTTCATTTCTCACATGTGAGCGCAATCGACTTACGGAATATTGTAAACTTATCTATCTCTATGATTTCGTCCTTGGATCAATTACATTGATCAAGGGATGTTTTAAATATATTCGGAATGAACAATTATGTATTGACATTTCATGAATTAATAAGTCTAGACTGAACTTAGAATATATAAGTTCTTTTTATTCTCCTTCATATGAAAATATTTCGGTTGTGGAAAGTTTTGTTGGATTCTGAAAACTGACCCTGGCGCAGTCATTACAATCGAATTTTGGTTTAAGCCATTTATGGCTAAGGAGAGAACCTGGACTTAAGCCAGGTAAGTGATATTGTTGTTTCAATCTAAAGCTATCTTACTTGATGCAAAATCCAGAATCTAATCTGGAACGTAATATTCTGTTGAAATTCTGAAAGGTGATTTCAACCTAATCTAAGTTTGGCGTAAACATGAATCTGGAAAGGTTACTAGTTATTAATTTAAACTAGAACCTGTTATTGTAAGGTTGGTCAATCTAACCTAGTTCCTAAACTATGTATTTTGGATACTACCTAAGGGTTTATCTAAACCTAATGCTAAGGTAATTGACTAATGTTATATCCTAAGGTGTTAAATTTTAATTTCCTATGATCTAACCTAAGTCATTAACCTATCCTAAACTATTGCTATGAATGGGAACCTAAGGGGTCGCAAGTGTTGGGCGGTGGTTTCTATGGCATTTAAGATGGGGATAAGGTTGAGGGGACAAGGAGTACTTCGAATTTGGCAGAGGTTAATTTGGTTAGTAGGGGTATACGTGGCAGTACCTCTAAAAATGGAAACTCTTGTTTATTTTAATTTGGGGCTTGCCAACTTTGGCGGGCGGTGGCAATGGAGAATAGGTGGGAGAAATGGAGTTAATGAAATTAATTTGCATGGGTTCTTGAGCTCGGATTGCTTTGGGAGGCATGCAAATGGAATTTTTCTTGGTTGTTTCATTTTTCATGCATTCCGTTTTTCGCTCTACATGTACACTAGTTTTTCGAACCAGTGATTTTTGCTTCGTTGCATGGCAATTTTGAAAGTTTCAAATCTATTTCTGGTTCATGGGGAATATATAAGGCATGGAGGAAGTAGTATTTTGTTTTTAATCTTTCATGGAAAATGAGGGAAGAGGCAGGCTCAGCCAGAGGTCTTCTTCGATTTTTTAGCGACACTATCAGGCATGATAGGCCCTAACTATTAAAACCTTGCTTTCCATTAAATGTTTTTATTAAACGAACTCTGTTCTAATGATTTATGTGCATTTTTGCTTGCCTGGTAAAAATGATTTTGTGGGTTTGTGTGAACTTGGATTTTTGGGTTAAATCTAGGGTTTTACTTGAAGTCTGTGGGAACTTGTTTGCATTACATTCCATTCGTGGTGGATTTGTGAACATTTGAGCAAATATGGAAACTTCACAGGGTTTTAAATGGTTGAAATTGGTTATTGATTTTGATTTCTTTAGAAGTCTCTATCATGGAAATAGATCTACCTATTCTTGTTAAGTTTGGAGTTCGAACAGTTGTTCCTTTTAAATTTCTAGAATCATATGAGCTGGGTTGAGTCTATTTGAATTGAAACTTATTCGACAAATGGAACAGTGTTGTTTATGTATACTTGCTTATTACATTCACATTTTTACTTTATAGTTATTTGGTCTGTGAATGAATTCGTGAACGGTTTGCTGGTATTACCCTGTGAAACTTGACTATTATAAGTTGCGTGATTTGGAAACATTGTATTTGGTTTAAGTCTGTACCTCCTCATGTGAAGGGGTTTGAATGTTTTTAAGTTCGTAGGTACTGCGAGTAAGGCAGTATATGGTTTAGTTGCTTGTTTTTGTGAATAACCATGAGTATTAGTAATATGGTTATGCATAGGAGGAAAAGTACTTGGATGAGTTCTGTTTTTCTGGTGAATTCGTGGTTGATCTTGGAAAAGCATTAATAGGAAATTATGTTTAATATTTTGGATAGATAAGACTGTGTTTAATGTTTACCTTTGACATGATTGTGAAATCTAGTTCTTAAGGCCGTATTAAATGATGGTGGAAAACTCTTTTCGAATCCGACTTAAAGTCGACAAGTTTTATCAATGTCTAGTTATTACATGCCCTTTTGAAGTTGGAATTAGGGTTGTAATGTTTTGAATGCAACTGAAAGATCTATTTTATTCTGGACTAATAATGCATAATTCATTACTATGATATGAATAGTATGGCTTTTGGGTATTGTTGAATCTGTATTTCAATACGATTATTAATATCTGTATATGCATTTTTGTTTAGTGTCTTGTAATAAAATAGCAACCGAATAGTGCAACGGTTCAAATGATTCAGTCTTCGATTATTTGGTAAATGAGGGTAATGTGAAGTTACCCTAACTTGATTTTAAACTCGAATGGTTCGAGTCGTTGAAGAAATGTAGACTGTTTCATTTGGATCAAGATTATAGTCTGAGTTTTGATTGGTTTGTAACGTTTTATATTTGTTGTCCACTCAAAATTCCCCGCTCGATAAGAGTAAAAATTTCAAAATTTTGAGTTCAAGTGTTTTTCTCGAAGTGCCTAAGTCGTGAAATTGAAAAAATCTGTGTTTTGGGTCATTTTGTGTGATTTTCGAACTGTCGGAACTTTTTTGTCCCAAGCATCCCAAGTACGAAAGTGCGCTCTGTTTCCCGATCGGCCGAAATCCCAGAAGCTGTCCCATTTTCGGGCCGTCGGAAAGTTTTGTCCCAAGTGTCCCAAAACTTATTGTGCGAGTTGTTCCCATTTCGTCCCAAACACCAACCGCGTACTCACGCACTTTCATGTCTCAAATGTCCCAAAGTTAAAAAGTGTGAGCTTTCCAATTTTCGGCCGAAACTCCCGTGTCACGTACTTGAGCTCCTTGTCCCAAATCGAAAAAATGCAAGTTGTTTCAACTCGCCCGAACCGGCCGGACGCGCATACTCGAACTTTTTGTCCCGAATGTCCCAAGTCCAAACGGGCCCCACGTTCCGCTTTTTTGCCAAATCACCCGAACGCGTACTCGCGCATTTTCGTCCCAATCATTCCAATAAGCATTTGTGCATCCTCTCCCTGTTTCACCCGAATCGGATTAGCCGCGTGTTTCGTGCATTCACGTCTCACATGTTCAAGCGTACCAAGTGTCATTCACACTTAGTTTTTCCGCCGCTCCGAGTATGATGCTATTCAAATTGGTGGTTGTGTATTCAATGTGCATTAAATTCATTCCTCTCCAATGGCTATATAACGAGCATTTCCCTTTGCATTTTTCGCATTGCTTCCATGCTATCTTTGCTTGAACCCTTGCAATTTGAAAACCTGCACAAATATCCCCTCCTTTGCAGATTCCTTCCCAAGTCTAGGTTGCAGCTCGAGACTATCAATATGAAGATCAAGTTTCAGAGACGGAGAAAATTTCTCCGCTTGAGTCTTATTAGCAATATTGGGGATAGCGAAGCTCGTCATCTCGACTTCGGTGATTTTGGGCAAGAATGGCGGATGCAAACCCTACACCAATAAGACAAACGATTCATGATAGCGGTTTGGCTTTTGCGGTGGTTTCGCATCTGATCTCGGTGCTGAGTGTGTTGATCTTGTGCTTTCATGCGATGCTCACTTGACCCGCTTCGAGAGAATTGACAAATGTACATGGAGAACTCATTGCTGTTGGGACGTTGCCGCCATTGGCGCTGCTCGAGGATTCCGGAGTTGGATAATGCTATAGTCGTCTCCGGGATCAAGCATGAGACCTATTCGATCAAGACAAGTGACAAATATAAGGCGCAAGTGGCGAAGTCTTGGTTGAAGAACCCTAAGAAAGGTGCTTCTCGCCTAACCAAAACCCTCTTCGAGCAGCGATTTCAATGAGGAATCAGGACTTCATAATCCGCTGGCTCGGGTTATGGGTTTGCCCTCCACCAATGAGTTTCATTTACGGATGTTCCCGCTCATTAGCATGGTGTGCGAGGAACACAAAACATCAATGGGCAGAGATCATCGGTATGAATTTGGCGGAGTAGCTATCCAACGTTCAAGCCAAACAAAGAAGTTCTATATGACTTCATACCGATGTATACCCTACAGAAAGCATCAAGGTAGTGGTTTGGTTTCTCCTATATAGATGCACACAAAGATGATCCAGTGTATGCCTATTGCCGCATGATTCACCCCCGGAGAACAAAGCAATCCAAATTTCGAGAGGGTCAATGATGCTTTCACCATGTACGTGGTCGATTGCTCGAAGGTGATCTTTTTTAGAAGGTTTTCGGATGAAGCCATGAACTTGATATCGCGAGTATGGGGCCTATTTCATCCAATTCAGAAATTTTCCTATATCAGCTTGCTGGCTATGAAAGCACTCCTCTACGGCTTCCCATGTTCTCGCAATGATAAAATGGCCTTGATAGAGATATGCAGTAACTAGACAAGTTACAGTAACTTGCAGAGACAAGAAGATTTTGGCTTGCACTTTCCCATCTCTCCGGGAAACTACACATGCAAAACGGCTCTGGATGCTCGAGAACATAGAAAGAGCCCCTGGTCCCTATCATCTTTTTCATTTCTTCAAGCCAAGAACCCGCTTTGACTTGAAGAAGTTTATGAACGTAACATCAAGATAATCTACCATCATAGGGCAGATACAGAAGACTACTGGGCTGACTGTGCAGATGATTTTGAAGCCAGGAGAAGGCATTGTGGCAGGTTCTCCCTGCAATTGATTCAAGAACTCGGTCTGTACCAAGTTCCTGAAGGTCTCGGGATGACAACTCGACCTATACTCTTATGAGTATGAAAATGTGATTAAGCACACCCCTCTGGAGGACCTGGATTGGAACAGGAAAGAGAGAGATGATCTGGCTGAGATTCTTGCTCCAGTCCTAGTCAGGACTAAGGTCTGGTTCAGTAAGAAGATCCGAGAATTCAAGAGGCACTCAGGAGAATCCAGCTCCAAGGATGACTCGACACCAATAAGAGAGGCATCAGTTCCAAGGTCTGAAACACTAATGCAAACCCCTCCTGCCTCATCAACACAAGGACCTACTGAATCTACTCCCTCTTCATCTACCCAGGTATATAAGAAGAAACTCAAAGAGGTAAAGAAGGAGCCTGCAGAGAATGACCCTCCAAGAAAATAGGCAGAGTTGCCTATAGGGCCAGAGAACATCATTGTTCTCGGTCAAAGTGAAGAAAGTGAGATGCCAACTCCTGCAAATGTTCTTGAAGATCCAGCAGATAAGGACAAGGAGGTCCAGAGCACTGAACTTCCAGGTGCTACTAATTCTTCTACCGCTATTGCCTCCAAAGTGCTCTACTCACATCTCGGCAGGTGAGTCAACAGTGCCTTGCGAGACCACGAGTGTCATGAGCTCCTGTCTCTTGGTCCCCTTGCTTCTCCCGCAGATTCTACTTCCTCTTTTGCTTGAGTGCAACCTTTGGTCGACAAAAGGAAGAGAAAATCCTCCTCTCAAAGATTGGGACCAAATTTTGATCTTCATGTTGCGGCCTTGTTGGGCACCACTCCTTCTCGTGCAAGAAAGCGAGAACCATTTCCGAGAATAGTGTTTGATGCCCAAGGTCAGCAATTCTTGGAGATTGCTAAGCCTACAGTAGACAAATCAGAATCAGACTTGCTGGCATCTGACTTGGAGCTTTCAAGAATCCCTATGGGAGAGTCTACTCCTGAAGGTGAAATTCACAACCTCCAGGAAACAGTCACAAGAGTCATTGGAAGGGTAGAGAAAGGGCAGCAAACTATTGAATAGTTGGAAGAACAAGCCCGGATTCTCACAGGTTTCATCAAGTCTCTTTTATCTAAGGATAAAGTCTTGGACCCTACCCCATTGACTACTCTTCCACCTCCTGTAATTCTAAGCCAAGATGAAGTGCAAAGTATCAAAGATATGCACAAGTATTCATCTCATGGCGAGCTATTGAAGCCATGGTGGATGACATGCTTGTTGCTGGATTAAACTTCATCGATGAAGCTTTCAAACTCCACGAAAAGGTGAGTAATGTGCAACTGAAGCTCTCCTCCACTATCAATACCATGGATAAAGAACTAAAAATCTGGAGCAGTTGTATAGTAGACCTTCGCCTTATGGGACAGACAGATGAGAACATCTTGGCGAATAAGATTTTCGATGATGCTAAGGACAATTTATCAAAATCCTCGGGTCTACAGCTGTGGAGTGGAAGATCGAGTTTTGGAGGAAGCTTTGGGAGAAATGAAGAACATCCGCGAAGGAGAAGCTTTCAAGACACTTTGTTGCTACTTTCAAGGATATACATTGTCATCTTCAGGATGAAAACTCTGGTGTTTTCCTGTCCTTGCAAGAAATCAAAGCTCAGTTCAGAGCTTTTGTCAAAGATAATCTATTCAAGGAAAGCTCCATCTCTAAGGAAAAGATGAAGGAAATTTGTTCTCTTCAATCTGCCATTGAAGAAGCAAATAAAGATTATCATACTCACGTCGAGTTTGATAAAGAGATGGAGAAGTGTCTGGGATTTTGGACTTAGTCTGCAGCCAACACGTCAGTTCCACGTGGCAGAGACATAGCTGAGGCATTGAAGAAATTCAGGCAGCGGATTCTGAAGACAGTGGGTCCCTCCCAGTAGCTGGCCACCTGTCTCCTTCTCCTTTCTTTTCTCTTCTTCCCATTCTTTTCGTATTCTTTGTAATTAGTTAAGGTATTGCAACTGGCGATCCTTAACTATTCTTTAATTAAAAGAAACGGTTACGAAGAGTAACTGACTTGTAAGCTATATAATGGCCTTTCCACGCCATTTTGAAAGGAGGAAGAACTTGGATATTTGCTGAAAGTGTAAATAGATCTTAAAGAAATCAATACAAAAGGGCTTTCCATTCTTTGTCTATCTAATTCTTGTTATCTCTGTGTTTTCCTTTAATATTGTGGAGATCATTTTGTTCCTAACTCGTTAGTCTCTCTGATTGCATACTGTTCAGTTTTGCAAATACAGTGATCTTGTACAACCAAGAAGGAACTTTGTGTCCTTGATTAATAAATCTGAAGAAGGTTATTTATGGAACTTTGTGTCTTTAAATTTAATCTCATTCAGCCAACGCAAATGATCTTGTCTTAAATTCTTTGAAGCTTCGCATACACGAAGAATTATTCTGCTATCTATAATTCTGAATGTTGTTATTCTGCTCATCTTCTTATTCCCTTTCCTCAGTCCTTGTGTAATTGATGATCCTTGTGGAAAACACTTTCGTAATATCCAAGTTTGACCATAAAACAACAATTCGTACATTTGTAAATAAGTTCGTTTCGAATAAGGGAACCTCTCCCATTAAAGAGGAGGGACTTCTTGTCCCACATTGTTGCTCTTCTAAAAAGTCCTATTTGACGACCAACAATATTAAAAGTTGTTATTGGCTTTTATTGGATGTATAGTTGTAGATCCTGTAGGGATCTATTGGAAAACCAATAAGATGGCTCTACCTGACCCGAGCTAATGGGTGAACTTAAGTGTTAGAACTACTCATCTTCTCCTTCCTTGATTGGACTAATGAATGTTTATTACTTCTTGGAAGTTTGATGTTGTTCTAAACTCGATTACAATAGTGTTTTGATCTTCTTTGTTTTCTCTCTTTGAGCTAAAAAGGAAAATTGTGAAAGGGTTTTAAAAATAAGAAAGTTTTAATACTCTCTTTTTGAATGTTAGTGTGCTCTTCCTTAGAATTCTATAAGGAACTCAAACAAGTAAGGTTATGAGATGACTTGACTGTTATATTAAGTTGAAAGAAATAGTAGGAGGTGGGATCCTAACCTGGAAGACTCCTTTCGTTTTATAGCAGTGTTAAGATCTTGTTTTAGACTTATTGTTTGCTATTCTTTTTGCAAAAAGGGAATTCAGTAGTTAATGTCTTGCATACTTTTCATTGATTGAAAATCAAGTAGAATGAGATGGAGGATAGATTGGTAGGAGAAATTGTAGGTGGTAGTTAATCCATCCCTTCTGTTTGAATTGCTTTTGTATGAACTTGTTTGGATGAATACTTTAAATGGTTTAGTTTTTAAATAGAAGTTGATCAAATCATGATATACATTGTTTCACTTTTTCGGATGGTTAGGTACTTAATAAATAGAATGTTCCTTCTTACTTTCTTGCATGAAATGAGACGATTCATCCAAAATAGATTAAGTTGAAATTATTTATGAAACTTAAGTTATGATATGATTTGTATTATAAATGTAAGGAAATAAAAACCAGAGTAGATTACGTTATGAATTACGGGAATCAATTACACTTTTAATTTAGGGCAGGTAGTATAGAATATACATCCTGTCCACTTTTGTTCTAAACAAAGTGTACTAAGACTTTTCCTATTTTGACATTACTTAAATCTTAGAGAGTATGAAGTAATTGTTGGCATTATAACGAGGTTGTTTAATTGAAAAAATTAGTGGAATGCAATTATTTTAAGGATTAGTGACTATCATGCTCGGTTCAATCGACCCGCTTAGTAATTTTGCGAGATGGACTTCGTAAGTGGTAAAGGAAGGAAAAATCTTATATGATGCATAGACTGCTCTAAGTTGATTCTTATGAAGAATTCTGATTTGATTTCTAAATTGTATTGTGAAAAGAAAAGTTATCTTTTTTTTGTTTGAAGGATATTATCCTAAAGTATGCTTAAAATGCATAAGTTGTAATTGTATGGGTTTGGAAATGAATGGAAAAGTGAGAAATTACTTAAGTTAATTTTGTAAATTATCTTGTTTGGGATGATCTTTTTATTATCTTTATGATTGAATGTGTATTCCTATTGATATTATACAATGGAACTTAGATGAATTTCCTAAGTAAGCCATAGCTAATTAAGTGGTTGAATACTACATTCTTGATTAAGTGAATCATTATAACTTATGATGTGATTTAAAACTGTAATACAAATCACTGCAATTACAAGGAACATTGAGGGTGGGTTAATCCCTAAAATGTATCTATGAAGAGGAAGAGGACCTTCCTCTCTTATAATGAAATAAATATAAAAGGAATATATGATAATAAATCCCTAAGACTTAATGGTACTAAGTCTGATATATATATCAGCCTAACAGGTTGTTACACTTCCTTCATTGGATAAGTTATTTAAAATAATTGAACATAAATAGTTGTTGTCTGTTTTTGGATAATGGGTTGTTAGGTCCCAACTAACAACCTGGAAGCAACCTTAAGTTAATTAAGATATTTTTGAATAACTAAATCCTAATTCAAAAGGGAACTTAAAAGAATGTTGGACCCGGGGTTTGGGTGGGTTGTCATAATATGTAGTCTTTTAACCCAAACATAACTTAACGTAAGTAAATTCTTGGAGGTATGTACATATTTTCGAGGCTGTTCCGTAGGATGTTGACACATGTCAACTGCAAGGTTGTACCTTCGAGAAGATTAGGATCTTCTCGAGGATACAACAATGCAGATGACATGTGGTAACACCCTTCTGCATTGATTGTTGAGATTTACACACTTTGAACTTGATCAAGATTTCTCTCCGGGACTGGTTAGGACCATAATCAGGATACGAGGTAGCCCTTTGAGATTTAGGGTACCTTGGCACATGGGGTTAACTTAGGTTGACCCAGTATGCCAATTTACCCTTAGTCTTTGAGAGGTTCTTCATATCATGACTTATGATGTTAATCTGAACTAGAGTGAGACCTTGGGTAAGGGGATTGACGGAAGTTAGTGTAAGACATTCTATATAACAATAGAGTGGGGTTAAGGACGTATTCATTGACGAGTATGTCGTCAAGGAATAAGTAATATGAACAAGTATGTTCTAAATCTTTGGCCAAAGTATTGCAAGTTGTTGATTGCATTGTCCTATGTCACCTAGTCTAAGGATCGTGATGCCGATGAGTATTGGTAACAATTATTCAGTTAGGTTCCTTAGACAGATCACTCAGAACCCAGAATAGGGTAAGAGAACCAAGAATATGAAGTATTCAGTAGAACACTTCAAACTCAATGTTACACATGAATAGATCGGTAGTTCACCGAGTCATGAAATGAATAGATCGGTGGTAAACCGAGTCATTACAATTGCATATGGTAATCTATTATAAGAATGATTGTTATGTGATGTGAGTTCTAAATTATGTATTTAGAATAGAGAACATTGAAAAAAAATATTCCTTGTTTCTAAAGTCTTAAAATGGGAATGCCACACAAATCCTATAAAAATCACCTTTTTATCATTATAACAAGCGCGTAAAGGACCCCAAGTTTGAAATCGGTGACCTAGTCCTAAAAACAATTAGCGCAACACTAATGCCAATCGAGAAAAGAAGGTCAAGTTTAAACCAAATTGGCTCGAACCCTATGTCATCATAGCTAAATTTTTCTCAAGTGCTTATAATCTTACCACTCTAGATGGATACGAGTTAGACGAGCCCATAAATATCATGCATATTCTCGCTTCTATGTTTAAGTGTCTAATGATCCACATCAAAAAAAAAAAAATGTCCAATGGTGAAAACCACTTCAATGGCGCCTTGGGAAAGTACCATAGTGAAAACATGTTTCCAGTGCTATGGTAAATCCAATCATCTGTCTACTAGCACTCTACGACACTAGCACATGCACAATGGGGAAACTACCCTTTCATCCCTACATCCCTTGTATCCCTATTCCCAATTTTCATCCTAATCCACCTTATCCATTCTCTAAATCTAGACTTCTTCTGATCCTTCCTACACTACATAGGATCTGTCATGATTAGGAATATCTCTTCTCGCTCCTAACTTAGGTCACATTGTCCATACTCTTTCCCTAGGAAACATATTTCCAAGAGTCTCATTCAAATGCCGAGAAATGCAACCCTTGTAAGATCCCGAGGCCTTCATTTCTCTCCAATCCCCCCATTTACACCTTATCGTTATTTGCTTCCTACCACCTTCCTTTCGCTCTGTTATCCTATCATGTTTAATGTCATGGTTATGTTATAAATATTTGTACAAAATTCATGAACATTTGACACCCATGTCCTTTGTAAATACGATATATTGCATTAATAACATAAAAAAATTATAGATCCATTCATGCATCAAAATAAATGACCAACATCATAATCTACATCCAACACATAGTCACTATATCATCATCCTTATCTCATCAATCATACATATTGTAAATACCAACATCCATCTCTAACATAAGCCAAAAATCTAACACATCACATCATACATATTATATGCCATCACAATAGCAATGAATAATAACTATGATCCCATTCACATTTTATCCTCATTATACCAATCATCAAATAATACTTACAAATTAATACAATCTATCATCAAACTACAATTGCCATCACTATGATTAACCACGATAAAATTAAATTTCATCACATATAGAAACATGTAAAAATCAACATTTTAAGTACACATCATCACATCTATACACCATCCACAATAAAGATAATATTCTCATCAAAGCCATCATGAACCAAATCATCTAAACACTATCTCATTATCACATCACACACTCATCATGATAATCACTAAAAATTTAAACATTATTAACATCATCATAACACTACATCATCAACATCACAAGAAATTACATGATCTCATCATATACAATATAACCATCATCACAAAAATATCCCATAACATACACTATACATCCAAAATGATAAGCATCCATATACATATCCATTAAAAAACTAATCATCATAATCATCATACAATGTCCCACTACATGTACATGCCATAATAAAAAAATCATAAAAAATGATACTCATATATAATCAATCATCCATATATACATCAAAAATATGACCATCTTGGTCATTAAAATAATTGATCATCTTTACATACATCAAAACTTTGACCATATTGGTCATCACCATACTCACCAAAATACATATAATACAATACATTGACACTCATTAAGGTGCCAAGCTCCCAAAGTATCATCCCCCACTTTGGTGGAGGTCATGGCAACTCTAGTTGTACTCCCTGAATAATACGTAAATCAACCAGTCTCAATCCAATCTCTATCCATATCCCTAACCTACTCTCTATCTGTCTACATAATGTATATAGTGTACATAATCTGTCCACTCATGTATCACAATATCCTCATAGTATCGCATCTTTTTCATCAACACGATGATATTCTTTGTAATGAAACTATCATAGGAGGCCCCATCTTCTATGATGTCCGTGACATACTTGGTTTTGTTACTACTCCCACATCCTATGACCCACTTTATGTCCCACTCCGCCCCACTCCTCCATATAATAGGAAATATCTTAATCTATATGCATCTCGATCTCCCCCAATATCTGTCTCGATGCCACATTGTATGATCCCTCCCCGCTCTATCTACGTCACGCTCTCCCCTGCAGTCATGTAATATCTTCCTCCTCTACCCTATCACCATTTTCAATGCATGAACATATCTCACATGAGATATACCTCTATCCTGTAGTCCAACTATCTCTAACGCTCACGCACGATCCTTCTGTCCAACATCTCTATATGTGCCTCGTAAATCGTCATCTCCTCCCTCCCCTCCTACTCCTCCATCTCCTCCTGCTTTGCTCCATCCCCTGTTGCTCCCGATCCATTCCCACTGAAGGCCTGCTAAATTTACATGTGATGGATGTACTATTTGTAGTGCCAAATAATTATCATCTACCTCCATCACATCTACATCATGCCTCTCGGGCTATGCACTCAGTGACTATAGCACTAGCTGCTATCATGGTAGACCACCCAAACTAATAAGCGGTGGTGCACTATGTTCCTCCTCCTCCTGTCCTTGTGGTTTTGGCTGATGTACCACTACTACCTATCCCTAGGGTATCCCCCTGTATACATATCGTCGTCCATATAAAAAACCTCATACTTCCTTGAGGACATGTCAACAAAGACTAGTCTAATCCCTACCCACCACTCTGCGCATATCCTTGAACCATCCCTGGGTCCTCTACCATTGGAAATTCCACCCATTCAATCACTAGTACCTTGTCCAAAATCAATCAAGCTCTATCTCTAGAATCACTACACCCCAAACACCTTTTTCTGTGTAGTCGACAAAAATATGGCAGACTTACTGGTATGCCCTATGCAATATCCCAAATAGGCGTACCACCCGATCTATCCAAGTATTGCTCTACTTTATATAGTTGACCCCCAACCAAATAATATGGAGTTTGGATCCTCCACAAATGTCTGTGATCTCCCTCCCACACCTCATGCACGATACAACAATAAAGTAATATCCCTTTCACCGTAACTTCGTCGATATGTTGATGATACCAATTGAGCTCGCCTAAATGCTCTCGTTTCCCCCTGGTCATGTCACGACCATAAATAGAAGGCTCTCCCACTTGACGTTGATCCATAATACCAATTGATATCCCCACAATGATATGATCATAACTCTATATTTGTAACAAAATCCCGTGCCAATACCCCCCTCCACCATAGGCCACTCTATGAAAATCACGATACAATCGAGCTAATACTATTGGGGACAATGTAAATATTATTTCCTCCTACCACATAACATGCACCACCTTTTCCAAGCCAATTCTAAACCACCAACCTCCACTATATGGGAATAACACATAGCTAATCAATGAACACAATAATAGTGGAACCCGTCCATGTATCCCTCTCTAAAGTATACTCTCATATCTATCCGCATCCCATCCCGAGGCACATCTCGCCACATCGTCAAAACCTCGGTCTGTCCCTAGGCATCGACCTCTACCACACCATAGGATCTCCCTTTATCAAAAATGATAGATATAATACATGTCATCTAAGATCGTTGTCATCTCCCTATCGGCAACCGAGAAAGTACTCATCTTTGAGTGCCCATGCTCTTCCAAAGTGTTGTCAATAAACTACAATTTTCCGCATCACGGGAATCCTCGATATACGGAGCAATCCTAACATGTACAACAAGGAAGTCTCATCCTCCTCTGCTTCCATATCCGCCCCTCCTAGGAAATGTTGTAAATCCATTGATTGTTGATGTCTAACCTAGACAGTAGCCAACACCTCTTACACACATCCACATAACACATGTCAATCCCTACATCCGATCATCACTTTATTTTCCTTCCCTTTTCTTCTAAATAATACATTTCTAACTAAAATAAACGTGTAATTCTATTCTTCAAACGTGCCACTTATACCCCCATACGTGCCACTTCATCCTAAACACACTACCATGCTCAAAGATGCCTATACCGCCTAAATATTCTACTTTATCCGCTAAACATGCCAAACCTAAACATACGCATTAAACCTAATCCTCCACCCACACTAAATGCGTTAGGACCTAGAAATGCACTATTTCATGCACCCTTTCCCACAACACCCTAAAAGTGATACTATTTATTCCATACACACTACATTATACCCTATACACATTAAAACTAATTAAATGTGCTTAACTTGATCTCGCACCCTCACAAATGCTCCACTTTATACCCCTATTGACACTAAATGCACTATTATTTAACCTATATGCACTATTTTAAACCTTGTACACGCTGAATAATGCACTTTAGCATCAATGTTTACCCCTAGACACCTATAAATACCCTACAAGCCTAAAAAAATGTAAAAATAATTCACAAAATAAAATCTCAATCACTTACCAGTTGGCCCACCTCTGCTGGCTGCCAGTACTCTCTTCTAGTGTTGGCACGATGGTCCGTAATCCTCTCATATGCCATCACCTCTCTCTCGATCTCTCATTTTCAAACTATGTGTAGCAAAAATGACCCTCTTGTGGACCTCAAAACCCTTTTATACCTGTCACGATGCCTTCAACCTCATGAGAGCCCATTCTCTCACCTCGCGTCTCTGTTTTTCCTCCCATTTCTTTTGCAGCCTTCATAAAATTTCCTCCTCTATTACCTAACAAAATAAAAAAATCATAAAAAATTCAAAAAAATTATAAAAATTCAATACAACCAAAAAATCGTAAAAATTCATTAAAAATCAAGAAATCATAAAAATTCAAAAAAATCAAATAATCGGAAAAATTCAATAAAAAAAAAATCATAAGAATCCAAAAATCATCATAAAATTCAATCAAAAATATTTTTTTGTAAAAATTCAAAAAAAAATTATGAAAACAATTTTCTCATAAACAATTCTAATATTTACTAAAATGTGTGTTTTTATCTTGTTTGTTTGTTGCATTTTCATTCTAGCCGATGATATGAGGCCACTTTTGTTTCTTTTTCGGTCCGATGATATGAGGACCACCTTCTATATTAATTTTTCCGATGATAAGAGGACAATGGCATTTGACAATACGATTACCATGGTATTGGCACATTTTTCTCAATGCCACAATCACAATAGCTAACGATGATAGAATGGGCACTTTATGGTAGCACACCCCTTATATCATTATCTTTTAGCTTCATTATCATCAAATAATCGTATAATATCCTCCTCCTCCCACCTAATCACTATCAATCAATCAACATCCACATCCAAATCTTATCATCTCGCATCCAATATCCAAAATCCTCACCCCTTGGTTGAGGCATCTTCTAAACATCCTCTCATCAGTCAAACCCGATCATCAAACCCAATCCTTATCCTCAAATCCAACAACTTCAACTCTTCAAATCTCACATCTTCAAATCTAACATCATCAAATCCAACATCCTATAATCCACAGATCCAAAATCCTCACCCCTTGACTAGGGCATCCTCGAATCCAAAATCGTAAATCTTCACCCTTGTCATACATCATTGACTGGGGCATCCAATATCTCCAAAATCCCTCTCCTCTCCTCTACTCTTCTACTTCTTCTAAATCCTCTCTTCTCTCCTCTAATCTTCTACTTCTTCTAATCCTCTATCCTCTAATCCTCATCCTCTCAATCCTCAAATATTCTAATCCTTTAATTATCATTCTCTAATCCTCTCTTAACTTATGTATCTCCTTTTTGAGGGGTTACCCTACTTGTTCCTCCTCGCCTAACTCCTTGAGGGGCATCACCTCACCATCCATCCTATCTCCTATTATTTTCTTTGAACTGTCATCACTCCACAATAACACTTCAAAGAGGGGAAAATGTAGACATGCAAAATGTCAACATGGTCATTTAGCAAATAATATGCTTATAATATACAATAATTCATTCCCATTATCAACCATATAATAATTAATTATAAAATTAATTAATTATTATATGTAATCCTACTTCAATTATTTCCTTTCACCATTCCATAATCCCATTACATCCTTAGAAATATTAATACTTCATTAATATTTTATTTACCATACTAACTAATCCTCATTAACTATTTTCTACCAATTTAAAAATACTCACTCACCTACCACCTACCCTACACCTATTCTATGCCTAGCTTCTCCATCTAATCACTCCCTTAAACATAATTAATCTCACCTAATCACAAGATAAACGCCCCTCCAAATATAGAGGCTTCTATTTCTAGAAGCCTCTCCATTCTTCCCTCTCGTTTCAAATATTCAAATGAATGAGCACTAATCCGTTAAATTTTTCATTCAATGGAGAGTTCTCATGAAATCTAGAATTTTCCACATCTAGAAAATTATCCACTCTCATGCATCCTCAACCATTGATCTTATCCAACATGGAAATATCTCAACCATTGATTTTTCCTCCTCTAGCTATAAATAGAGGTATCACCTTCCATGGTAAGCACCTTAGAACTATTGCAAGTATATCGCCCAATTCTCAAGCAAGCTAAGTATTATTGATAACATTCCATCAGGACAAAAAGATCATTTGACCAAGGGGAGGCATCGCTGAAATGGTCCAAACATCTGAAGCATTCTCATACCATCTCACAAGTAAATCAAGGAGAAAATCCAAACCATCAAAGGAGGAGGATTTCACTTGTAGGTAAGTACATGTATATCACTTTCGCCCCTTTTATCTCTCGATCAACTCGAGGTAGATGAATCATTGTGTTAGATTTTATGGTAAATTGATTTCATAGTCATTTTATATTTTCATGCTAACATTATTTTTCATCTATAGGATTCAAACACCAACACCCAACCAAGACAACAACGCCTAGGCGCTCTTGTCCCCTCTAGGCGACGCTGACCCTTTTTATCTTACTCACTCCTTTTCAGTCTTTTTTATCTTTTGGGAATCTTTTTCACTTATGGGTCGGCCTTTTAGTTGTCAATTATGAAATTCAAACAAGGGAATCATATAAATACATAGTTATGTGTTCAAAATGAAGGACCAAGCACTAAGCATATACTATCATCACCTAAGCTTGCATCCAAAGGCACTAAAGAGAACTAAAGGCATCTATCTAACATCTATTTAAGGGACAAGGGCCACATCAAATCTGCATACGCTGCATAATCAAGAGAATTTTATTCTATTCCATCCACACATTTGTATATTTTAATATATCTAGCCCGCTATCTAGTGCATATTGCACAAGGGAATCCTAGGGCACCATTTCTACACACACTCACAAGAGCTACATGAAGTCTAAGATGTAGTGAAATGCTCGGTTGTAAGTTTACTCTATCGGGTGACCAACGGGACCATCGACTCCCCATTCTACATTTTTTTTTAGAGTTGATGTGTTTTATGGGCTCGTATAGGTGAACTTATCTTTTACTGAGTTACGATTACCTTCAAAATTTAAGAAGTGACTTATAGGCGATCAAAAGGAAACAATTGTGACACTTATGTGACATAGTGAAAGCCATATCCCGACCTTTTGCGTAGTCACGAGCACCCTATAGAAGTCTCAAGCTCCTGTGCCATTTCCCTAGCTAAGGCGCACGTGTCCTGGATCTATTCATGGGTTGTAAAATTTGTACTAAGAATTTATGACTCTTCCTAGGTTTTTGAGAAGTTTTCCCAGTCCATGTCAATTTGAGATCACACCTAAATCAATTTGAGTCCTTTCCTCTCTCTCTCTCTCTCTTTTTACTTAGGGTTTCATGTTTTCATTTCTTATTTTCTTTCATCGTATTGTACTTCAACATCTTTATATCATTATTTACTTTAGTTCCTCTATAATAGGGTTTAATTAAAATCTATATTTTTGTTAAATCATTTGGTGAACCCATACCCTCATTTGAACACTCTTTGAGCCTCACTTCTTCCTAACCTCAATATCCTGGGATCCCACATGGATGTCTACATCCATGTATTTTTGTAGGATAATCCTGATTATGTGAATAAAATCATATCTTATTTGGCTAATACTTATATTCATCCTCATACTTCTCCTAAATATGTGTATCATAAATTTACTACAACTTTATCTTTTAATGAAGAACTTATCACCTTTACATCATATGAACTTCCTTCTCAAGCTATATTAGATAACGATCCCCACTTTATATTAATGTTTGCATCAATAATGTTGGGGTTAAACGTGCTTTATTTGATAGTGGATTGGGGCATAATATTTGTAATCTAGAAAGTCTCTTCCAAATTGGCCCGAAGACTCATTGGTTCCTTCATATGTTTCTATCTGTGGGTTTGATAACATACCTAAGTGTGTCTTAGGTACTATCACACTCATGATTACTATTGGGCCATGTACTCTACCTATCCCATGCCATGTGATGCCCAATAATATTAATTATAATATTCTTCTTGGGTGGCCTTGGATCCATGTCATGCATGCGGTTCCTTCCACTCTTCAGACATGACTTAAATTCATTTATCAAGGATTTATATACGAATCCGTATCATATCCATCCCTATTCAATTTTTTTAATTCTATTGAGAATTTTCCGAAACCCTCATTTCTTTCGCATCTAATCCACATTTCTCCAAATATAGTCTTCACTATCGTACATATCTACTTTGTTACGCTTTTTTGGTGCTATTTTAGGCCAAAGATGGTCAAGGAGTCACAAAACCATTGTCTATTCCCACTCAATCTAATAAACTTGGCCTTGAGTATCATCTTCCATCCACATCCTCTCATGAGGTTTATGTTATTTCACATACTTCTTCGATTACTCTCTTATACCCAAAACTACTTAGTGATTCTACTTCTATTGATTGGCCTAATTTGAACACTTTTAATATGGATTATTCTCTCTTGGAGTACATGGGGACCTACGATCATCTCCCCTTTTTTCATCACAAAAATGCTTCCCATCCATTCTTATTGCTACCACCTACTTTGGTGAATCGGACTCGGCTAATGTAAATATTAATGCTCTTGACACCATTCATATTGATCCGTACATAGAGGACCAATTTTCTCTTTTAAATGAAGAAACAATTCAATATAACATTGACACCGCTAACAATCCACACATGGTTTTATTGGTTGCTTTTCTTACACTTGCTAAACAAGATGATATTAAACATTTCCTTCAGGAATTATCTAACATATTTGCATGTGATTATAGTTATATGCTTGGTATATATCCATGCACAATATAGTCCTCAACCCTGGTGCTAAACCAATCCAACAAAAATATGCAAAATGCATCCAAAAGTTGCATTATTAGTTAAGGAAGAAATACAATGAATCTTGGATGTTATCTTTATTTGTCTTTGAGGACTATCCTAAATAGTTGTTTAACATCATGCTCATTATGAAACCAGCTGGTAAAATCCATTGTTGCATTGATTTTCGTGATCTCAATGAGGATTTTCCCAAGGAAAATTTCCCATTTCCACACATTGATGCCATCATCAATTCCATTCTTGGATATTCCATCCTTTCCTTCATGGATGGATTTTACGAGTTACAATCAAATCAAAATCAACCTTGTAGATCAAGAAAAGACTTCATTTACTACACCATGGGGTATTTTTTGTTACATTGTTATGCCCTTCAACCTTAAAAATGTTGGGGCCACTTACCAACAAGAAATGACACATATCTTCCATGACTATATTCATAAAATCCTTGAATATTATGTTGATGATATACTTTCCAAATCACAACATCATTCCACACATGCTCAAGATCTCCACACACTCTTTGAATGCTTACAACAATATAAAGTACGTCTAAATCCAAAGAAGTGTGTTTTTGGTGTTATAACTAGCAAGCTCCTTAGGTACATTATCTCCCAACGTGGAATTGAAATTGATCCCAAAATATATAAATATACCATTATTGACATGCCTTTTCCTTGTAATTTACATCAATTACGCTCACTATAGGGTAAAATATAGGCCATCCGTCATTTTATTGCATAGCTTGCTAACAAAACTTAACCGTTCACGCATCTAATGAAAAAGGACACTAAGTTTTCTTGGATGACCATTCTTAACATGCATTCAAAGCTATTAAATAATATCTCTTAAATCCTCATGTCCTAGTACCTCCCATTGACCGACCTTTCTTATTATACATTTCTACTACATTCCATACATTAGGGGCCCTTCTAGCTCAACATGATGATTCTCAACGTTAAAGGTCCACCTATTACATTAGCTGAACTTTACTCTCCTATGAATGCAATTATAGCTACATTGAAAAATTATGCCTTGGCCTCGTCTTTGTTGTGGAAAATTTGTGACACTACCTTCTTAATAATGAGGTTCACATAATTACCAAAGTTGATCCTCTACGATACCTCTTATCTCACACATATCTCTCAAGACGCCTTACATGATGGGTCATGTTACTCACATTTTTGATTTCAAATTCATTCCACAAAAATCCATCAAAGACCAAGTTATCATTGATCATCTCACTAATGCCCCTCTTTCAGATGCATCACCTATTTGTGATTCTTTTTGAGATGATTTCACTACTTACACCATTGATACTGACACTTGGACTATGTACTTTGATGGGTCCTATTGAATCTTAAATGTTGGGGATGGAATCATGTTGATTACCCTACATGGTGACCATCTCCCCTTTGTGTATCGCTTAAGGTTCCCATGTACTAATAACATCGTTGGGTATGAAACCCTCATTCTCATACTCAGTCACTGTAAACTTCTTATTCACTTTTTCCGCATATATGGTGATACTTAACTCATTATAAATCAAGTTAACGACCCACACCAAATAATAGAGGAATTTCTTGTCCCATATAATAGCTTGGTCAAAGAAATATTATCTACATTTGAGTCCTACTCTCTCACCGCCACCCCACAAAAATATAATCGTTATGCAGATGTTATGGCTAGTGTGAAATCACTCATACCTAAAGATATCACTGATCAATAGTCCACCTTCATCATTCAACACTTTTGAAAACATTATACTGATATTCTTCCTTTGAAGCATGTCTTTGTAACACACAAGAATGATCATCATGAATGGCTCACTCAAAATTTTAACTATCTATATTGACAAACTATTCCCGACAATTTTCAACCTCATGAAGCTCTTCGTTTATGACAAGAGGCCACATGATATGTAATAAATGGTGCTTCATTATTTAAAACATCATTATATGCCCATTTTTTGTGATGTATAGGACTAGAAAACATCCCCACAAATATTTCTCACGTTCATGATAGTTTGTGTGGTGGTCACTTCTCAAGTAAAGCTATCTCACACAAACTCCTACGCCAAGGCTACTCCTAGCCTACTATGGAACATGATTACTTAAAATATGACAAACTTTATAATAAATGTGAAAAACATATCAATCTCTACCATGCACCTGGATATGATCTTTAACCAATTTCCCCATCATGGCCCTTTTCCTTATGGGGTTTCAATCTAGGTTGAAAGATTAATCCTGAATCGGTGGATGGTCACAAATTTATTATTACTAGTATGAATTATTTTACTAAATGGGTAGAAGATGCACCTCTGCAAACCACTTCTGGTCCCAATGTATGGTTTTTTATCACCACTCATGTCATTACATGCTTTGGAATTCACTCTACCATTATCAATGATAAAATCTATCCCTTTAAGAATAAGGACGTTAAAAAACACCATGCAAAATTCAAGATCAAGAAAACATTTTCCACTCCTTATTATCCATAGTGAAATGTCCAAGTAGAGGCCACTAATAAAACCATTGTCAAAATATTACGAAATACTATCGATACTAGTGGCGATGATTGGCATGATCAAATTTTATACACTCTTTGGGATCTTCGCACTAGTGTGCCCAATCCTGCAAATGCTACCATGTTTTTGCTAGTTTGTGACACTAAGGCCATCATCCCCTTAGAGTTATAAATACCCTCCTTGTGGGTATCTATATGATAGAAAAGTGACATGTGAGGATCATAATTAGAAAGTGACCTTCCCGTATCTCGACCTCCCGAGGTCGTGCCGAGACAACCAAAGTGGTTTGAAATTTGGGTGACTTAGATGAAGCCATAACCGGGATTATGGCCAGTTTTCTACGATAGGAAAGCTACAGGCGAGGATGATAATTGGAAAGTAACTTTCTATAGTTAACTATGGGAGGATCAGTGACTAAGATTTGGTAGTCTGATCTCTGGTAGCTGAAATGACAAAGGGGAGATTTAGAGGCTATGAGCGGGTAGCGTAAATTCCCTATGGTTTATCCTCCTAACTAGGATCTAAGTGTTAATCTAGTTTTGAAGTCTTTGAATTAACTTAAACTGAAAAATAACAATTTATACTACTGCTAAAAGGGAAACTAATATAAACAAAATTACATGATTGAAACATTATAATTACAAACAACAATTAAAATAATGTTATACTAAAGCTAAACAAGTGAGATAACCCGGTGTGGTTATTCACCTATGCAAATGTGTGAATCTAGATGAAAGAAAGCTAATTAACTTAATTGAAAACCTTCAATCTTACCTCAGAAGTGAGGAACAAATCATAGTTTCTTAGAAACTATCATTCCCCATAGCTTCCTGGCAATATTGAAAGTGAGCTTTAACTGAAATAAAATGATTCACTACTCTATTTGATATGCTTGCAATTATAACTTTGACAATTTAAACCTGGAATTTACAGAGCATAGGAAAATCTAGTTGTATTGTAGCTTATCCCCTCAGTGTGATCTCTTCGTTCTTTTGTGTTCACATGAATCCAGAAAGAGTAGGAGTATAAGAAAGCATCGGAAGAGAAGGTATTGGGACAATGGTAGCTTTGAAGGTAAATTGAACGAAGCACAAGTAGGAGAGGGATGGCGCAAGTTAAGCGAGCTTGGCCCATACAATTCCTAGCAAGGTCATTTCAGAAATGATGAAACAAAATGATAAAATAGTAGGTATTTAAACAATGAGCAATAACATTTTCAGAGAAACACAACAAAGTACAAGTAGGAGAGGGATGGCACAAGTGAACTGAGCTTGGCCTATGTGATTCCTAGCAAGATCGTTGTAGGTATACAACGAGGCGTAACTAAATGTTTAGGGTTCTAATACATGCTAGTGGGATTCTTCTATGCAGTAGGTAGTAATGAAATGATTCATAAACAAACCTGGAAGAGATAAGAAAAGAAATATTCTGATCAAAAGCTTCTCCCTAGATCCTAAACTTCTGTCTCTCTATATATATCCCCTTTATCTATCTCCACTCTATTTACTTAAGTGCAAGCATGTTATTTATAGCATTTGCAATCACCAGAAGACAAGTTTGAATTGAACTCCTCTATCATTTAAAATGGAGAACTACTATTACAAAGTGGCTAGAAACTCTAAACAAAGAAGAAGCGGTGGAGAGTTGCAAGCGCAACTTGATTTTTCACGTTGTTGAGTGCGCGAAGGTTACGGAAAGTATGGGTAGGATTGTCGCCTGTGCGAGGTGGTGGTTATAGGACCACCACCTTGTCTGGCGATGGTCACGAGACCACTTTGCCTAGGCGGGGTGGCGGTCTGTAACTAAAGACCAAAATGTAAGGAAAAAGGGGGTAGGGGTTAGAATAAAGCATGCAAAGGTTAAATAAGGCATTTTAGGATGTAAATATATACTCGGTGAGATTTCTGGATTCCGAACACCTTGCGAAGAGATTTGAATCATCTTTGGGGTTTCCGTAACCTCTTTCTAAAGATCACAGTACATACAATTTTGGGTACGTACAGGTATCTCCTTAAAGGAATTCTTAAATATACTAAATATCATGAAACCGACTCCATGAACTTGAGATGCTTGATTCTCACCTTGTATAAGCTCTAGAACATCTCTGTGTATATCAAGCATGCATTGCACAATCTTATAATAACAAGATCTACCCATGTGAATTCAATATTGGTGATATTGTATTAAAGTAAAATAAAAAGAGCACAAAAGGTGAAACTCATCTAAAAGGTAAATTCAAACCTAGTTTCCTCAGCCCCTATGTCATCACTAACAAGCTTGGGGGTGACGTCATCATCTTTCCACTCTCCTTGGTAAGCCACTTAAGAACCCACTCAATGTGATGCATCTAAAATGCTATTATGCATAAACACATTTATTACCCTATGATGCACTCTAGTTCCATGATTCATACTTGACTATTGAGGGTATAAATCTGAAATGAACCTCACCACATTTACTCTTCACATCATGATCTATCTTTCTAGGACACATTCTCAAACCATTTCCCGATGGCACACTCTTGTTCTATGGTTCATTATTGACTATTGAGGGGGTTTTTATAAATGAACCTCATCTCATACACATCCGCTAGGGGGCATGCTGCTCTATCACATTCACACATTGCATACCATCCCATCACACTCATAACATTTACATATCTTGGTTGCACTTACTCTTTCTTGCTTATACTACTTATATGATGCACTTTGCTTACTATGCTAGTTAGATACTCAGTATTTCATTATATTTCTATATACATACATGCACATTCACTTGGTATTTTGGAGTGAATGCATATTTCTTACATATTTTCACCCACTACAATAATGCTCGACAATTTATCCTTTTCTAGTCCCACCAAGGCTCTAGGGAATCTAAATTCCTAATCTCACACAAGACATGTGCTATCATTTCATTATTTACTACTTCTACTTTCTAGCACACTACTTTCCATTGATACATACACATCTTTACATACTTTTTATCTTTCTAACATGTTAACGGGTGCTTCATGTGTAGCATTTTTCTTACAAGATTATATGTCACCATGGTTGTTTGATACAATTTGTTTGACATTGTTTTCTTTTTTATTCTATTGTTTGCAAGATATGCCCTATGTCTTCTTTGATCACTGTTTTCTTGCTTATGGACGCTTCAGACATGATTATATTGTGACATTGTGAGTGATGTCCCATGTTTGAACCCGCTTATCATGGTCTATCTTGTTTGCACACTTTATTTTTAAATTATCTTCTATTGCATGCTTACTACTTTTCTACTAAAAATGTTACTAGCCACTTTTTTTGCACATTCCTTAGTTTCTACCATGCACACCCCTTACCCCTACATGTATACACTTAAATACAAGAAAATGTCCTCTCCTTTGTGACACATTATCTTACCAACATTGCATGTAGCCTAAACAAGGGGTATACATTGGGTGAATAAATCATCCCTATAGAAGCTTAGAGATACAATATAAGAACAATATAAGAACATAGTCAAAGAATGACCCAAAATATGATTCAGGTCCTTAGAAATGCACAAACACCAGAGCTCAGACTTAGGATCAGTAGTGCATAGGTGATCTGACCTCTCTTAGGGGTACATACAAGTATCTTCTTAGACCAACATAGTTCATAGCAGTCTTCAAAGTAGTTTTTAAAGTACAAGTACAATCATCTAGCAAGATAATGTATTATATCTCCTTCAATCGGAAAAATCGGTTCAACTAGAAAATGATTCGAAACAATCGAAGCAATAAGAACTAAATCGGGATGTACCATCTGCGCAAAGGTGTTTATTGGAAAAATTCATGAAAGGAGAGTAACACTAGAACTATCTCCCCAATACTTTCTCTTTGGTGTGAGATCACCCAAAAAAATTGCATTTGGCATGAGATCACCCAAAAATTTTGCTATTAGCGTAAGATCACCAAAAACATCATTCTACACATCATTCTATGACATTTTTCTATCCTTTTACACTTTATTACATCAAGTGCACACTTTCCTTTATACACTTTCGCATGCTTATGCTCATTTTTCTCTGATTTATCATATACAACACTTTGACTACACTTTTGCTCTTATTTTGTAGGTTCACCCTCAACACACAACAAGAAGTGGCCTCTGACAAAAAAATTACACACATAATAATAGGTACAACGAAATGCATATGCTTCACCCATAGGGTCACTTTCCTTTCCTAGTCTCCATACTCACCTTGTATCCTTTCAAACTTCATTTGTCCACTCGAACACATTTTTGCATGCTATACATAATCATAAGGTATGCATATCTTATCTACTTTATATTATCAAGTATTCACTCAAAAAAATAAAGTGGTGGATAATATAGACACAAAATCATACACTTGGGTACATTTCTAGGTCCTAAAAGCATGCTAATATTTATATGATTTCTACGCAAGAAAACTAGTGGTTGACAACTACCTTTGGCCTCTTTTTTTATTTATTTCTTTCTATTTGATCTTACACACCCTACATCCGAGTCAAAATTTTCACCGATTTATCTTTATGGATTTAGATACCAGCACCCAGGCACTCATGTCTCCTCTGGGTGCCGCTGATCTTTTATCACCTTACTCACTCCTTTTGGGCCACTTTTATCTTTTGGACATATTTTTCACTTATGATTCATCCTTCTAGTTGTTAATTACGAAACTCAAACAAGAGAATCATATAAATACATAGCTACGTGATCAAAATGAAGGACCAAACACTAAGCACATACTATCATCACCTAAGATTGCATCTAAAGGCACTAAAGAACACTAAAGGAATCCATCTAACATCTATTAAAGGGACAAGGGTTGCATCAACTTCACTTACATTACATAGGAAGGGGAATTTTATTCTATTCCATCCACACATTTTCATGTTTTATAAAATATAGCACGATATATAGTGCATCTTGCACTAGTACATAATAGGGCACCATTTCTACACACACTCAAACACTATAATTACATGGAGTCTAAGATGTAGTGCAATGCTTGGTTGTAATTTCACTCTGTCGGGTTACCTTGGGGTCATCCCAACTCCCCATTCTCGCACCTTTCTTAAGATTTGATGTGGTTTATAGGTTTGTACAGTGAACTTTTCTTTTACGGAGTTACATGTACCTTCAACATTCAAGGAGAAACTTACAAATGATTAAAAGGAAACAATTGTGACACTTGAGCAACATAGTGAAAACTAGATTTCGACCTTTTTCATGGTCGGGGCACCTAGTAGTAGTCTCCAGTGCCCAAGCACCTTTTCCATAGCCTCTTTCCCATGTTTGGTTTTGTTCGTAGGTTGAAAAAATTATAATGAGCATTTAAGACACTCTTCCCAAAGCATGTTCAACAGTTTTCCCAGTCCAGATCAGTTCTAGATCACACATAAATTAGCAAAGTCCTTTCCTCTCTCTCTCTCTCTCTCTTTGCTTAGAGTTTCATACTTTACTTGTTTATTTACTTGTATCATATTATACTTCAAAATTTGTATATCATTGTATACATCAACTAATATGTAATACTGAGTTTAATTAAAATGTATTTTTGTTAAATAAGCGAGGATTAAAGGACTCTAGAAGAGCCTCCATTTTAGGATTTAGGGTATATGGGAAAAATTAAGCCAAGTGGTCCCATGTTTATGAAAAAATCGACATCTAAAAGGCAAGGATTCAAAATATAGTTGTTGAATCCGAGAAGAGATTATCAACTACAAGTTTGATTTATGCTTAGGTAAGGGCTGACTCAAATCCTTTTCCACACATTGTTTAGCATAAACTGCTGAATTTCCTTCTATTGTGTCACAAGAAACACCTAGAAATATTCCAATAGAGCTACCAATGAGATTTATTATATTTTCATACCAAAATTCCATTAGAAGTTAATACATATGGATCCAAACTGGAATAGCAATCGATTAGTTTTGGGTCAAATCCCACTCTCCAAGCTTGCACAAAATATACCGCAAAGCTATAGTTTCTTTTCTGTATCAAAATCCTTGGATTTGTCTACAAGGAAGAGAAGCTTGCAATAAAATAACCACTACTAATAAACCACAAAGAAAAATCACTATAGGGCTCCCAATTTTGAGGGATCCAAGCATGCAAGAAATTTAAGGTTGGGCATATTCCCGAGAACTTCCTTAATAAATCATGATTGATAATGTAGATGACGGTTTCTTCTAACATATTTTGTTTAACAAAAAATTTAGGCCTTGAATCAGATTGAGGCAGAAAACCATTTACCTTGCTTCCATATGTGGTTGATCCGATCCAAAGAATCGTAAAAATATTTTTGGTTACTGATTTTTGGTGCTTCTCTAAACCCAACGGGGGTTTTCTCTTTGAGAAGATCAGCAAAGGAGGGTGAATTCACTATGGGTGGTTTTGGAGGAGGCTTGTTATCTCATTTTTAGTGATTTTAGCTAAAATTGAGATAACCATAGATTTTTTTGACAAAATCCCTTAAAAATGCCCTTTGAAGGAGATTTTGGGTTTTCGGGTTTCCATCGCATGGAAACATATCCTTTACATGCTTCTTGTCAATTGTTTCCTGAAACCTGAAACCCAATTACAAGCCAGTGTATCGGGTTTTGAACTCAGAAGCATCGAAACATACCTTGCAAAATGCATGCTCCATGTCGCTTGGTTCCCGAAACCTGAAACCCGAATGATCCTTTGTGTCGGGTTTTTGAACTTGATAACATCCAAACACCTCATGCTTCATGTTAGTTGTTTCCTGAAACCCGATTTGATAGTAAAACCTTATATCAAGTTTTGGACACTCCGAGCATGATGAAATGGCATTAATGTTGAGTTGTCTAGTATTTGTCACATGTGTTGGATGAGGTGTAATTAATGTTAGGGCTTTATAAATAGTTTGATTTTACACGTCATTTTTACCTGGTATATTTTTGCTACGTGGATTTTTCGTGCATGTTCCTTCGACCTCCAAACCCGACTGAACCTCTTGATCGATTTTGTGATCCGTCTTTGACCATTTTTCAAATTTATTGAAGGTATTTTTCTCTTCTTACCGCTTTGAGGTCTTTGGGGTTGTTTTTGAGGTATTCATTTGGTGTTTTTCTTCTTTTCTTTTTCTTCCCTCTAGGTTTAGGGTTTTGGGTTGTTTTCTTCATTTCCTGTTGTATTCCTATGAAACCTCTTGTTTGGAATTCACCCTTTGGGTGTTTTCTTATTTTTCCCATGGGATATACTCTTTTGATTTTTGAGATGAATCTAAAATCCTAATTTACTGAACTTGGTGGGAATTTTACTTGTTCTAACATCTCAGAAACCCAACACCTTTGTTTCGGGTTTTACAAGTGTCCAACATCCTCGACTTTCCGTATTATCTATCAGGTTTCACAAAGTGTTCAACATCATCCTAGTTCTACTTGTATCGGGTTTTGTGAAGTGCTTAACATCCCTAAGTTCCGCCTTTGGGTCGGGTTTCACAAAGTGTTCGACACGACCAAATTTCTGATATACATTGCAGTGTGTTAGGTTTCAGAAAGTGCTTTGTAAGTCCCAAAGTTTGGTTAGTGTGGCGGGTCTGTAGGGTTGCTCAACAAGCTTTCAAGCCCAATTGTTCAACCAGAGGTCATCTAGGCATTCTTTCTTCAAAACTTCTCATGTCGGATCCTGGAAAATCTAAGGATAAGTTAGATAGGTCAGGAAAGATGAAGTACAAGTACTGGAAGATGGAATCCCCTTCCTACATAGATTACAATTACGACATCCAGGACACGGAGCTTGGTAATATAGACATGGAAGACTTTTGGAACAAAATCAAGGATTCTTCTTAGAGTCCCTAGATGAATTCAATAGCGGCAGTGGCCTCCCTCTTGCAGCAGGATTCCCAATGTCTACTCAATGCCTCGAGTTCATTCTGGCTCTGTGCTTCCAATTATGACTCAGCTTCCCGCTTAGTGAGAAATCAATCAGGAGAAACCATAGTGAAGTTGGATGGAGGTTACTTTGATGACCTCTTAAGATTGCCCAACTTTGCAGAATATGTTGATTTGAACCTTCAATCAAAGTGCATGAAGGCCTAGGACAATGATCAAGAAGATTGCATCTAGGCATGTAAACAAAAAGTTCTTAATCAAGGCCAAGCCACCATCTCTAGGTTTCCCAAGTTTGTCCCTAGGAGTGATTTCATCCTTGAAATTAATGATATCATCACCCTGCTAAGTCGAGTATTTGGACTCCCAAGTTGAGAGATTTCCAAGGGTGGATGTATTAATTCATGGTCATCATAAAGAAGAACGTCTAAGGGATCAATTGGGGTAGTCTTATAAGTGATGAGATAGACTCCCAGATGAAAATAGTCTTGACTACTGACAAGTTCTATATGTCGTCATATGTCACCTATGCAACAACTGGCATGAGAAATTATCTAGGTTTGGATACAAAGGGAAATAGGGCAACAAAACACATATATTGGTACTTCCCTCATTGACAATGATGGAGTCAAGGATAAATTCATAAGAGTGAATGATGCCTTCTTTTATGAAAACATCTGCATCTTGAACCTTGATTTAAGGAAGAGAAGAGTCTCTGATGAGGCATGGGCCGAAGTATCGAAATGGGGTTGTATCTTCTTGTAATTCAAGAAGTTCACATACCTTTGGGTGGTCATGTACCGGGTGATCCTTTCCGTTTTCCCTAGGTTCTCGGGTGATAAGTTGATCCTGATGGAGTTGGTTAGACAATTGTTGGATTTTCACAAATTCCAACAGAGTAAGCACAAGGCCGTTATCTCCTTCCCTATTTCCATCGGAAGGTACATGTGCTCAACAGTGGTTAAAGCCAAGAACATGGTGCATGAGCTATAGGACAAGTTGAAGAAGCACATGAAGCACAGAGATGGGTTTGATTTCCGAGGAGTCCTTAAGTCATATGGGACCTTATATCTACATGTGCCCAATGTAGAAGACATTTGGGTTGATCTTTGGGATGAAGTTGCCATCCGAAGAAAGGACAATAAGAGTTAACACTTGAAGAGATTCAGATGTTAGATCTATTTGACATCCCTAGAAGGCACCATGGATAATGAAAGTGTCCTTGATGCCTCATATGATGGGTTGAATGAAGACCAATATGTATTCCTAGCCATTGATTGGTCCATTGCTGAGAAAGCTTCTATTGTAGGAAGAGCTGCTCAAATTCTTGCTCGTACTAAGGCGTGGCTCATTTCTTGGGGAATGAGTTATAAAGAAAAGATTTTTTCAAAGCTAGCTACTTTGGAAGAGGGACCCTCCAAAGGAAAAAAGGAAAAGGATAAGGACCCTTCCAAGAGGCCAATAAAGGTTAAGTTTGTCAGAAAGGGAGAAGAGCAAGTGACCACATCATTGGCCACTCTCCCATAAATGGTTGAGATACTTGATTCACCTCCACCACTAGAACAAGGAAATCTTCCTTCAGGAGAAGAGGTTGGTCAACCTCTCATTCCCCTTTTGGTTGGCAGCTCATCAGAGGTAAGTCTTCCTCTTACCTCTCAAGCTTTAATTTCAGAATCATTACCTCCTCCCATTCAACCTTCCTTGCTTCAGATTTCTTCACCAAATTCCTCATCCATGGCCAACATCTTCTCTAGCCTCTCACCTCTCCCGCTGGACCCAAGTTAACCATGGATATGCCTCCTCCTTTACGTACCTTCATTCCCTGAGTCCATTCCCATGGACACTACACTCGTAGTGATCACCACTCCACAAGCAAACCTTCCTCCACCTAAAGATGTGACCGTAACACCTATGATGGGAGAAACTTCTTCAGTATGCCTCAATGGTTAATAGATCAGACCCCAAGGAAGAGGAAGGTGGTAGTTCCCCTACGGCCTTTGATTTCAGGTTCCTCAAGGTCACTCCTGCCAAGTCTACCAAGAAACCCAAAATGGTTTCAAGGGTTTCAGTGGATGCCTCAGGGCATAAGTTTGTGGAGATTTCCACTCCCATGGCTGAAAAAACCAAGAATGATATAATGGTCACCGATTATCAGATCACAAGGGTTGATCTAGGAAAATTAACAATGGAGGGAGCACAACAAGACACACAAGATGCCATGAATGTGTTGTGCCAGAAGTTGAAGGAAACAAAGGCAAAGAGATGAGCTAAAAGAGAAAGTAGAGTAGCTAATAGAAGTACTACTCAAGCTCTCAAAGCCTCCTGAGTCAACATCGTCATCCTCTACTCCTATCAGGTTTGATTTCTCATCGGTACCCATGATTGAGAAGATTAATGAGAAGGGGAGAATGGTTGATGAATGGATCTAGAGGCTACTCCTGTAAGGAAAAGAGGTCATTGATGACACTGTGGAAGTCTACAAATCCTTGGAGGATATAAAGAAGGATGGCGAGAAAATGGATGATGAGTTTTCAGTAGAAGTTGGGAACCTAGAGTTAACTTTTGAAGCTCTCAATACGTTGAAACAGGTTCCGTCCCACATCTTGATCGAAGAAGGAATCATTCCACATGGGGAAAAACATTTTCAACTAACCAAAGCCATTAGATTCAGAATAAATATTCTCAATGAAGCTTGCAGCAAATTGAGGGAATCAAGAGATCAATTGGTTGATGGCACAAATGACATAGAAGAAGAGCTAATCAAGATCTGTGCTAAAGTGTTGAATGAAAGCTTGAGTATTCTACCTACTGACGATCTTTACAAGTAGATCCAAGAATCAATTCAAGCATGAACCAACTTATGGCTTTAGCCTAGAAATCATTGATAGGTTCGTGAAGATTGAACATGCTTTGGAATCACTGAGGAAACTCAACAAGAGATTGAAGAAACTTCTGTAGTAATGCGAGTGATACTCAGGAAACATGTGAGGTCTCCTGAGTGACCATTCCACCATGCTTGATGAAGATGAGATGTAGGGCATAATCCGAAAGTTCCAAGAATTTTGGGACAAGCAAGCTTTGCTGGAGGAAGACAAAGATGATGAAACAGAATAGGCATAATGTTTCATGTCATTTCAATCCTAAAATTGACATGTCTTTTTCATTTTTGTTTTGTCATGTAGGAAGAAAATTTTGACTTGGTCTCCTATATGAGAGTCAAGCAAAATAGGACTCTCATTAAAAGACTATTTTCTAGGATTTATCCTATTTTCTCTCAACTCTTTTTATTATAAATAAGGGATACTTATGCATTCCAAAGGGTTGAGATTTTTGGAATATTGAGAACTATTGTGAAGAAGAAAAACTTTGTGTTTTCTTTTAATCATTTGAGGAATAGAAACCGATGCTATTTTGCAAACTTTGTGTTGTGAGATTTGTCTCTCTTAAGATATTGTTCTTATGTTCAGAATCTTAAGCTATTCTTTGTTTAGCACTCTCGATTATTTTAATTGTTTTCAAACATTACATTTGTTATCTAAAACTCGTATGATTATTTTGTGATCTGTGTTTTCTCGAAAGAAAATATGTTCCTCTCATTTCCTTTCCATTGTGTTTCTTCCATAATAATAATTTCCTTTCTGATCCATTCCATTTCTAAAAATAACAACATCTTCACCTTGTGTGGATATGGATTTCGAGGATTCTATCCCAACCCCAATGGTTAGAATAGTGTGAATATTGTATATATTATTTCTGTTGTGTTTTAGATTAGTAATAAACATAGGAAGCCTCACCTGTCTTTGAGGAGGGATTTAATCCCATATACTATGGTTGAACCTCATATTTTGGCTTGACAAAATATCCAACCAACAATTTTTGGTGACTCCTTTGGGAATACGGATTGATAAGACTAAGCTTATCCTATTGGTGTCTAGCGACTTTGTATTTTCCTTATTTTCAACAAGATCTATTTTCTAGTTCAAGCTAGCTAGAAAGATCTTCACTCGGTCAAGCCGAGCCAGGGGTGAAACTGATCCATTCTTTGATTTTCTTTAGCAACATAATTTCAGAATTTCACCCAACAGTGTTGCATCTAGCCAGAGCAAGAAGTTCTTCACCCATCCGAAGAACTCGGATTCCTCAAGAACAAGAAGTTTCTACAAATTGTCGTGCATTATTCTTATCTGATACTCAGATTCATGTATGTACTTCATTTAGAAGAATGACAACACAACTTGTGCCTTGGGGTGCGGCTATTGGTCCTCTTTCCCTAACTCCACCATTGCATGACCTACCTCATGGATCTCATAAGAATATTCCTAAGTTTAATGGTGATGGGAAGCAACACCTTGATGAACACATCACTTCATTCTTTGTCGCATGTGGTGTTCTTGGAGTTTCTCATGAAGACGTCTCTATTCGACTCTTTCGTTGAGACATTGCATGGTGTAGCAGTAGAATGGTTCTACCATCTTCCGAATGCATGCATTACCAACTGGACTACCATGCGGTTTGTATTCGAAGCAAGGTTCAAACTGGTGAAGACTCTCACACCTTGTTAGCACAACTTACACACATGAAGAAGGAGTCTTATGAACCCATGCGGGATTTCATAGCCAAATTCAACAAGCTGATTCATAAGATTCAGAGCTAGCCATTCCCACTCTTGAAAATCAAAAGTGTTTCTTCATCAACACTCAGCCCCCTAATGTGAGCTTCTTGTTGAGAAGATCTGTTATCCTTGATTTGGCCACTGCTCAAGCTACAACCACTGAAATAGAAGATGATCTTATTCTGGCTGGAAAAATTAGAAGAGAATCATCTAAGCCTAAAAATCGAGTTCTTCTTAGAGTACCATTGATCCTATGATTCAGAAGATGGCCAATGACTTGATCACTTTAAAGAAGAAAATGTCCCAACAAGTGACCAACACTCCTTATCAGGATATTCCTAGATGGAATTTCAACAATACCAATGGTGCTCCCACAAGAGATAGGAATCGGTTGATCGCTGCTCCCACTAGGCTAGCCATTGAAGCTCCTCTATCAATGCAGTAGTTGAAATAGTTGAGGAGGGTGAAGAACTAGATGATCAAGATTCTCATGAAGCTTTCGAAGCTTCAGGATATGTTGATGAGTCTTTTGATGATTCAGCTGGCGACTCCAGCATTGGATACTTGGAGTACGAGGAAGATGAAGGTGAGCACGATGGCCAATCATTTGTAGTCTTCACTCGATCCCAATCTCAGAATCATCAGAAATCCGGTTGAAGGCTCTAAGGAGAAAATTAAAGAAGCTCCCATGGTTATGGCTAAAAGAGGCTCTCCCATCTCAGTAGCAAATTGAAAAGGAGACAACTAAAAAGGTAACTTCATCTTCTAATTATTTTTCTCCTTCCCTCAAGGCCAATACCTCGGCTTAGACTAGTGTAACCAGAACTAAGCCCTCCATTATTCCTTCATATACTACTTTCGACATCATTGATCATGCAAAGAAAACCAAAATCCAAATGTCAGAAGTCGAGTACCTATAGTCCAACCCTGAGCAATTTGAGAAACTTGCCAAATTCATTAGAAGTAAGGATACTATTCCATTCATCTTCAAAAGGCATTTTGCCTAGCCCTAGTCAGCCTTTACCTTAGATTAATTTGATCTTTGCTGCTTCTTCAGGAAAGATTGAACCGTTTTATTTGTCCTTACTTATAAATGGTTTTAAACTCAGCAATTGCATAATTGACTCAGGAGCGTCTGATAACGTAATGCCCTAGAAAAGTAGCTCATTGCCCTTAGAATCACCTTGACTAAGTATTATGGGTAGTGTTATTCCATGGAAACCAAACAAGTCCCCTTGATTAGCCAAATCAAGGATGCATACAATTGCATTTGTTGCCTCCCGAAAAGAGAGTGAAAATGACTATCTTGGTTCTTTGATATCCATTTGCTTATGGTATTATCTTAGGAAGAGGTTTTTGCAAAGATGTTGGAGGAGAAATCAATATGGATTGGACCAAAGATAAAATTCCAGTAAATGGAGTTCCTCGTGTCCTTCACCCCGAAGCACAAGCAAAATACCTTGTCACTAAATCAGATGATCCCAAGGCTCAAATTCTCTTTGAAGATGCAGGCTTGGGTAATTATTTCATGACATCTGAGGTACCCTCTGTAGAAGTCAAAGAAGAAGAATATCCTAATGCTATTTGGACCCTTGAGTTTGATGGGAGCTGTTCAAATCTTTGGTTCGGAGTCTTTGGTGTGGTTCTTATATCTCCAAATTTTGAGATTTTTCCCTTTGCTTTCAAGTTGCAGTTTGATAATACTAATAACATTGCTGAATATGAAGCTTTGTTATTAGGATTAGAAATGGCAAGAAAAAAGGAATCCAAAATCTTAAAGTGCGGGGAGATTCGAGTTGATTATGAAACAAGTAAGAGGGACCTATCGGTGAAAAATGATTGCCTAAGACATTACATGAAAAAGGTTTGGGACATCATAGAATGCTTTGATGCTTTTCCATTAAGGCGGTCTTAAGAGATTACAATGATAAAGCTAATTCTTTAGCTATATCTACATCTCTTCTCCTTCCTCGCCAAATTTCAAACAGGACACATATACCGTTAAGATTGTATATCGTCCAAGTGTTCCAGATAATTTAGCACATTGGTAAGTATTTAATGATGATCAATAGGTAATGTCTTTTCTTGAGAAAGCTGATAATTTTAGTGAGATTTATTTTGAAGGATTAGAATTAGGTTTTCATAAGTTCGTCTACAATTTATATCAAGAAATTGATGGTGAATTCATCCAACTTAAAGGCAATAAGATTCCGAAGGGATTAGTTTCTCTGGAAGGTCTGTTTGACAAGCATGATTGTTTCATTCAAGATAAAAGGCAAGTTGAAGGTGCTTCCTCGTCAGAGGTAGATCAAGTTAACTTGGGCTCTGTTGATCAACCACGGATGGTAAACATCGGTAAATGTTGTTCTCTGGAGGAAAAATAAAGATTCTCTTCACTCTTAAAGAGATATATGGACGTCCTAGCATGGTCATATGTGGATCTAAAGTCTTTCAAGCCCAAGGATGTACAACATAGCATTCCTTTGAAGCCTAAGGTTAAACCCTACAGGTAGAAGCAAAGGCATTACAACCCAAATATCTCAGGGACTATCCTTGCTAAAATTCAGAAGATGTTAGATGCAAGGATTATCTTTCTAATCCATCATTCCACCTGGGTTGCTAATATTGTCCCCGTCAAAAAGAAGAACGATGAAATCCAGATTTGTGTTGACTTCTGGAACCTCAATCAGTCTTCATTGAAAGAAAATTATCCATTGCCCATCATGGACCAAGTATTACAAACTGTCACTAGATCAGAAATGTTATCCATGCTTGACAGATTTTTGGGGTATAATCAGGTTGAGGTAGTTGTTAAAGATCAAGATAAAACAACATTCACCACCCCATGGGGAACCTTTGCTTATAGGAGGATGCCTTTTGGTTTGATTAATGCTAGAGCCATGTTTCAAAGAGCTATGGATTTAGCTTTCAGAGATTTGATGAGCAAGGTCATAGTTGTGTATTTGGATGAATTGACAGTCTTCTCTAAAAAGTGAAGTGATGATTATGATTATCTAGAATAGGTACTCTAAAGGTGAAGGCGTCATGGGATTTCATTAAATCCTAAAAATTCCATGTTTGGAGTAACAGAAGGAAAGTTGTTGGGTCATATCGTGACTAAAGAAGGAACCAAGATCAACCTAGAGAGAGGGTGAAGTCCATCCAAAGCCTTACCCTGCCCACAAGAAAAATTAGGGTGCACTCCTTTTTCGGGAAGGTTAATTTCCTAAGAATATTTGTACCTGACTTTGCCGATAAAACCAAGGATATCCTTGGGATGATGAAAGGTAAGACTCCATTTTGATGGAGCACTGAAGGGAAGCTTTATTTTGAAGAAGTCAAAAGAGTGATTGCTCACGCTCCTATTCTGGTATGCCCAGACTTCAAAAAGGATTTCATCATGTACACTACACTTCGCACATATAGTATCACCATCTGATGCGGGAGAAAGAAGAAGAAATTGAAGCTCCATCGCTTTCATGAGTTCCCCACTAAATGAACATGAATTGAAAATGTCACAAATTGAAAAGCATGGTTATGCAGTGGTGAGAGCAGTGAAGCATTTCAAGTACTATGTGTTGAGTTCTCACATTCTTGTTCTTGTTCATGATCTTTGCAGTTGAAGTCCATTTTGACTCAACAAGAGTTGGGTAGTCAACGGGGTAACTGGATAGCCAAAGTCTAGGAGTATGACTTAGATATAAGACCTACCAAGTTGGTACGGGGAAGAGGCCTATGCCAAATGATCGTAGAAAAAAATGCTGAAACGGAATGTGAAGAAACTAAAGGTACTTCTTCATAATTGCCCATGGTGCTTTTTGTAAGCACAACTGATGAGTGGTACATGGATATTGCTTTCTTTTTAACTTATGGTGAATTCCCTCCGCATTTAAGCCAAAAATAAAAGAGGACAGTTAGGTTAAGGTCTGTAAGATACATTCTGTGGGATAATGGTATATACAAGAAAGGTATTGATGGTGTATTCCTGCGTTGTGTTGATAAGTCTCAGCAGGTAAGGTTACTAGAGTCCTTCCACAATATAACATGCGGAGGATATTTCTCTTCCTCCGTAATGGCTTACAAGATCTTATGGGCCAGGTACTATTGGCCTACTCTCTTTTAAGATTCAGCTAAATGGGTAGCCAAGTGTGAAGCTTGTCAACATTTCGTTGGTCGTCCTAAGTTGGCAGCTCTTCCCTTAAAACCTATGGTGATTAAAGAACCTTTTCACCAATGGGGGATTGATTTCATTAGAATACAAAATCTTGCCTCTACTTTCAGTCATAATTATGTGCTCACCGCCACAGACTATTTCACCAAGTGGGTGGAAGGTGCGCCAATCAAGCAAGCAACCTCCGAAGGCATTTGTGTGTAACTTCCTCAAGGAGAATATAATTGTTAGATTTTGTGTGACTCACAAGATCGTTGTTGACAATTCTTCTAATTTTTCATCCCATGAGTTGACAGAATTTTGTTATGGATTTGGGATCACATTGGCTCATTCATCCGATTATTACCCCCAAGGTAATGGTCAGGCTGAATCAAGCAACAAGAACCTGGTGACCATAATCAGAAAGTTGGTCGATGAGAATCAGAGGACATGGCACAAAGCATTGTATGATGCATTATGGGTAGATTGGATTACTCCTAAGTGAGCTATTGGAATGTCCCCATTCTAGGTGTTGTATGGAATTGATGTTGAGATTCCTATCTCTGTAGAATTGTCAGCCTTATAGTTGGCTAAAGCAATTGAGGATGAAACTTTTCAAAGTTCCATTGAGAAAAGGATAATGTACCTAGCCATGTTAGAAGAAGAATGAAGCAAGGTGGTGGATCGCATTGCAGATCATCGAAATAAAGTAAAAAGGATATTTGAAAAAAAATAAAAGCAACACGATTTCCGGATCGGGATCTAGTACTTCTGGGACAAGACAAGAGAGCGAAAGGGATGCATTGCAAGTTTGACTCCTTATGGACATGTCCTTTCAAAATACATCATTTGAATGGTGAAAATAGCTTATGTCTATCGTATCTAGATTGAGAGTTACTCCTCTACCTTTCAGTGGTCAACATCTGAAATTTGTTCCATTAGTAATGTAAGACGCTCTCTTGTATTGTATCATAATTTATTTTCTGTTGTGTGTTTTCTTTCTTTTCTTTCTTTCTTTCTTTGTTTTTGGTTTTTCTTCTTCATACTCCATAGCCCAATGGATAAAGCTTTTGATATATCAATTCTTTTCCTTTGATGTTTCAAAGAAAGTCCCCAATTAGAGCCAACTGTTATCTCGTTTTTAGTGATTTCAGCTAAAATTGAGATAACCATAGAATTTTTTTGACAAAATCCCCTAAAAATGCCCTTTGAAGGATATTTTTAGGTTTCCATCACATGGAAACATATCCTTTGCATGCTTCTTGTCAATTGTTTCTGAAACCCAAATTCGATTACAAGCCAATGTATCAAGTTTTCAAAACTCAAAAGCATCAGAACATACCTTGCAAAATGCATGCTCCATGTCACTTGGTTCTTGAAACCAAAACCCAAATGATCCTTTGTGTCGGGTTTCAGAACTTGATAACATCCAAACATCTCATGCTTCATGTCAGTTGTTTCCCAAAACTCGATTTGATAGTAAAACCTTTATATCAGGTTTTTGGACACTCCGAGCATGATGACATGGCATTAATGTCGAGTTGTCGGTAGTTGGCACACATGTTGGATGAGGTGTAATTAATGCTAGGGCTTTATAAATAGTTTGATTTTACACGTCATTTTTACCTAGTATATTTTCATTGCGTGGATTTTTCGTGCATGTTCCTTCGACCTCCAAACCCGACTGAACCTCTTGATCGATTTCGTGATCTGTCTTCAACCATTTTTCAAATTTATTGAAGGTATTTTTCTCTTCTTACCACTTTGAGGTCTTTGGGGTTGTTTTTGAGGTATTCATTTGGCATTTTTCTTCTTTTCTTTTTCTTCCCTATAGGTTTACGGTTTTGGGTTGTTTTCTTCATTTATTGTTGTATTCTATGAAACCTCTTGTTTGGAATTCACCCTTCGGGTGTTTTCTTATTTTCCCATGGGATATACTCTTTGGTTTTTGAGATGAATCTAAAATCCTAATTTATGAACTTGGCGGGAATTTTACTTGTTTTGACATCTCGAAACTCGACACTAGATAATGATAATTTTAGTTAGTATTGTATTAATTTATGTCAAAAAAATGTATTATAAAAAAGTAATAATGATAGATAGATAAATCACGTGCCTTATATTTATGTTGTTTATTACGTGCATGTGTGTTATAGTCTTAAAGTAGTTTAGTGATCCTCAAACAAATGGACAAAGTATTTAATACTTCTACTTATAATTTCAATGTTTCATTTTACACTATGGATTCTCCATATCAATAATCGAGGAGATAATAGGATTAGATTAATGTGGAATCAATATAAGGGATGAATTTAAATTTACAAAATTGTGTGATTGTAAACAATAGGAACTTGTAATGGAGATGATGAGCAAAACAAATCATATTATTAAGTACAAAAAGATGAGACTATTGCACACATTGTTTGGTGATTGGAGCTTATTGGATCGTGTAATACATGTGCTTTTAGTGGATGATTTCTCCACAACCAAGCCAAAAATTTTAGAGGTTAATATTTGATCCCTGACACTCGATCAAATTAATTAAAAAATGGATGCATATTTTTATTGACTACAAATGGTAGGGAAACAAAACCTTTTCCATGACATGCATGAACTCTATGTTATTTCTATCACTTTCATAAAATCTAAGTGTTTCTTTATCAAACACCATAACCATCTCTGAATAATTTTTTTCTCAATTTTATTTTGCATCAAAATGTCTTCTTACCTATACATATTTCTCTTGAGAATCAATGTAAATCGAACTCATTATGACATGTATGTGTTCTTGTAGTTTCCTCTCAAATATTTATTAAAGGTCACTCTCATGTAAATATCTAAGACTCTAGATGATGAATCCCAAAGGTGTATTTGGTGCAAATAGACCTTATAGGAAAACAATAATTCTTGATCTAAACACAAGGTTCATAATTGATCTAGCCTAGAATTCCCTGTACCTAGCCCAAGGTGCACATGCACATCACTCACTGAGATGATTGCTCACTTAAAGTGCGTAAAGTGTACGATGTACCTCTTTAGAGTTTATTATCCATAGTGTTGGTGTGATTACAAGTACAATTCAGATCCATAACAATTAATCAATAAAACCACGGTGCATGTACCAGATCTAGATCTAAACCATATGAAAGAATGACTAAACAATGATCATAATAAGATTTAACATGCAATAATCATATTCAATCACATCTAACACCAATATCCAACCAATATGTTTCATTATATTAAATACTTTTTGCAAAACATAGAAGCTTCATACATTACAAATAGTATCATTATGATTCATGTGCGCGACAAAACCAACAACATAACTCTTCGATAATCAAGTTTATCTAAGCCGTATAAATCAATACATATATAGGGGTGGGGAATTTCCCTTCACTTCCTAGGAACCTTCCAAAAATAGGCTACATGGTAATAGTAGCCATGTGCATTTACAAGAGAATACAAAACCATGAAAGTACTCTAATAATAGATCTCCTATAGTTAACTCTAAGTAGAAATCCTATTATTAAACCAAAACTCTACATGGTTCTCAAGTTGCTGCACATCCAAAAATAACCTTGCGTGACCTATAAGTCTCCATGTCATTGTGTGCTCAACACGTTATCTCCAAAAATATCCTTAATAACAAAATGACCTCGTCTTGAATTCAAATTGTTCAGTGCGCTCATGTTTCTCTATGATTCTACTCCTTTCGCGTGCCTGGTTCTGTGTGCCCAATCCTTATGTGTTTCCATACTTGAGATGTATTTCATGCACTCAAAATTACCCCACACTAACTACATTTCCATCACGACAATGGGAAACTGATATTTTCCTCGAAAAGAATGAAGAACAAAGAATAAAAGAATAAAAAATTGTTTAAACAAAATAATGAGATATCACTCCGCACTCTCCTCTTGACTAGTAGTATTAATTCCATATACTTATTACTAACTTCTATCGATCGCTTAATGCCACACCTATTTTATTTGAGACATCTACGATTATGGAATCTATCTCATCTTGAGTCATGTTCTTCTTTTCATTCTATAAGATCCTGCAAATATTTTCCATGCTAGAAATCATGCCTTCCATATAGTCCATCTTCCCAAAAATTTGTTTGCCTATCTCCTTGCCTGTTTTCATGTGTCTCTTGGGCACTTGTAAGTGCTTTTGCTTCTCTTCCACCAAAGCAAGTCTCTCCACATTCCCAAGTGTCTCATCCTTCTGGATTTAAGGACTTTATTATCTTGATAATTGTCCTCATCCTAACAATTGCATATGGTGCAACACACATGTTGAGGCCGGATCTACCTTTTTCAATTCATCTCTCAAGGCTTGTAGTAATGACTCATAACTTGTAATTTTTCTAGAAATGGTGGAATTTACCCTAGCTTCTTCCTCTACATGGTATTTTGGCATCGGAATACACACGAGCCCTTCATCTATGACTAATTTTATAAGTGTGCACAAATAGTTCATTGCGAAGGAATTTTCGAGGAACTTGAGACTTTAGATGTGGTCTTACCTTCATAATGTCATCCACAATTTCTTCACCATCTTGACTAATGCCTTATTCTTTGTCTCTTCCCATTCCTTTTCCACTTTCATGCACTCTATCTCTACATCCCTATCCTTCTTGTCATCCATCAATGCCCTAACAGGTTTTCAATTTGTCTATGTTTATGTGCACAACCTCTGTAAATACCTTTACTAAGGCATTGCTTACCTACTCATCGACAATTTGTGAGCTTAATATTCATGAGTCAGAGATGTGGATACTTTTTCATCCAGTGCGACATATAAAACTCTTCGCATACATAAAAATCTGGCATGTCTATGTGAGTTTGTATGGACCAAGATAGTTTCTTCCTAGTGCGTGCATTGGCCATATCTGCATCCATTAACTCCTAGCCATATATATCATTTTTCTCTATAGTGCTATGAAATCAAGCACGTATGATTTTACTTGTATCATTTATGTAGCCTAGTGCAGGATTCACGTAATCTTCACCCACCTTTTCCTTCTTCACCCTCTTACCTTGTAGAACACGGGTTCATGAGTCTAGATTCAGGTCTTTACCTTTCTATGTATCATCGAGCGTGCATGAAAGCTCACCCTTATCCACTTCTGCACCCTACTCCTTATTCCCTTCTTCATCACTCTTCATACCTTCATCACAAGTCTCCTCTACATCCTTTGGATTAACTAGTGTGTTAGGTGTGCTTTCATCAGACTCATCCTCCTCCTCATCCTTCATTCTCATTTTGCATCTTCTCTTCTTCGGAGTTCGGATTTGGGAAGAAAAATCCTAGGTGATCTCCTTAGTGATTGTGACAGCCATGCACTCGAACCCTTGTCCTCCTCAACACCCTTTTGAACTACGGCTCTTCTAGATTCTACTCTATGTCTATCTTCACCGCTTCGACTCCTCATCTTATTCATGTAATGGGGACTTGGCTCGTGCTCCTTTTTCTTTCCTACGGTGGGATGTTTCCTACCCCCGTGATCTAGACCCCTGTCATCTTCATGCAGTTCCTCTTCCTCTCCTTCTTCTTCTTCATCCACAAAGTGGGAAGAACATTTTCTTCCTCCTCTAAGGTACCCACCGTATGCTTCCCTTTAAGTGGCCTAGGTAACTTGAACTCATTTTCCAAGTACTTGTCATTTTGTAGTTTAGGATTTAAGTACACATACACCAAATCCATGCCCAAATTACCAATGGCCAAGCTCTACAACCTTCATATTAATGTCATCTGATATTAAACACTCAATGTAAGTAGTCTTACCTCGGTAGACATAGGTTTTCCTCAGTGTATAGTAGACACAATCTACCTTATCTGCATTGAATATCGTGCGGTGCACGTAGGAAAATTTGTGAACATATGCCTAGAAATAGCAAGTGGTAAAAGCATAAGGCAGTTTACACCATGGTCTCCATTTTCCAGCTCACCCAATACAATAGTGCTAGTATCTCTGTCGGTTGTACCTGTTTACCCACAATTGAAGGTAACTCCTTGGGGATCTTTGATCATTCCTCAAATATGATGCACATGATTTTTAAATTATCTTCTATTGTATGTTTGCTACTTTTTGTACTAACACATGTTACTAGCCACTTTATTTGTACCTTCCTTGGTTTCTACCATGCACACCCGTTACCCCTACGGTTATACTCTTCAATACAACAACATGTCATCTCCTTTAGGATGCATTCTCTTACAAACATTACATGCACCCTAAATAAGGGGCATACATTGGGTGAATAAATCATCCCTAGAGAATCTTAGAGATATAATATAGGAACAATATAAGAACATAGTCAAAGAATGACCTGAGAATATGATTCAAGTCCTTAGAAAAGCACAAACAATAGTGCAGAGACTCAAATAGTAGTGCAGGTGACCCACGACATCTCTGAGGGTAGATCTGATTATCTTCTCGAGACCACCACAATTCATAACGATCTTCAAAGTAGTTTTTTACAGTACAAGTACAATCATCTAGAAAGATAATGTATTATATCTCCTTCAATCAAAGTACAATCAGTTCAACTCAAAACTAATTCAGAACAATTAAGATAATCAAAACAATAAGAACTAAATCGGGATGCACCATCTTGCAAAGGTGTTTATTGGGAAAATTCATGAAAGGAGAGTAACACTAAAACTCTTTCCCCAACACTTTCTCTTTGGCATGAGATCACCCAAAAAAATTGCATTTGGCATGAGATCACCCAAAAACATCATTCTACACATCATTGTATGGCATTTTTCTATCCTTTTACACTTCCTTACATCAAAGTGCACACTTTCCTTTACACACTTTTACATGCTTATGCACATTTTCTCCAATTTATCAAATACAAGACTTTGACTACTTTTTTCTCTTCTTTTACGTGTTCTTTCTTAATACACAACAAGAATCAGCCTAGAAAAGAAAGCACACACATAATAACGGGTATAACGTAATGCATACGCTTCACCCCTAGGGCCACTTTCCTTTCCTAGTCTCCACACTCACCTTGCATCATTTCACACTTCATTTGTCCGCTTGGCACACATTTGCTGCACCTTATATAGAATCATAAGGTACACATATCTTACCTACTTTTCTGTTATTGAGTATTCACTCAACAACATAAAGTGGGGAAAATATAGACACAAAATCATGCAGTTGGGTACATTTCTAGGTCCTAAACGCATGCTAACATTTATATGATTTATAAGCAAGAAAACTAGTGGTTGACAACTACCTTTGGCCTCTTTTTTTTTTTATTTATTTCTTTCTATTTGGTCTTACACACCCTACATCCGAGTCAAAAATTAAGCGATTTATCTTTATGGATTTAGATACCGGCCTGAGACACTCATTTCCCCTCCGGGTGCCCCCGACCTTTATCACCTTACTCACTTCTTTTGGGCCTCTTCTATCTTTTGGACATATTTTTCACTTATGGTTCAGCCTTCTAGTTGTTAATTACGAAACTCAAACAAGGGAATCATATAAATACATAGCTATGTGATCAAAATGAAGGACTAAACACTAAGCACATACTATCATCACCTAAGATTGCATCTAAAGGCACTAAAGAACACTAAAGGAATGCATCTAACATCTATTAAAGGGACAAGGGTTGCATCAACTTTACTTACATTGCATAGGAAGGTGAATTTTATTCAATTTCATCCACACATTTTCATATTTTAGAAAATATATCCTGATATATAGTGCATCTTGCACAAGTACATCCTAGGGCACCATTTCTACACACACTCAAAATAATTACATGGAGTCTAAGATGTAGTGCAATGCTCGGTTGTATTTCATCCACACATTTTCATATTTTAGAAAATATAGCTCGATATATAGTGTATCTTGCACAAGTACATCATAGGGCACCATTTCGTCTGCGAGATGTAGTGCAATGCTCGGTTGTAATTTCACTGTCAAAGGGTTATCGTTGGGGTCATTCGAATCCCCATTCTACACCTTTTTAGATTTGATGTGGTTCATGGGTTTTGAATGTGAAATTTTCTTTTCAGTTCTACAGTACCTTCATCATTCAAGGATCAACTTATAAGTGATCAAAAGGCAATAATTGTGACACTTGAGCAACATACTTGAAAACTAGATTATGACCTTTTATGCGGTCGGGGAACCTAGTAGAGTCTCCTGGGCTCTGGTGCCCTTTCGAGTAGCCTAGGAATTACGTGTTTGGTTTTGTTCGTGTGTTGTAAAAATTATATTGAGCATTTAGGACACTCTTCCCAACCTGTTCAATAGTTTTCCCAATCCAAATCAGTTCTAGATCACACATAAATCAACTAAGTCCTTTCCTCTCTATCTCTCTCTCTCTCTCGCTTAGGGTTTCATACTTATACTTGTTTATTTACTTGCATCATATTGTACTTAAATTTTTTTATATCTTTGTTTACATCGATTTACTCTATAATATAATTTAATTAAAATAATTTTTTGTTAAAACACCGAGGATTAAAGGACTCTAGAGGAGCCTCCATTTTAGGATTTAGGGTATATGGGAAAAATTGAGCTCAAATGGTCCCATGTTTATGAAAAATTCGACATCTAAAAGGTAGGGATTCAAAATATAGTTTCTAGATCCATGAGATATTGTCAACTACAAGTTCGATTTATGTCGGTAAGGGTGACTCAAATCCTTTTCCACACACAGTTTAACATAAACTAATGAATTTTCTTTATTGTGTCACTAGATGATTTGTAAACTCTTCAACTTTGGAATTATCCACAGAATCACAATTAATCACTTCTGTTCTACTTTCTATTAGAAAATAATAGAGATAGCTAGTGAATGAATTATACTTGTGCTTAGAATCAACAATTTGCAAAAGGAAAGAATATAGACTCATACACCAACAATTTTATCCTGGAAAACCTCTAGAAGAGGAAAAACCGATCGGGAAGGAAATTACTCTTTCTTCCCACTTTATTTGGCCAATTCAATAATAAGTACAGGAATTACAATAAGTATGAAAGAGAAGTAGATAATATCTCACACTTCCTCCCAGTTACTTGCTTGCTCTATCTCAATTACTCCTTGCTTATACAAATCACAATTCCAACACTAAGAGCTTCTTACTCACTTACTTCATGCTTCGATGCCTTTGTTCTCTTCCATAACATGCATTTATAGCCTTTCTCATGTTCTCTTGTGCACTGGAGAATGGGAAAGGTCATGCAGAAGAAGAGACATGGACACCCTTTGGAATTTTGGGATTGTTTGCATCATATTTTATTTTTTGTCCGCAAGATCCAGGACCACCACCCAATGCAGACCGGTGGTCCGAGGACCGCCACCCTGGTGGGGCTATGGTTTTGTAGCCACTACCCTACACAGGGTGACGGTCCTATCACTAAATAAATAGAACCTTCGTGTAACATTTTCTTCTTCTTCGTGTTGGCTAATTTGATAAAGTAGAGTCATTTTGGATCCCTATGGATCACACCTCCCCTACTTAGGAGGATTTTGGTCCCACAAAAGCTTAGTGGGGGAGTAGATGAGGAAATAATTCCCTCACTTTCTCCTTCGGGTACCACCGGGCCTGCCTTAGTGTCTTTCCTTTCAGTCCAATCTGCCAAGACTCATATGGACCTCTCCTAGTCTCTTTGACCTTTGTTACAGTACAACATCCTCCTCCAATTTGCCTTGTGATTCCAAGACAAAATCCTCAATGGAAGGTAGCAACTATAGTTCTTCATATTCATCTAGCATGGATGGCTCATATAGGTGCAAGTTCTTGTAGTTTACTACAGAGTACATCCTCATGAATGATAGAAAATCAAGTCAAAAGCATTTTCTCCAACCTGCTCCAATATGGTGAAGGGTCCATATCATAGTGGCTTGAGCTTCTGTGCTTGACCTTGTAGTCTCTCCTTTCTCAAGTAAAGCCAAACTCTATCTCCAACATGAAGCTTTTTTCCTTCTATGTTGATCGTGCCTAGATTTGTACTTGGCCTAAGATTTCTCTAGTTGTTCCTTGAATTTGAGATGGATTTTCCGGATCCTCTCAATGAATTTGTTTTCTCTAGTCACCTTTGTGTCTCGTGTATCCTTCTCATCATGTTGTCCAACTACTATGTCCAGCAGATTTGTAGGTAGATATCCCAAGCATGCTTCAAATGGTGACTTCATAGTGGATGTGTGTACTACCCGATTATAGGAATGTTGAATGTAGGCTAAGGAATCATCCCAAGTCCTTGGGTATTTGTTGTTATACCCTCTGATCAATTGTACCAAAGTCCTATTTACCACCTCTGTTTGTCCATCTGTCTGTGGATGGAAAGTTGTGCTCCTCTGTAACCTGGTATCCATCTTGTCCCACAAAGTAGTCCAAAAATTCCCCAAGAACTTGGAATCCTATCGAAACAATAGACTTTGGCAAACCAAAATGCACCCATACATTAGCAAAGAAAAGATCTACCGCCTCATGTGCTTTTATTGTCTTTTTACATGCCATAAGAATACACATCTTACTAAATCTATCAACAACAACATAGAGATAGTCATGGCCATGTTTAGACATAGGTAATCCTCTTACAAAATCTATAGAAGTGTACTCCCATGAACGAGTAGGTATTGGTAAAGGCATATACAAACCTTCCTTCCTAGTCTTAGGCTTGCTAGTATAACAAAGTTTACATCCCGTATAAATTTTGATACTTCTTCTTGCATATTGGGCCAATACACGTACCTTTGCAAGTGGGATAGGGTCTTACCAACACCGAAATGTCCCACTACTTTCGAGGTATGTGCTTCCCTCATCAATATAATTCACTCTTATTTTGGCATGCAAAGCTTCCCCCATTGGTAGAGCAGCCCATCTTTGAGATAACAATCTTCAATCCCTATCCTTTCAGCCCCTTGGGACTGCTAATTGCTGAAATGTCACCCCAAAGTCTTTGTCCTGGGCATATGCCTCTCCATAAGCTTCCTTTGTGAAGGGCTCAATCTAAGAGATAGTGGCCAAACAAGAAAACTTCTCCTATGTGGGTGGCCTAGACAACATGTCTGCCACCAATTTTGTACTACCCTTCTTGTATTTAATCACCAAATGGAACTGCTAAAGGAACCCCATCCATTTGTAGTGCCTTTCCTGTTGTAATTTAGATTGTGCTTGTAAATACTAGAGAGGTTTGTGGTTAGTGTGCACAATATTTTATTTACCCAACAAATAATGCTTCCATTTTTTAATTGCTTGAACTAGTGCATACATTTCCTTATCATATACTGAATATCCTTTAACTTCTGAAGTGAAAGTTTCATAATGATAACATACGGGTTTACCTCCTTGAAGCAACACTTGCACCCATGGCATAATCACTGGCATTTGTCTCTACTTCAAAAGGCTACTGCAAATTAGGAAGAGCAAGTACATTGGAGCATGACTAATCTTGTATTTTAATAACTCAAAGGATTTGTCTTGTTCCTTACCCCAGTCAAAACTCTTACTCTTTGTGGCCACTATGTGTAGAGGTGTTGTAATCATGGAGAAGCCCAGAATGAACTTCCGCATGTACTATACTGCTCCCACAAAACTCCTAGTTTTTATGGCTCCTGTTGGTGTTGGCCAATTAGTGATGGATTCCACCTTCTTTGGATCCACTCATAGCTCTCCTCCTCTAACCACGTGCCCAAGATAGACAAGTGATTGTTTGGAAAATTCACATTTCTTCATATTACAAAGCAATTGTTTCTCCTTGAGAACTTGCAAGACTTGCTGCAAATGGGTTAGATGTTCTTCCCATGTGGCACTAAAAATCAAGATATCGTCTAGATATACAATGCCACATGAATCTATGAAATCCCTCAATACATCATTCATCAATCTCATAAATGTAGCGGGTACATTGCATAACCCAAAAGGAAGTATTAACCATTCATACAAACCCTATTTTGTCTTGAAGGCTAGTCTTCCATATATCCTCCTCCTTCATTCTGACTTGGTGATAACCTAACTTGAGATCCAACTTCGTGAAAAATTTGGCATGTTGAAGCTGGTCCAAGAGATCATCTATGTGGGGAAGTGGATATCTGTTCTTTATGGTGATCTTGTTCAAAACATGGTAGTCGATGCACATTCTCCAAGAACCATCCTTCTTTGGAACCATCACGATAGGTGAACCACATGGTGAGGTGCTTAGACATATCACCCCTTGGTCTAGTAGTTCATGGATTTGTTTCTTTAATTTAGTACTCTCAAGCAAGGATTGCATATTTAACCTGATGTTCGGTAGAGGGGATTCTGGAAATAGCTAAATCTCATGCTCTACTTCCCATTTTGGTGGTAACTCGCTAAGAGCCTGAAATACTTCCTGAAAAGACTGAATAATACTATCCAAATCATGCTTTCCCTAGTTAGAAATCTCTGCAAATTCCACCCCATCTTGTTTGTCCTTTAATAAAAGTAAAAAAAAACTGATTATGATTTTCCTGAATAAGTCATTTTGCTTTGTTAGCACTTACCATAGTAACCCATGTCTTATCTTTGGTGTGCCCGGATGTTGTAGCTGATCCCATCTTTGGCCCATCTGTACCAGTTTTCCCTCCTCATAAATATAGCATCCCTAACATACAAGTAAGGACTCCCAAATACAACATCAAAAGCATCAAGTGGAATAATGTCAGCTTCAAAAACATCAATATATTGGGAATTTATCCCAAACTTTACCTTACATCTTCTTGTTACCTGAATTTCAACACCCTTCTTCACCCAACCCAAAGGATAAGGGTGTGGATGCTCATAAGTCTCAAGACCAAGCTTCTTTACAATAGCTTCAGAAATCAAGTTAGATTAAGAACCGGTATAAACCAAAACATTTAACCTAGTTCTCTTGATCTAGATTTTGATCTGGAATAGTCTACTCATCTCCTCTTCTTGGCTGTCCATGTTGGTGGCCGTGCATCCAAGCCTCTCATCTACATCAGATTCATCTTGATTTCCACCTCCCCTTCTATTTTCACAGTTGTCATGGACTTCTTTGAGTCCTTGGTTCGGTTCTTGGATGTAACTCTAGATGAAACTTCCAACATGTAGCGTCAAGTATGACCATTGATATCACAGTTCTTGCAAAAATTCTTGGGATCTTTACAAGTATTCAAAGTAGTGGCAGCTTGTTTACCTTTCCCTTTCCACTTACCCTTGTTACTTGTTTTCCCAAACTCTTTCTTCTGCTGATTTGTTGACTACTTTACCCTTGGCTCTGCTTCTCCTTGCTTATTTTCATCATCTATGTAGTATGCCTATATGCATGCTTCGTTGAGATCTTTGGGTTTTATGGAGATGAATTTTCTTGAAGGTGAGTGTGAAGTCCTCCCAAGTACTTGGTCAGAATATCCTCATCCTCCAAGTCCATGTTAAGCAACATGGCTTGCCTCCGAAACTCGTAGTATAGTCCTACACACTTTGACCACTGCCTTATCTAAAATACTTCCATTTAATCATTTGGTTAGTCTTATGGCCAATAGGATAGAAGTTAGCTCTAAGTAATTCTTTAAATTCTTGCCAAGATTTCACAATAGGACACTTCTTATTTTCACAAGTGGTTAGATGGGTTTCCCACCAAACTAGAGCATGTCCCTCCATCTTGAGACGTGCAAAGGTGATCCTTTGTGCCTCAGTGACATTATGGATGCTAAAGTATAATTTTAACTATTTTAACCATTTATCAAGCAACTCTGCATCTACTTGTCCTTCAAATCTTTTAATCTCAACTTTCGTTTCAACTTTAAAAGGAGTATGATCGGATTTTACCTTTTCTCTTGTGTTAGAAGTCTCTTCTTCATGCTCTTCCCCATAAATTTCCTCATGGTGGCTCCTTCCTATGCCAAACTTTTCAGCTAATCCCCAAACCACTGAGTCCATGGAGTCTTGTTTGAAGCTATCTTTGTAAATCAGCAAGCTCTTCTTGCCTTCTAAACATCTTATCCATCATGGTCTCCAACATCTTGATTCTACGGACCAATTTCTCTTCCTCAATTTTCCCCCAATTCTTTGTTTCCACTTTGTAGAAATTTATGGATTGCAAGGTAAAGCCTCTTCACCTTTATATCTCGTCACTATCATACAAATCAAGAATGAATACCATAGTCCTAGATAATTGTTAGCTCTGATACCAAAATGATCTATAAACTCTTCAACTTTGGAATTATCCACGAATCACAATTAATCATTGTTGTTCTACTTTCTATTAGAAAATAATAGAGATAGCTAGTGAATGAATTATACTTGTGCTTAGAATCAACAATTTGTAGAAAGGGAAAGAATATAGACTCATACACCAACAATTTTATCCTGGAAAACCTCCAGAGGAGGAAAAACTAGTCGAGAAGGGAAATTGTTCTTTCTTCCCACTTTTATTGGCCAATTCAATAATAAGTACAGAATTACAATAAGTATGAAAGAGAAGTAGATAATATCTCACACTTCCTCCCAGTTACTTGTTTTCTCTATCTCAATTACTCCTTGCTTCTACAAATCACAATTCCAACACTAAGAGCTTCTTACTCACTTGCTTCATGCTTTGATGCCTTTGTTCTCTTCCATAACATGCATTTATAGCCTTTCTCATGTTCTCTCGTGCATTGGAGAATGGGAAAGGTCATGCAGAAGAAGAGACATGGACACCCTTTGGAATTTTGGGACTGTTTGCGTCATATTTTATTTTTGTCCGCAAGATCAGGAATTTGTTGCCCAATGCAGATCGGTGGTTCTATAACGCGCCACGCCACCTTGCAGGGGCGGTGGTCCTATCACTAAATAGACAGAACCTCCGTGTATCATTTTTTTCTTCTTCGTGTTGGCTGATTTGATAAAGTAGAGTCATTTTGGATCCCTATGGATCACTAGAATTCAAATAGATTTAGCAATGAGCTCTAGTATCTTTTTAGACCAAAATTCCATTGGAAGTTCATACAAATGGATCAAACCAGAATAGTAGTTGGTTAATTTCATGGGTCAAATTCCACTCTCAAGGTTGCGAAAAAAAAAGACCCGCAAGCTATATTTTATTTTTCTTAAATTGAAATCCTTGGCCATGTCTACAAGGGAAGAGAATCTTGTAATAAAATAAAAATTACTAATAAACCAAAAAGAAAACTCACTATAGGGCTCCCAATTTTGACGGATCAAGCATGTAAGAAATTTAAGGTTGGGAAGATTCCAAAGAACTTTTATATTATATCATGATTGATAATGTAGATGATGGTTTCTTCTAACATCTTTTGTTTAACAAAAATTTAGGCCTTGAATCAGATTGAGGAAAACCAATTACCTTACTTCCATATGTGGTTGATCCATTAATTTGTAAAAATATTTTTGGTTACGATTTTGGTGCTTCTCTAGACCCAACGAGGGTTTTCTCTTTGAGAAGATCGGAAAATGAGGGTGAATTCACTACAAGTGGATTTCGAGGAGGATTCATTACTAAAACCTTGGGTATAATACTACCTTTTAGCCTCTGCTGCAACACATGATGCAATCAAAGCTATGGGAAACGAATCCACACAAAAATCGTTGCATGATAAGGTCGTTTACCTTAAGTTTTTCTAAATAGAAAATTAGGTTGTAAAAATATTTAAAGATTCCTTACTTGAGGCTTGATTAGTTCAAATAAGGAAACTTTTAGGAGTGAAGGAAGGTATTATCAAGGGAGGATAGCTTCATGATTCTTCCATCGTTCCCTTTACCAAACTATATTTTAAGGTGGGTTGTTAGGAAATTTACTAACACATACTTCTATATAGTTTAAGATACATTTGTATTATTTATTTTAGATAGAACTAAATGGATAAGTACTAATCGGTGCACACTTAACCATTAACTAAATTATTAGATAAGATTATCATTTATTTAATTGGAATCCCTAATAAAATGAAAGTCTTATCTTTAGAATAATTATTCTACAAGTAATCCACTCTCAAAACCCTAACTCTAGCCTCCTCTTTGTCTATATAAGAGCATAAAAGGCTAGTGGGTAAGGTGATTCTATGGACATGACTTAGTATTATATTAATTTATGTCAAAAATGTAATCTAAAAAATAATAATGATAGCTAGATAAATCATGTGCCGTATATTTATGTTGATTATTACGTGCATGTGCATTATAGTCTTAAAGTAGTTTAGTGATCCTCAAACAAATGGACAACATTTAATACTTCTACTATAATTTCAATGTTTCATTTTACACTATGGATTCTCTATATCAATAATCGGGAGATAATAGGATTACAAAGTAATGTGGAATCAATATAAGGGATGAATTTAAATTTACAAAATTGTGTGATTGTAAACAATAGGAACTTGTAATGGAGATGATGCGTAAAACAAATCATATTGTTAGGTACACAAAGATGAGACTACCGCACACATTGTTTGGTGATTAGAGCTTATTGGATTATGTAATACATGTGTTTTTGGTGGATGATTTTTGCACAACCAAGCCTAAAATTTTAGAGGTTAATATTTGAGCTCGACACTCGTTTGAATTAATAAAAAGTGGATGCATAATTTTATTGACTACAATTGTTAGGGAAACAAAACCTTTTCCATGACATGCATGAATTCTATGTTATTTCTATCACTTTCATAAAATCCAAGTGTTTCTTTATCAAACACCATAACCCTTTGAATTATTTTTTATTCAATTTTATTTTGATCAAATTTTCTTATTACCTATACATGTTTCTCTTGAGAATCAACATCGTAACCAAACTCATTATGACATGTATGTGTTCTTATATTTTCCTCTCGGATATTTATTGCAAGGTCACTCTCATGTACATATCTAAGACTCTAGATGATGAATCCCAAAGGTGTATTTGGTGTAAATGGAACTTACATGGAAAATAATAATTCTTGATTTAAACACAAGGTTCATAATTGATGTAGCCTAGAATTTTCTATAACTAGCCCAAGGCACACCGATACATACCCCAACTCGAGTGAGTTCTCACCCTAAGTGCACAAGAGTATGATGTCCCTCTTTAGAGGTTCTTATCAAGAATGTTAGTGTGATTACAAGTAAAATCCAGATCCATAACAATTAATCAATCAAACCATAATGCATGTAACAGATCTATATCTAAACCATATGAAATATTGGCTAAACAATGATCATAATAAGATTTACCATGAAAAACCATATTCAATCACATCTAACACCAATATCTAGCCAATATGTTCCATTATATTAAATATTGAAAAACATAAAAGATTCATACATTACAAATAGTATCATCATGATTTATATGCGCGACAAAACCAACAACATAACTCTTCAATAATAAGGTATTTCTAAGCCATGCAAATCAATACATATATATGGGGGGGAATTTCCCTTCACCACCTATACATCTTCAAAAATAAGCTACATACTAATAATATCCGTGTGCATTTACAAGAGAATACAAAAGTATGTAAGTCCTCTAAAAATAGATCTCCTATAGTTAACTCCAAATAGAAAATCTATTATTAAACCAAAACTCTACATGGTTCTCAATTTGTTGCACATCCCAAAATATATGTACATGACCTGTTAGTCTCCATGTCATTATGTGCTCAACACGCTATCTTCAAAAATAGCCTTAACAAAAAAAATAACCTAGTCCTGAATTCAAACTATTCTGGCATGCTCATGTTTCTCTATGATTATGCACCTTTCTGCATACTTAGTTCTGCCACGATTAATCCTTATGTGTTTTGATATTTGAGCTATATTTCATGCACTCAACATTACCCCACACTAACTGCATTTTCATCCCTGAAAATGGGAAACTGATCTTATCCCTCCAAAATAATGAAGAAAAAAGAAAAAAGAATGAATATTTATATAATAAAAAGAATGAGATATCACTTTTCACTCTCCTTTTCAACTAACAGTATTAATCTCGGATACTTTTCCTTAACTTCCACCTCCAATACTGCCAATCGCTTAATGCCTCACCTATTTTTTTGGGACATTTGTGATTATGACATCTAGATCATCTTGAATCATGTTCTCCTTTTCATTATACAAGATCCTACAAATATTTTCCATGCTAGAAATCATGCCTTCCATATAGTCCATCTTCCCAACAATATGTTTTCCTCTCTCCTTCAACTTTATTTCATGTGGCTCTTGGGCACTTGTAAGTGTTTTGCGCTTCTCTTCCACTAAAGAAAGTCTTTACACATGCCCAAGTGTCTCATCCTTCATGGATTCGAGGACTTCATTATCTTCGATGAATTGTCCTCAACCTAACAATTGCATATGGTACCACAAACATGTTCAAGGTCTGATCTACCTTTTCAATTCATCTCTCAAGGCTTATAATAATGACTCATAACTTACAATTTGTCTAGAAATGACGGCCTTTACCCTGGGGTTTCCTATGTAGGGTATTTTTACGCGGGCATATGCATGGGCCCTTCATCTATGACTAGTTTTACAAGTGTGCGTAGATAGTGCATTACGAAGGAAATTTCTTGAGAATGTCATCCCGATTTCCTCATCCATATTGACTAATGCCTTATTCTTTCCCTCTTCCCTTTCCTTTTTTACTTTCAGCGCTCTATCTCTACATCCCTATCCTTACTTTCATCCATCATCGTGTTGGGATTAGCACACTAGTTGTGTAGATAATATATCACATCTACGTATACATGAAATAAAAGTGGATATTCTACCAAAAGAAATATACAAAACAAGAGATAGTGTTTGATACATCCACCAAGAAATAAGAAAATCTATTATCCAAAGCTTTAAGAAGATATACAATGAAGATTTACAATCTTCCACACCTCTCACAATGTACAATACTTTCATTCTCTCACGTTTCTCCTTCTTCTCCAAGAATTCTCTCTCTCACAATTATTTTCAAAATAATGATTAAATCTCTCTTATAACCCTAGCTTTCTAGCTTATAAATACCTTATAAAAACTTAGGGATATTAGCTAAGAAATTAAAATCAATAGATCTGTTTAAATACTAAAATTAGATCTAATTCATGTGAGTTAATAAAACATTCACACACAGGTAACCAATGTCGGTTAGCCCTAACTCGATGATGGATCCTACTTTCATGACCAATGTCGGTCATAGGTGACCGATGTTGGTCCCTACATAACCAATGTCGGTTATTGTGTTTTCTAGGAAGTTGATATAACATGCTAAACTGAAGTAATTGAGCTCCACACCTCAACAATCTCCCACTTGGAGATAAATTACTGCACTATACCTATACAACATCATCCTTGGATCCTTTCCTTAGCTTTGTTTCTTCCTCTTCAAGTCTCAAACTCAAGACCAACAAAAGTGGAGTGTGGCTCCTGTTGACGGACATCCTTGTGGACACTTCCGTTAGAGTCATGGGAATCCTTAGGTTGGTGGGACGTGCGTCCTAAGGAGACCTCCAAATTTTAAAGAAGTTGGCTCTTCTTTGCAGGGAGATAGGGATCAGAAAAATTGGAAAAAAAAACATAAAACAAACTAAGGCGATGTACCGGAAAGAATACACCAGGAAGCCAACCAAATACACAATCGTCTCAAACTACTTAAGCACAACACCAGAGATTGCAACAACACCCAAAGATGCATAATTTATAAATGAAAATAAAGGTGATCAAAGACAATAAAGATATGCGAATGATGAACCGAAACACCACAAAACATATATATTACTCCAATGGTTGTGCATAGTATTACATTAGAAAGAGGCAAGATTGCTATTACAAACTCAGGAAGAAGGCTAGAGTTCCAAGATCTCTACCTTTTACAGAAGAGAAACTTGCGATAGAGAGGAAAATATTAACTCTCCTAGTATCTAACTAAAACTATCCTTTATCTCCTATATCATATCTCTCTTCTTCTCCTCTCTTCTACAGAATAGAAACTTCATTACAATTTATAGGGTGAGGAGGAGGTAAGAGAGAACTTTGAAACTCCTTTTCAACTACCCCTTAATTATGATAAATGATGTGAAGTGACAGAAATAGATTGCCTCAAATATTTCTCACAATTTGACCCCTTCGAAAAAGTGAGAGCCATGCCTATTTAATGCATCTTAATTATCCTGCAACCGAATCCCTTGAGATGGACTCACCTTTTGAGAAGAAATACTTTTGGCTATTTATTACATAGCCAGATATTTTGACCCTTTATGCATTGGTTCATGGCCCCTTAATTTAAATGGCACGTATTTTGTGATGAAATGACCCTTCACCTCTAATATTTTGAAAAAATATTGAGCATTAAATCTTATAGATAAGACCCTAAATCACTTATACGTGGCGGGTGGCTTGTCATCTTTATGGCCTGCTTTGAAGACGAGTCCATTTGTTGCAAGATCCACATGGAAGGCTCACGCATCCTCTTGACTCTACTTTTCTTTAAGGCTCTAGGGATGCACCGGTGGACACTTGGCACCGTCCACGGGCTCGTTGTCCTACTCCTTTACTAGCTCTACGTGTCAGTCCACGGGATTTTGATACTTTGTCCCCCTTTGAATTTTGAAGTTGTGTCGGCTTGACACTTGTCGCGGTCTACGAGTCATTCGTTTTTTTATAATTTGGTTGATTCCCTCTCTCTGAGAAGATTTGGCTTCAAATGGGTTTCTCTTAGCCACGAAAATTTAAATAACAGTTTGGCGACTCACTGGGACCATTTAGCCTGCTAAATGAAAAGAACCCACGATCTTCCACTATGAAACTTATGTTTTGAAGCCTCTGTGAATCTGAGTTCATGGCCTCCTATAAGTTTTCTATGGAGTATTCACAATTTCCACTTGACTCAGCTCCTTTCCACTCTCATATTGAAACTTAGTAAGCTTTTATTTTTTTTGAGAGTAGAAAATTGAAAAGCATGGCTAATGGCAACCTTTGGTGATTTTAGTTGCTTTGTATTTGGTTTGAAGTGAAAATTGCAACTGTCTTCAGCTGATGGTGATTTCCTTGGTGATCTGGAGCCTTTATCAGAGTGGCACATCCCTTTTGGAGTAATATAGGAGTGGGACTATACAAAAGACAAAACATACATGTCTCAAATGAGATATGCAGTGTGTGCACAAGAACTTATTCTATTGAAAGAAAATCTACTCCTACTCCTAGTCTAACTAGTTTGATGCATGCATGCTAAACGAAACCTGAAACATGCAAGGAAAAGTAGCTTCCTTTTCTTATAAAATGCGGCCATGCAATCAATTTGGCTATTGATATGGCCTATAGTAAGAGTGAACATTTACCCTTCACTCTTCCACCCGTGGTATCAGGGAACAAAATGAATACCTCCTTTTGTTCATCTTTTGGTTGGAGGTGCTGCAACTGACCCTTGGGGTCTTGAAGATCATCCTCATGTTTTGAAATGAACATGATCGGTGCTGGCATCTTGCTTGATGAGATACTGTCCTAAGGCGGGGCTTGGTCCTACCTTCTACTTACGTCCGTCATTCTGACTTGTATCTTTTGGATCAAGGCTCCCTTGCGGATCGCTTTGAAGGGATTCATCTTGTTCATCTTATTTCCGCTCTCCCTTTCTAGCAGCTTCACTAGGTGAATCTAGGCTCTTTGATTGAAAGCAAAAAGCTCTCAATAATACTTTCTTCTAGAGCCTCTAAATTAGGTCTGGTGAAAAGGTCATGAGAAACAGGTGGCATCTATCATGAGACTGATGAAGTGATATTATTGTGATTTCAACAGGATACTCTTCATCGAGACATTCCCAGATCTGATAAGCACTCAAGCTTATCTCCTTCCTCCTCTGTCAAAGCTTTATGCTTCGATGTGATGGTTTTTGAATCTACAAATTCTCCATCATATGTGGCTTCATTTTATAGAATGAATCCTGTTGATAAGGATATTTTTAGGGGAGTTGCTTTGTGGGGAGGACAAACAGAGGAAACCTTTGTAACCTCTCCTCTGTTGGACTGGTGACGCGAACCTTGTGAGTGCATATCACTTCCTACCATATGCTCCTCTTCTTTTGGATTTGGAGCCTTTGTTTGCTGGTGTGTGAGGTATAGTTGCTTGAAGATGGTGGTAGTGCAGAAATTGTGGTTTGGAGATGAACAAGGGGAGGATCCCTTGGTGGTAATGGAGTCATGATTGCATGACCTCATTGGATGAAGAGAAATGGGAGGCGTGGAAAGGAAGATGAATGAAAATGGATGAGAGGGAGCTCTACGAGCCTTTGTAATGATTTGGTCGGACCCTGGGGAGTTGTTGGAGGTACTCTGACCATCTTTATAGAAGTTTGAAATTTTTCAAGAATTGACCAAGTTGATGCCATAATAAAGTATCACTCTAAGTCGTCCCACAGGGCGTTCCAAAAAAATTATTGATAGACATCCTTAGTGGACACTTCCATCAAAGTCATGGGAATCCTTAGGTTGGTGGGACATGCATCCTAAGGAGACCTCCAAATTTTAAAGAAGTTGGCTCTTCTCTACGGGGGGAGATAGGGATCAGAAAAACTAAAAGAAAAAACATAAAACAAACTAAGGCGATGCACCGAAAAGAATACACTAGGAATCCAACCAAATACACAATCGTCTCAAACTACTTAAGCACAACACCAGGGATTGCAACAACACCCAAAGATGCACAGTTTCTAAATGAAAATAAAGGTGATCAGAGACAATAAAGATATGCGAATGATGAACCAGAAACACCACGAAACATATATATTACTCCAATGGTTGTGCACAATATTACATTAGAAAGAGGCAAGATTGCTATTACAAACTCAGGCAGAAGGCTAGAGTTCCAAGATCTCTACCTTTTATAGAAGAGAAACTTGTGATAGAGAGGAAAATATTAACTCACCTAGTATCTAACTAAAACTATCCTTTATCTCCTATATCATATCTCTTTTCTTCTCCTCTCTTCTACAAGAGAAACTTCATTACAATTTATAGGGTGAGGAGGAGGTAAGAGAGAACTTTGAAACTCCTTTTCAATTGCCCCTTAATTATGATAAATGATATGAAGTGACAGAAATAGATTTCCTCAAATATTTCTCACAATTTGACCCCTTCAGAAAAGTGAGAGCCATGCCTATTTAATGCATCTTAATTATCCTACAACCAACTCCCTTGAGATGGACTCACCTTTTGAGAAGAAACACTTTCGACTATTTATTACACAACCAAATATTTCAACCCTTTATGCATTGGTTCGTGGCCCCTTAATTTAAACGATACATATTTTGTGATGAAATGACCCTTCACCTCCGATCTTTTGAAAAATATTGAGCATTAAATCTTACAGATAAGACCCTAAATCACTTATACGTGGTAGATGGCTTGTCATCTTTATGGATTGCTTTGAAGACAAAGTCCATTTGTTATAAGATCCACGTGGAAGGCTCATGCATTCTCTTGACTCTACTTTTCTTTAAGGCTCCGGGGATGCGTCGGTGGACACTTGGCACTATCTACGGGCTCACTGTTCTACTCCTTTGTTGGTTGTACGTGTCAGTCCCACGGGAGTTTGATACTTTGTCCCCATTTAACTTCTAAAGTTGTGCTTTGACTTGACACTTTTTACGTTACGTGAGGTGTTCATTTCTATTTATAATTTGGTTAAGTCCCCTCTCTCGGTGAAGATTTGGCTTCAAATGGTTTTCTCTTAGCCTTGAAAATTTAAATAACGACTCAACTTATCTTTTACTAATGACTTCATTAGCATATCTGTAGGGTTTTTACTCATATGAATATTCTCCAGTTTGATTGCCCATCCTCCAATACCTATAGTATGAAGTGATATATTAAGCGAATGTGTTTGGTTCTAGAATGAAACAATGAGTTCTTTTCCAAATGAATTACATTCTAATCAGTAATCTGAACAATTTATAATCATCTTTCTCCTTTCCCAACTCTTCCATGAATATTCTCATCCATATCATCTCTTTGCTAGCCTCTCGTAGCTCTGCAACATTCTCACCTCTGTAGTAGATAAAACCACAACCTTCTATGAATATCAATATCCAGCTAATTGTCATCCCATCTACTATGAAAGTATATCCAGTAGTAATTCTACCATCCGGATCTCCACCATATCGAATCAACATAGACACATGAAGAAATATCAAAACTCCATAGCATAAATGCATGCTAGATGTCCCTCTCAAATTTCGAGTATCCATTGGACTGCTTTCCAATGCTCTTTACCTAGATTGGCCATAAATCTACTCACAACTCCCACTGCTGTGTAATGTTTGGTCTAGTACAAACCATAGCATACATGAGACTCCCAACTACTAAAGCATATGGTACTTGTGTCATGTATTTGACCTCCTCATGTGATGATGGACACTGATATTTACTCAATTTGAAGTGTCCAGTCATAGGTGTACTTATAGGTTTGGAATTATGTGTTTTAAACCATTCTAAAACCTTGTAGATATAATCCTCCTGAGACAAATACAATTTCTTATTCTTCCTATCATTTTGTATTTGCATGCTAAGGATTCTTTTTGCATCTCCTAAATCCTTCATAGCAAATGTGTGAGCTAGTTTTCCCTTAAGCTCACTAATGTCCTACATACTAGATCCTGTAATAAGCATATCATCTCGCATACAAGTAACAAAACAATATAGCTCCCATTTTCAAGTTTCTTGAAATAAACACAATGGTCAGATTCACATTTCAAGTAACTATGCTCATGCATGAAACTATCAAACCTCATGTACCATTTCCTTGGAGCTTGCTTGAGTCCATATAGGCTCTTTTTCAACCTACACACTAATTTCTCCTTACCCTTGACTTCATACCTAAATGAATGCTGCATATAAATCTCTTCATCCAAATCACCATGAAGGAAATTTGTCTTCACATATAGTTTCTCTAAATGCAAATCATCTCTCGCCAATAAAATCAATACGTACGAATAGAAGTCATATTTACAACAGGAGAAAATATTTCACCAAAGTCAATACCTACTTTTTGTGCAAATCCCTTTACTACAAGCTTTTCCTTTTACCTTTTCTATCCACCCTCTTCGTACTTGCTAGAAACTTAACCAAATACGAAGTCTAGTTTTGTTCTGAGGATTCCATCTCCTCATCTATGCCATGCTCCCACTGAACGTGGGTCTCATCCTGCATTACTTCTTCAAAACTTTCTGGTTTACCATTATTAGTCAATAATAAATAAGATAGAGAAGATGTAAATATTTTTTGAGGTTTACTTACCCTTTGTGACCTTCTCACCGGAGTTTTGGGTACCAGAGGCTCATTCTACACCTCCTATACATTTGTTTCCAATTCTAATAGTGACCAATGCCGATCACTTGCAGGCAACGCCTGGTTTTGCTAACCAATGTCAGTTTGGCTCTTCTATAACCAATATTGGTTCAGCTGACCAATGTTGGTCGGGGTTAACTAACACCGTTCTCTGTGTAACCTTGTAGGTATGAGTTTTAAATCTAATAGTTCATTTTCATTCACTAAATTCTCAACCTAGGTACATCCTTAGGTACCAAAATTTGATCCCTATACATTCAATTTTCATTCCATTCAATGTCAAGAATCCTAATTATTTTAGAATTCTCTAAATTCCAAAAATGGAATCCAAAATCACCAAATTCATAACCAATGAAAGTGCATCTCTTGGATTTTGCATCCAACTTTTTTCTATTTTCCTTATCAATATGCACAAAAACTTCTAAACCAAAAACATGCATACCAAAAATTTAAGAAACAAAAGATCTACCTCTTTTCCGGTCCAAGCTTCCTCTAGTATTCTTTCATCTAGTGAGCTTGAAGGCCCTGATTAATCAAATAAACTATTATATCAACTACTTCTACCCAAAAATATAAAGGAAATCCAACATGTATCCTCCTACTTATAGCACATTCTATGATTGTCTTCTTCATTCTTTCTAAAACACCATTTTCTTGTGGTGTTTTGGAACTCTCCTTTCTCTATGTATTACATTCACTAAACAATAATCATTGCAAGCCTTGCTACAATATTCACCACCACTTTGCCATATCTAAGGAATTTTAACTTTGAATTTGATTCATTCGAACAAGGTCTTTCCATCTTTTAAAAGTCTCAAAAACATTGGATTTATGTTTAATACAATAAACCCATACCTTTCTTATAGCATCATCAATGAAAATAACATAATACTAGGATCCTCCATGAGAAGCTACCGGTGGACCCCATACATCGAGTGTACAATCTCCATTTTTTTCTCCTTCTTAGTTGCCCCAACTTTTAAAAATCCCACTCTCTTTTGCTTTCCAAAGACACAATGCTCACGAAATCATGATCTAAATCTTTAAATCGATAACTTACCCATAGCCTTTAAGATTTGCATTCCTTTTTACTCATATGGCCCAACTGATTATGCCACATGCATGCATCTGAATATGAAGTAGATAATACAGAAAAGGAATCAATAACACAGGTAGATAAATATAATTTTCCTACCTTATTGTCTCTTCCTACAACAAAGGTACCCTTGGTGACTTTCAAGAGTTTTTGTGAATGTAACCATACAACCAGATTCACCTAGTTGCCCTGCAGAAATAAGATTCCTCCCAAGGCTTGGAACATGTTTCATATATTTCAATACCCATGTATTTCCATTTTGCAATTTTATATGAGCTACCCCCTTTACCAGGTATTACTGCAAGGTTCATCATCACCCAAATAAATGTGCCCAAAATTTCCCTCGACATAATTTATGAAATAACCCTTATTAGAGGTTGCATGGAAAGAAGCTCCTGAATATAAAACCCATGATTCTATTATATCATCCAAAGAAAGAATAAGAGCATATTGCATTACCTCTGCTATAATATTTCCCTCTTTACCTTTATCTGGGTGTTGGTTCTCTTTATATTTTGACCAACAATCTTTCTTTGCATGTCCTTTATTTCCACAATTCCAATAGGTAATTCCCTTACCTCTACGGATTTAGATATGCCATTCATTGAATTTGATTTCCCATTATTCTTACTCTTGGATCTCTCCTTCTATCTGCCTCTACTTTCTATATTCAAAGCATTCCCAGATGATGATTCCTCTGTACTTTTCCTATGAATTTCTTCATTCAAGATTAAACTAACCATATCATCAAACTTAAAAATATTATTAACAAATTTTGTATTACTAACATTCATTACCAAGTTATCCCAACTATCGGCAAAGAACAATAATAAGAGTACTTTCACTTCATCATCAAACAAAATATCAACCGATTTTAATTGATTTACAATAGATCAGAAATCATTCAAATGACTAGATGTATATCCACCTTCATGTATCTTAGAACTAAATAGTTTCTTCATCAAATAAACTTTATTTGAAGCACTAGGTTTTTCATATAAATTAGTAAGAGATTTCATTAACTCTACACGGTAGATGTCATACGTAATATTAGAAGCCACGAGATCTTTGCCTGGGCTTAATATTATAGATCTAAAATACTTTTTGTCAAGAATCTTCCATTCTTCATTAGTCATCTTCATAGGTCTAGACTTTTCATCCAACGGTAAGTACAAATCTCTTTGATATAGATAATCCTCAATTTGCATCTTCCACAATTGATAAATTCGGCCATCAAAATTTTCTACCTTGTACTTGTTTTCTTACGCGGTGATGTAGCTCCCACTCAATTAGAAAACCCTCGTGAGTAAATATGTCAACACACAAAACTCTCAAACAAAGCTTTGATACCGGTTGTTGGGATTAGCACACCATTGTACATGAGATAATATGTCAAATCTAAGCATATAAGCAATAAAAGTGGATATTCTACTAAAAGAAATATACAAAAAAGAAATACAAATCAACACCATATTTAATGTGGTTCACCAAAGTGTGGGCTACATCCACCAAGAAATAAGTCAATCTATTATTCAAATCTTTCACAAGATATACAATGAAGATTTACAATCTTCCAAACCTCTCATGATGTACAAGTACTTTATTTCTCTCAATATTTTCCTCCTCCAAGAATTCTCTCTCTCTCTCTCTCAAAATTATTTTCACAATAATCATTAACTCTTTCTTCTAACCCTAGATTTCTATCTTATAAATACCTTATACAAACTTAGGGCACTTAGCCATGCAATTACAATCAATAGATATGCTTTAATACTAAAATTAGATCTAATTCTCGTGAGTTAAATAAAACACTCACACATAGGTAACCGATGTCGGTTAGCCCTAACCGATGATGGTTCCTACTTTCTTGATTGATGTCGGTCATAAGTGACCGATGTCAGTCCCTACATACCCAATGTTAGTTCTTGTGTTTTTTAAAGAAGTTGATACAGTATGCTAAACTGAAGTAATTGAGCTCCACATCTCAACACATCACCCTAATGGTTGTTGTTTTGTCTATGTTTATGCGCACAACCTCTGTAGATAGCTTTATTAAGGCATTTCTTACCTACTCATCTGACATGGCCATGGGTTTAATATTCATGTGTCAGAGATGTGGAGACTTTTTCATCCGATGTGCATCCAGAACTCTTTGCATACATCAAAATATGGCTCATAGATGTGATTTTGCATGGACCAAGATAGTTTCTTCTATGTGTTCGCGTTGGAAATATATGTATCTATTAACTCCCAACCATATAGATCATTTTTCTCTACAATGCTCTGAAATCGGGCACGTATGATTTTACTTGTATCATTTACGTAGCCCAGCATTGGATTCACGTAATATTCACCCACATTTTCCTGATTTTCCCTCTTTCCTTTGGGAACACGGGTGCCTGAGTCCAAAGTTGGCTATTTACCTTTCTGTGTATCATCAAGCATGCCGGAAGGCTCGCTCTTATCTACTTCTACACCCTGCTCCTTATGCCCTTCTTCATCACTCTTCATACATTCATCATGAGGCTCCTCTGCATCCTCGAGATTAACTGGTGTGTTAGGCGCACTTTCACTAGACTCATCCTCCTCCTCGTCCTTCATTCTTAGCTTGTGCCTTCTCTTCTTTTTAGGTTCTACTTTGGGTGGTGGAATACTAGGTGATCTCTTTAGTGGTTGTGACATCCATGCACTCTAAGCCCTTGTCCTCTTGAACGGCCTTTTGAACTACAACTCTTCTAGAGTTTTCTCTATGTCTATCTTCACCGCGCCTGACTCCTCATCTTGTTCCTACAGTGGGGGACTTGGTTCATGCTCCCTTTTCTTTCCAACAATGGGATGATTTTTTCCCCCGTGCTCTAGACCCCCTCATCTTCATGTATTTCCTGTTCCTCTCCTCCTTCTTCTTCATCCATAGTGGGTAGAACATTTTCTTCCTCCTCTAAGGTACCCATCATGTGCTTCCCTTTAGGTGGCCCAGGTAACTTGAAATCATTTTCCAAGTACTTTCCATTTTGTAGTTTAGGCTTTAAGTACACATACACCAAATCCATGCCCAACTTTCCAATGGCCAAGCTCACAACCTTCATATTAATGTCATCTGATATTAAATGCTCAATGTAAGTAGTCTTACCTAGGTAGACATAGGTTTTCCTCAGTGTATGGTAGTCACAATCTACCTTGTCTGCATTTAATATTCAGCGGCGTGCGCGAGAAAATATGTGAACAGATGCTTGGAAATAATGAGAGGTAAAAGCATAAGGTATTTTGCACCATGGGATCCATTTTCCATCTTTCATTACAAAGTGCCAAATGTAATAGTGCTAGTATACTACTAGTTGTACCTGTTTACCCACAACTGAAGGTAACTCCTTGGGGATCCTCCATTCTTCCTCAAACTGGTGCACAACCGCTCATACCATAGCTTTGCCATTTGTTTGAAGGGTCCACTCATTGAACCATCACAAGTGTAATCTACAAATCTCTCAGTAAAGGACTTATTTTCTGGAGGGAACATCCATATATTGTCCTTTGGCCCATCGGGCACACCAATTTCCACAAAAAACTAAGGATAAAAGGATAGCACCAAAACTTATCTTTTCACCTTCCTTCGCCTCCTCAATGATGGTCTCAACAATAAAGTTGGAGATGTTGTAGACAACCCCCTCTGTCATTATGCACGCAACATGAAGCCATGCCCTGTTGACTTGAGACCAATGCTCTTGATTATTGATCTTTGTTAGAAGATGTGTCACTTCCTGGATGATTGGGTACTTCTGTAACTTGGGGATATCCATCCCATGCCCACCTTTAGTGTAACCCAACTCCTTTTTTCTATGGCCTCCTTGTCAATGAGGTCACTATTTATCTCCATGTCTAAGCTCCTTAACCCTCTCAAGATGGAAATCATTGGATTGGTAATCCTCATTCGGTGCCCAATGAAGTAAAAGAAATCTTCATGCACTCATCTCATGATCCATTGATATAGTTTTTCATGTTTGCAAAGTATGTATGCTCATATAATTATAACACTCCTACATTGGCCAACAATTTATCACCTATATCATCATAAACTGACATGTCATCTACTTTCCTCTTTGCCATGTTCACTATGAGTAACGTTTTCAAATCCTCCTTCATGTCCTTGGTTTTATGGTTGTAATCACTTTGAATTTGTAGTGACGAACTTGTGAATCTTAGTCACGCCCCATAAAAACACCCTTTGGGTATTGCATTTATGAAAACCTACCTTTGGGGGCATCTTCTACTTTGACTTCAACCTCCACCTTCTTCTTACCCTTTGTCCCTTCTCCAGGTGCTCTACTTGGTGACATAGTAATTAAAAAAGTGTGTTTTTACCTTTTCGATCTGTGTAACTCAAAATTTCATTCCCTACCTCAAAAACGTGTGCCCTAGCTCTAATTCAAACCCTAGTGCTTGATTTCTCCTCCCCGCATGCCTCTGCTTTACTCAAACCCTTCTCTAATGGGAGCACAAGTCAATCCCATGCACAAATCTGATCACAATGCCTAGTTTCTCAGCTCTCCACACTTCAAAATGTTCGATTAGCTCGTTCGTAAATATCTCACTCAAAAAATCGTAATTGCAAAGGTAAAAATGAATCTCGCATTCCATCCTTATATAGATTTTGGAAAATTTGTCACATTTATTGCTCCTTTACCTACCACCGATCCCAACATTAATACATCATTTTCCAATGTTTCTGCACTACTCATTTCCACTCTACAGTCATAACCTTCTGCTGTGCCTCCTACTAATAAGCCACAAACCTCCTCTCGTGCAATCTTATACACTTAAGTACTTCACCACTACACCTTCTTCTAAGTAGTTTCCCCGCTATATAGCATACCTCATATTATATTGTCGTCCATTGCTCCATCTGTGGTCTTCATTTAGGAGTAATTTTTCTATTTGCACCCTTCCAAAAGGAACCCGCACAAAGGTCTCCTTATGCATACCCATCTTCAAATGAAAATCAACTATATTCAACTTAGTAATGAACATTGTATGTAAACCACCCCACACTAAGGGTATGTGTGGTCCTCTACACATGAAAACACTTTAGATAGTAATTAGCTTATGGCATGAAAGCACACTTATTACACAAAAAAATGAACTAAATTGAAAAAAATAGCAAGAACGATGAAGGAAACACATATAAAGGAAGTACACTAAGGGAAACCTAATCTAAGTGGAAATAATGCATTATTAAAAACACCAAGAAAATTATTTATATTAGGCTACAACCTACTCCCCTTGAAGTAACCGAGTAACCATGTTCCATCCAAAGTGCCTCTAGCTAACAAGCTCCTAAATCAAGTATTTAAGTAATAACATATGGTCCCAAACAATGCACCTTAAGCTTTCTGGGTGGCGCAAAAACTTGTAATCATATAGAAGTACCACTTGCCCAACCTCAAAATTCTTTTCCTTGATGTGCATGTCATGTCATGCCTTCTACATGAATTTTTCTTGCTTCGACTCCATCTCATTATGGAACGCTACTCATCAAACCGCATCAACTTATTAATGCATTCTTCCAACACTTTCTCATCAGCCAAACCTTCTACGCACACAATAAACAAAGAGGGTAACATGAATTCCATGGGTAGAACTACCTTTGTTCCAAACACCAATTGAAAGGGTGTTTCTTTGTTCAACCTCTTGTAGGTTGTCATATACGCCAAAAGTATTGTAGAAACCTTGTCATCCCAATCTCATCGTCCAACATCACAGATTTTGATCAAGGTATGGCTCAATATCTTGTTGAAAGCCTCAACAGTTCCATTCACATGAGGGTGATAAGGGGTTATCCAATGGTGTGCAACAGTGAATTCATCCAATAATATCCTGATAGTCTCATTAAAGAAATGAGTACCCCTATCACTTGTCAAACTTAAAGGGCAGCCATACTTGCTAATAATATTTTCCCACATAAACCTTGGTGTTGTATTTTTTGTGTAATCATTTGTAGGTGTTTCCTCTTCCCATCTTGTAAGATAATATGTACAAGTTATAATGTAACGTGATCTTTTCCTACGCGTGGCTGGGGAAATAGGGCCCACAAAGTCAATTTCCCACTTCTCAAAAGGTTATGCACTAGTAATAGGTCTCCAAGGCATTTCATCTCTCTACCCTAGATTTCTAAGGAGGTGACGGTGATCACATGCCTTATAGTATACTTTGCAATCCTTGTATAATGTTTCCTACCATAGACCAGCTAGTAGAATCTTGTGCGTGGTGGTATCCCTTGCATAGTGGCCACCTACAATACCGTCATGATCCCCTTCCATAATTTCTTCCCATTCATGCTCAAGCACACACTGGTGTGAGACTTCATCATGACCTAACTTGCATAAGTCTCGATTGATCAACGTATAAGGCGTGGTGCGAATATCAAGTTGTTTCTTTTATAAATCCTTCATTCCCTCGAGCGCCACACTAGAACATAAAAAGACAACAATATCTTCCAAGTCTGAGGGTGTGCGGTTGATCAATCGAAAAAAATGTGCATCTAGAATTGTGTCTTCAATACTGGGCTTCATCCCCGATTGAATTCTTGATAAATGGTCTAGAACATAATTTCTCTTACCTGGCTTAACCACAACTATAAAATTAAACTCCTGAAATAATAGTACCCAATGACATATGTGCCCCTGCAAAATGGGCTTGTTCACCAAGTACTTCAATGTAAAATGGTCTATATAAAAGATGAAAGGTGTAGCTAGCAAATACTATCAAAATTTATGTAGCACATAGATTATAGATGAGTCCTCGTGCTCTGTCATTTTATAATTTTGTTATGTTGAAGTCAATTTTCTACTAGAAAATCAAATAGGATGATCAATAATAGCTTCTCCACCAATTCCAATGATAGTGGCATCTACATGAACATGAAAGGGTTTGGACCATGAAGGAAAGCGCAAAATAGGTTTTGTAGTAAGCATCTCCTTCAGTGTCTCAAACACGCACTGTTGTGCCTCACCCCAATAGAACTCACCTTTTCCCTTGAGTAATTATTCTAAGGGTGTGGAGATCTTGGCATATCCCTTAATTAACTATTTGTAATAGCTGTGTGTCCCAAGAATTCACGCACCACTCTCGACTAGTAGGTTCCTCTAAGCTTGAAATCAAAACTACCTTAGCGGGATCCACTAGTAAACCATCTTTACGAGATGATGTGCCCCAAAAAAATTCAAAAATGGGTGGAAAATATGAACTTCTTAATGTTTAAAGAGATGTTCAACTACTTACATCTCTCAAACATTAACCTCAATTTTCCCAAGTGATCTTTCACTGTAGCCCACAGACTGTCCAATCATCCAGATATACCGCAAGAACTTGTGAGTAAAATCTTGGAATGCCTGTACCACTATGTGCAAAAATAATGCATGCACATTCTTTAACCCAATGGGCATAACCGAGAATGCAAAAATTCCCCACTCAGTGGTGAAAGGTGTCTTCTCTTGATCCTCTCTAGCTATCCTCACTTGATGATATCCAAAGAATCCATTACTGAATGAGTATATTTTACGTCCCCGCAACGACCTCCAATATTTCTTGAGTAAATGGTGTGGAAAAGGGTCTATGACACATGCAACATTCAATTCCCTATAATCTACACAAATTTTGACTCTACCATATTTTTTTATGCTAATCAACAGAGGGCTTACCCATTTTGACTCCTCAATTGGCACAATGATCCCAAAAATAACATTTTTTTCAATTTCTTCCTTCACCTTGATGTGCAAATTCAGATTAATCTGTAAGGCCTCTTCCAGATTGGGTTTTCACCTTCCTTTAATTTTATCTTAATCTCTCCCAATGATTTATGCACTCCTTTCAACTCTTGATAGCCTATAGGGAACAAATCCCAAAATTCACGCAAAATTTTAATAATCTTAGCAACCTCAAATTAGACAAGTAATCCCCTATAATAGCTTCCTTAGGTTCAACATCTATCCCAATATTCACTTTGTTGGTCTTCATAGGCTCGTGATAGGCACACGCCTTCTCATCTGCACTATTCAAGACTTCATGCATGCCCTCTATGTGCTTAATTTCCAAGTTCTCTACCTCTTCATCATCAACCATGTAAATCATCTTACCCTTTTCTCTTTCTAGGAAGGTGCACCCAAGTTGTTCAACATCTATTTCTTCTTCTTCAAAATGTGCCACCAAATCTGACTCTCCTAACAGATTCTTGAAGTAACTCTTCATCCTTTGCACTATCTCCCATAGTTAAACGCTTCATAACCTGCAACACCTCATTCACTGGAGGTTTAGAAGAAAAGTAGTCAAAGGTCTGATCCATACCTTCGGTAACTTCCTACAAATTTCTGGCTGCTCTATTCAACTCTACATAGATGTACCATGTGTGCGTGCAGCCTCACAAGATGAATTAAAAAAAATTACCCATAATGAAGGTGGTAAATATTCCTACCCTGTTGTCCAGAGTCTCTCACCTTGCTGAATGTAGTGTTGAACATGATTATTACAATAAAATGCACAGATCTGGGTAGGTGTATTTCTTTTTAAAAACCAAGCAGATAAAGCAATCCTTACTTCTCTCCACTCCAAAATATTATATCGGCAAACAACCCACCAAAGGCGTTGTTGTCCCGTGTAGAGTATAAACTAACATATTCCTTTTTCCACCGACATTCCTATTGAACTTCCATAACCAACAGAATACTTCTAGATTATATTCTCCTATGTACTTTGGTATCGATTGGTTCAAAAATGCCTAATATTGAGTGGCTTATTCGACGCATGCATCCGCACTCTGTACTTCACACCCAACCATTTAATAAGTGTCGTGTGCCCAATTATCATAGGAAACACTTGTAGTATCACTCATGGTGTGAATCATCCCATTAGAGAACTCCTACCTTTAATGGATCAAGAACTTTCAGATCTCTAATGGTGTGCACATAACTTTTTTCCAAGTCTTCCTCACTCAAGAGCTTTACATAAGGCATATATTTCCCATTGGTTAAAGGTATAATGACTCACTCTTCCTTATTCTCAAAACTGATATACTCCTTTTTGAAGCACAAGTCAATGTTGTTTACATAGCACCAAGGGCACCCAAGTAATGCTTAAAAATTGTTTGCTTTAGCAAAGACTAAAACCTTGAAGGCCCCAAAGTAAACTTGGCCCCTTGAATAGTAATGGATGCATATTTTAAAACTCTAATGGGCATTACCTTAGTATGGTTTTCCATGAACAAAAAATTAGAGGATGGCTACAATGGAGGTCTACCCATCTGAACCCATACATCCAAAGTAAGTACATTCACTTCCACACCTATTTCAATAAAGATGTTACTCAAAAGTCAACCTTCAACAACAACGTTCAAAGTAATCTCCGTGTCATAATCCAAACAGCGGAGGAAGATTAGCATGCGGTTGTCTTTCATGTTCACCCAAGTGCACAAAGTGTTTCCTTTCAACTAGCTTCCTAACAAAGGAATAATATTCTCTTGATGCAACATCTTGCAAACCTCTTTCAAATCATCAACATCCATCTAATGGAGTTCAACTTCTTTCTTTTGTTCCAATTTCCACGACTGTTTCTTCAAACATTGTATCTCACCCTGAAAATTCCAAATTACCTCCATGGTCTCTTGATAAACCTCCTTCGGATGCATAGGTTCTTGATACTTGGCATGCATGAATTCCTCCTTAGTAATGGTAGGCTTCTATTGCAGAGATTCCCTAGCACGCGTAGCCTCAATGCATGTAGTAATCTTTATAGGTACCAACTCAGGATCCAACACTAACTTTGGCATCCATTGATCTTCCATGGCGTGTTGTACTCTAACCATTCTTGTGCCCTTGTTTTCCTATTTATGTTTCTTTCTCAAGTGTTCATACAATTTGGGGCACTCTTCATAACTATGATTCTTTCCACAAAAATAACACACAATATTAGGTGGACATTTGTACCTGTAGTGATCAGGATATCCACAGGTATATCAGGTTACACGAGGGAAATCACTCCTACCTCCTCCACGACCTCAACCTCTGAATCCACCAAGGTATCCTTGACATCTATCATGGCCTCCATAAAAGTGCCCTTCGGTGTGATCATAGTCTTGATGCTTTCCCTTTTCCTTGGATTTTTTTGCAACCCCTATCTAGCAGATGCCAACATCAATGACATCATGGATTTGATCAATCAACCTACAATATTTAGTGTCATGAGTGGAAGACCTGCAAATATTATAATAATTGGATACATTATTCCTGTTGTATATATTTACCCCGGGTAAATATGGATAAACCCAACGCAAGGCAAATCAGAAAAACATGGCGGAGAAACATGGTGGAACAACATGTCGGAGGGTCTCCAAAACCCGCCAACAAGAAATATGTTGTCGGGCCTCTAAAACCCGACATCAAAGCAATCGAGTCTCAGTTTCAGAGAAACAAGGCGGAAAAAATGCGCAAAAAGGATATGTCGGAGGGGAGATAAACTGACAAAGAAAGAACATGTCGCAAGGGTTGGAAACCCCGACTCAAAGGCAAATCGCGTTTCGGGTTTCGGGAAACACGAAACATGAAGCATGCAGATTGCAAAGGATGTCCCGATGCTCGAGGGTTCCGCAAACCCGAAAACACTTCCAAGGGAAAGCAGGTTTTGGAGGCAGAGAAACATGGTGTAGAAGCATGGGGCGAAACATGTTGCGCCACCTCCCAAACCCGATGCATGTGCAAGTTACATCTCCGAACCCGAAACAAAGGAAAACTTGGAAATAAAGGCAAAGCGGGTTTCGGGAAAGCGCGAACACCAAGCAACGTGTTGAAGCCATCGCCAAGCCCGATGCAAATGCGGAAGGGAACCCCGAACCCGACAGGCGCAAAATCCTGACGCGGGAGTGGGCAGTTTACCAATTTTTTGAGTTGGTGAGTTTTATCTACCGCCATGGTTGTTGAAGTTAAATGCAGTCTTGGAGGTAGTTGGGGAAGTCCAAACTTCTCTTCTCCTCTCTCTTTTTCTTTCTATAAATGGCCAGGAGCGGCTCTTTTCAAGGGTTGGACATTTCTACTTTGCATCCTCCCTTCTCTCCTGCTCGCAAGAGAATTTGTGGAGTTTTCAAGCCTCCCACATGGATTGTAATGCCGTTTTTTGCCTCTTGGCCACTGCAATGTACTGTATCAACCTTTGAGCAATGTATATATGTCTGTGATTGATTTTAAACCCTCTCATGTATTCATTGCTGTTATTTTGATCTCTCATTGCATTTTGGTTTCCTGTGCATGGTGTGGTATTACATCTATGTGGTCTGTGTTTAATCTTGCAAAACGGGTGTCCAACATTCCTCGGTGCATCACCTCCTTAGCTTAGGTTTATTTTTATGCATTTCTCTCTCCCTATCTCCTTGGTAGTTAGATTAAGTTTTTTGGGTAAACCTCTGTGTTTTATTGGTGCATCTGAATAGAGGAATAGGAGCCGGCCTTCATCCAGAGAGCTTTTCCGATTTCGCAAGGTCCCACACTTGGGAAAAGCTCCATGTTGTGCAATCGCACTGAGATTCTCAACCCATCGTGTTGCAGAGTCCCAGGGTGCTGCGTTTTCACACCAATAGTTTTGCACAATGACGGTGGGACCAAGAGGTCATTCCATCAAAATTTGAAGGAGTTTTCGTGAAGTTTGGCTCGAAAAAATTACAGTTTTTACAAATTTCAGATTTTGCACCTCCTAGCCTGAACTCCGAAATCAATTTTTCAGGGGTTTATCTTGCTCGAAACAGGTCAAAATTTCACAGTTGGTAGATCTGAGGGAAATATTCAAAAGGGTATCCTTGGTTTTTTGAGATTTTGATTTTCAAAATTTCAGGTATTTAGTGTTTCGGGTTTTCGCGGTCCGAGAACATCACAGCAGTCATTTCAGGTTTTGGGGGATGCATTACATGGTCCTACCCCGACAACAAGTGTTTTCAGGTTTTCGGGGTCCGAGAACATCAAAACAACAGACCCAGCCAGTCATTTTGGGTTTTGAGGGATGTCGAGCATGTCCCGAGTTCCGACCATGGCAATTCGGGTTTTGTGAGTTGCATTGCATGACCTGAGTTCCACTGTAGCTTTCGGGAATCCGCAGCTGCACAACAGGGGCCAAGATTCCGGATTGAAGAATGGTCTCCTCTGGGTCCTTCAAATTTTTAAAATTATATTTTCAATACTGTCAAGTTTGGTGTGTAACTTGGCAAAATCCAGCCTTTTAGAGGCTTGTTCTCTAACACATCTGGCGACTCCGAAGGGATAGAGTTCAGTGGTGTAGCAGCACGAGTTGCCCAGGCACATGAGAAGAATTCGGACAAGGTCTAATACTCGAGAAGAAGGGATATTTTTCCACTTGCAACTTTCACCAGGTTGGAGAAGGAGAGGAAGAAGATCACAAAGATCACCATCTCCACCTAACAGGACTTTGTCTACACCTCCACCTGGTAGGCCTTTTCTCGCATCAACCAGGGTTCTTAGGCCAATCATAATGGCGCAATTACCACCAAATCCCTTTGTAAATTTCACTGGCGCAAGTATTCCACTTGCCCTAAATGCTCGAGTAATCAAATTCCAAAGTTGGCAAAGACTAAAGAATATCCCCTATTTTACAGGAGAAAATCATACTACTCCTATTGATCACATCCAGGATATTGCTAATGTATGCGCAATCCATGAAATAAATGAAATGGATGTTGCAGTCAAGTTGTTGGCTTCATCTTTCAAAGGTAAGGCCTTACAATGGTTTAGGAGCCTGGCAGCAGGGTCTATTACGAATTGGGACCAACTTTGTTCAGCTCTTTGCAACCAATTTGGGGAGAGGGCGGACAATTTATCTTTGTTGGAACAGCTGACGACAATCAAAAGGGCTCCTAACGAACAAATGGCAAATTTCAACTTCAGGTTCCAACGGACATGGGACAGGATCCCAATAGCTGTTAGACCAACTACCGAAGGAGCATTCCTTTATTTCTTAAAGGCTATAAATTCAGACATAGCCATGATGATCCAATCAATGGGAGGGACAACGCTGCCAGGGGCCTATGACACAGCAATCAGAGCAGAGAACTGTTTGATCCAAGCCGGCAAGCTTACACCAAGGCCACCAATGCCTCTCTATCCAGATGTGGGAAATTCTACAACCAGTCAAGCACTAGAGTTGAATCCCATTCCAACTCCTAGAAATCAAAGCAATAATGAGGCATCCACATCTTCAAATACTTCAAAGGAATTACAGGAGGTCATGAAGCAACCGGGCAGAACCTCGAAATGAGCTTGTGACTATTCAAAGACAAAGCAAGCTCAAGGTGCTAGACCATATCGCCTCAAGCGCAGCACTGTGCAAGCTAGGCCCCATACCAACAGAATAGACCACCACCTCAGGCTGCAAATCAAAACCAAAACCAAGGACAGCCTCAAGCTGCCAGGCCATTTCGGCCATATGATCCAAATGCAGCAACATCCTCAAGAGCCTTGGTCCCGACACAAAATAACATGGCACAAGAGTACAACTGGTGTTACCCTTACAATCTACCACACAATCAGTCAGCATGTTTCAATGGTGCACTGAATCAGGCCTTGATGGTGCAAACCATTGGTGTTCCTCAAGAACCAAGCCAAGAAGAGAATCAGCAGCAAGGAACACAACAAGAAGGACCTCCGACAGAAACCACATTGGCCAATTGGCAGACGGAAGACTTCTATGGAGTTAACCAACAGCCTTTTCAAGGCATGGCTGCCAACACACGGTCAAAGAAGAGAGGCATAGTAGAGGAACAACCGCCCAATCCAGTTGTTTCTCAACCCACTCTTACACAACAGGGGGTCAGCAGACCAAACATAGCTCCAAATGTGCAAAATCAGCTTAAGGTACCTGTTGTAGCAACACATGCACCCGTTCAAGCTCCAGAAAAGGTTGCACCAAGTAAGGGGCAGCAAAAGGACAATTCATCCCCCTTCAACATCATCGATCAAATGAAGAAGACACATGTGAACATTTCCATGTGGGAATCACTTGCGATCCCGGGGCAACGAGATTTATTGCAAGCTGCAATGGCTAATTGGTCTGCCACAAATGTATCAAACCAGGGACATGAGAAAGTTCTCACTAATGCAGTGCAACATGATGGGGGCCGATAAGAAAAAAACTTCAAGCCTCCACCATTCTATGTTTCGTTGATTGTTGGAAACCACTTGGTACACAATTGCATGATAGATTCAAGGGCAAGTAGTTCAGTGATGCCAAAGCAAATAGCGGATCAACTGGGTCTAAAGTATGAGCCAGTGCTGAAAGGAGTAGTGCAACTAGATAGAACGGCAAAGGGGAACAATAATTGGGGTCATCAAGGGGTTAAGCCTAACACTACATTCGTGTCCTAATGTTATAGTTCTGCAAGATGTGTCTGTAATTGATCTCCAGCCACTCTTTGCGTTGTGTCTATCTAGGGACTTCACTGCAAAAATTGGTGGATATTTATCTACAGATTGGTCGCACATGATTTTCAGGACAAGGTATGGAGCCAAAGCAACAATCAGGTCAGAGCCAATTGCCAATTTCCATATTGAGCCTCATGTACCAGGTCCTATCAATGCAAATTGCTCAGCCTTTGATCAGGAGGAGTGTTCAAGTGATCTAGAAGCAGGTACTAAGGTCGAGGGAATTCCCGATTTAACTTTGGATGAATGGGCAAACAAAAGTCATGAATTTGACCCCTATAAGGAAATTGAAGAATCTGAATTGGGCGTGTATTGTATACACAAAGAGAATTCACCCATTCCAGACATCATTCACTCGACAAAAGGATGAAAACAAATTTTGGAAATTATTCTTCGATGGTTCGAGAAGCGTGCAACAAAGCTTGGAGGTGGTGCAATGTTGATTTCGCCACAAGACATCAAATATTTTTCAGCTTTTCGTTTCCAGTTTTCTGTTCAAACAACACGGCTGAATACGAGGCATTGATTCATGGACTTCATTGGGCTGGGAAAAGGGGCATAAAGAACTTGCAGGTGTTTGGAGATAGCGAGCTAATCGTCAACCAAGTTAGGGGACAACATGCTACAAAGAATGACCTGCTAAAGAGCTACAAGAATAGGGTATGGGACCTCATTGAGGATTTCGAAGCTTTCAACATCATGTCCATACCCAGGAAGAAAAATGAAGCCGCAGATAGGCTCGCAGCAGTTGGAGCAACGTTTGATGTGGTTGACAACATCAGAAGGGAAAAAACACAACCACATATCCATGTGATTGTGAGGCCAGCTAGCCCAGATAACAACACAAGTGGCGGTGTTTGAGAATGATCAATGATCTTCAATTTCTTGCAAGAAGAGGCTGAATTCTCAGCTAGAAATCAAGATAGGCTAGAGCAGCAGTATGGGGATCAAGTAGTACAGTGCCTGCGGACAAACAAGCTTCCTAAGGGTTTAGTAACGTTGGAGTCTATCTTCAACCCTAACGACCGCCAGTAAGGAAAAGGCTAACATACTGTGTCAAGAGGGGAGATTCAGAGCCAATTTCGGTTGGGAAGGCAAAACACTTCAAATTGGCAAAATGGCCACTAAGCAAGAGAAATCAGATTTCACACAGCTTTGCCAAGAGTTTCCAGATGTCTTCGCTTGGAGCTATCAAGACTTAAGAGGATTCGATCCAAATTTGGCACAACATACAATAGAATTGGATCCAGATGCTAAGCCCACAAAGTGTAAGCAAAGACACCAACCCTCATGTTGAGCCTCTAATGAAGAAAGAGCTTAACAAGCTAATAAAGGCAAGCATTATATTCCCGATCAACACTCAAGTGGGTTGCAAACTTGGTTCTGGCCAGAAGAAGAGCGGAGAAATTAGGTTATGTGTGGACTTCCGAGACCTCAATAGGCATCTCTCAAAGACCATTACCCGCTCCCTTTAATGGAACAAATATTGCAAGTAGTATCCAGTTCGAGAGGTTTTCTCTCCTAGATGGCTACTCGTGGGTATAATCAGTTGGTGGTGAAAGAAGATGACCAATTCAAGATGGCTTTCACCACCAAATGGGGGACCTATGCCTACAAGAAGATGCCATTTGGGCTATCAAATGTTGGGGCCACCTTCCAAAGGGCAATGGATATGGCATTTAAGGGGTTGATCAATAAAATAGTTCTAATATATCTTGACGACATCACTATATTCTCAAAAAATGCAGTGGATCACCTCTTTCATCTAAGGCAGGTATTTCAGAGGTGTAGAAGATTTGGGGTATCATTGAATCCCAAAAAATGCATATTCTTGGCTCACGAGGGAAAACTCCTAGGCCATATTGTTTCAAAGGAGGGGTTGACGATTGACCCAGAGAGAGTCGAAGCAATTCAAGCATTGCCATTGCCAAGTCACAAGAAGGCTCTTCAAAGCTTCTTAGGAAGGATCAATTTCATCCGCAGGTTTGTTCCAAACTTTGCAGCTCTCGTAAAGCCAATAACGCTGATGTTAAAGAAGAGCATGGCATTTAAGTGGACATCTGAAGGCAAGGCAAGTTTCGAGGCAATAAAGGAAGCTATATCTCAAGCTCCGACTCTTGTCAATCCAGACTTCTCCAAAGATTTCATGTTATATGCCTTCGGTGGTGGAGACACAATTTCTGCAATCCTGGTACAACAGAACAAAGGAGGATTAGAGCAACCAGTTGCTTTCTTCAGTCAAGGCTTGGAGGAATATGAAACTAGATACTCTTTCATTGAAAAGCATGTCCTTGCAGTGATCAGGAGCTTAAAGAAATTCAAGCACCTAGTCTTAAACAACAAGATCTAATTATTGGTCTCTCATGCGGGAGTCAAGGAATTCCTTCTAAATAAGGATCTGAATGAGAAGCATGCAGGGTGGATCACTCGTGTCATGGAATATGACATCGAGATCAAGGTTACCAAACTAGTACATGGAAAGGGACTATGTGAGCAGCTAGCCTTGAGTCAGCAAGTTGAAGCAGGTGATGAAAAAGAGACTACTCTTGGTGCTACAGGATGGCCAAGAACATGAAAATGATGATGTGCCTACTCCTTGTTGGACTCAGAATATGATACACTTCCTACGCATGTGCTTATGCCCTCCGGAAATGAGAAAAGCAAAGAGGAGATACTTCAGATTACAAGCCATTCCATATGTGCTTGTCGATGGTGTTTTGTTTAAGAAAGACATCAACAGAGTCCTATTGAGGTGCGGAACAGTCAAATTGAGAGGGTGTTACGAGATTTTCACGATGAAGATTCTAGTGGACACTTTGCCCCACGAGTAAATTCTCTCAAGATAATGAAGGCAGTGGTATTATTGGCCCACGGTATTTAATGATCTGCTATACATGGATAAGAAAGTGTAAGAAATGTGCACTCTTCACAGCAAACAAAGACTAGCAGCGCTTCCATTGCACCCAATCTTGGTTGACTAACCATTTTCGCAATGGGGATTGACTTCATCGGGGTCATCAACCCAAACTCAAGCTAAGGCCATAAGTGGATTCTCATGGCAACGGACTATTTCACCAAGTGGATCAAGCAAGAGCGCCAAAGAGGCAAACGAGTCTAATATACTAGACTTTTATGAAGGAATAGTGACTGTGTTCGGTGCACCGCCACTATCATATCGACAATGCATTGGCATTCATAGGTTCCAAGATTACAGAATGGGCATCAAGAATGGAATCTATTTGAGCACCTCTTCAAATTATTACCCACATGGTAATGGACAAGTAGAGTCCACGAACAAGAATTTGTTAAAGATCATCAGGAGGAATCTAGATGAAAATCAAAGAACATGGCATACCAAAGCTAAAATCAGCATTGTGGGTGACAGGATAACACCAAAGAGGTCTACAAGTAATTCCCCTTACAAGTCGGGTCTCATGGAAAAGAGGCAATATTGCCTATATCATTAGAACTGCCTGCTTTAGAGCTCATGAAGTGCTTACTGGAGTTGGCTGAGTTCGAACCAATGGAGGCTAGGTATGCAGAGTTGATGGAATTGGAAGAAATTAGAGAGCATGTGGCTCAAACGATTGAGAAAGATCGGCCTTAGTGAAAAAATGGTTTGATAAGAAAGCAAGAGCAAGGACCTTCTCGGAAGGGGACTTGGTTCTGAAATGGGATGCAGATCGGGCAAAACCAGGAAAACATTCCAAATTTGACGCCATTTGGAGTGGCCCCTACATGATCATGGAATGTAAGAATAGCAATGCCTTCCAATTGTCTACATTGGGACAGAGAAGGACTTCCAATTCCGGTCAACGGAATCTATCTTAAACATCTATCAAGAGAGAAAAGTTTTACCCTTGTAAATATTAGATTAGGTTTCAATTCCTCTAAGTGCGTATGCACATTGTCTTGTTGTAGTTAGGTTTCAGTTTCCCTAAGTGCTTTGGCACAGGTTTTGTTGCTCCTAGGTTGGTTTTCTACAGTTCAGCGTGCTCTCGGAGAAGGAGTTGTGGTATCAGGTTCGGGATCAGGTATCAGGTTGGCTTCAGGTTGCTTATGACTCCATGCCCAATGGATCGCTAAAAGGCCATTAATCTTCTACCTAACAGGCAGGTAACCCCGTGAGTCGCCAAATTGTTGTATATATTTACCCCCAGGTAAATATGGATAAACCCGACGTAAGGCAAATCGGAAAAACATGGCAGAGAAACATGGTGGAACAACATGTCGGAGGGTCTCCAAAACCCGCCAACAAGAAATATGTCGTCGGGCCTCTAAAACCCGACATCAAAGCAATCGAGTCTCGCCGGAGAAACAAGGCGGAAAAAATGCTCAAAAAGGATATGTCGGAGGGGCGGATAAACCCGACAGCAAAGAACATGTCGCAAGGGTTGGAAACCCCACTAAAGGCAAATCGGGTTTCGGGTTTCAGGAAACACGAAACATGAAGCATGCAGATTGCAAAGGATGTCCCGATGCTCGAGGGTTCCGCAAACCCGAAAACACTTCCAAGGGAAAGCGGGTTTCGGAGGCGGAGAAACATGGCGCAGAAGCATGGGGCGAAAACATGTTGCGCCACCTCCCAAACCCGATGCATATGCAAGTTACATCTCCGAACCCGAAACAAAGGAAAAACTTGGAAATAAAGGAAAAGCGGGTTTGGGAAAGCGTGAACACCAAGCAACGTGTCGAAGCCATCGCCAAGCCCGATGCAAATGCGCAAGGGAATCCCGAACCCGACAGGCGCAAAATCCCGACGCGGGAATGGGCGGTTCGCCATTTTTCGAGTTTGGTGAGTTTTACCTACCGCCATGGTTGTTGTTAAACGCAGTCTTGGAGGTAGTTGGGGAAGCTCCGAATTCTTCTCTTCTCCCTCTTTTTCTTTCTATAAATGGCCAAGAGTGACTCTTTTCAAGGGTTGGACATTTCTACTTTGCATCCTCCCTTCTCTCCTGCTCGCAAGAGATTTTGTGGAGTTTTCAAGCCTCCCACATGGATTGTAATGTCGTTTTTTGCCTCTTGGCCACTGCAATGTACTGTATCGACCTTTGAGCAATATATATATGTCTGTGATTGATTTTAAACCCTCTCATATATTCATTGTTGTTATTTTGATCTCTCATTGCATTTTGGCTATCTGTGCATGGTGTTGTATTGCATATATGTGGTATGTGTTTAATCTTGCAAAACGGGTGTCCAACATTCCTCGGTGCATCACCTCCTTAGCTTAGGTTTATTTTTATGCATTTCTCTCTCCCTGTCTCCTTGGTAGTTAGATTAAGTTTTTGGGTAAACCTCTGCGTTTTATTGGTGCATCTGAACAGAGGAATAGGAGCCGGCCTTCATTCGGAGAGCTTTTCGATTTCGCAAGGTCCCACACTTGGGAAAAGCTCCATGTTGTGCAATCACACTGAGATTCTTAACCCATTGTGTTGCAGAGTCCTAGGGGTGCTGCGTTTTCGCACCAACAATTCCTTAACGCGCGTTGCAATAATGGGCACTATCTTGAACTATGGTCCAAGTGATAGATCTCGCAATCTAAAAATAAAGAGCACACTAATTTATAAGAGAAACTGTCCTTAGTATGCCCTCTACTTCAAAATTTGTACACCGGATTCGTTACGTGTCTCATGCACCGAATTAGCGAGATAATTTCTCCAAATGCTTCGCCATTGATACAATTTTATCTTTCAAGAATGGGCTCACTCCCGTATCCACACTTCCAATAGCCTCGCAGTGCATAGAGTTGCTTCAAGTGCCTCACATGGATTTGTGTAAGTTTTAAGTGAAATTTCCTTCTGGAAGGTGTGATCATCATCCAACTAACCACTTTGCATGTTGGCTCACGTGTATGTCATAAGATAACTTAGAAGTGTTTTGAACCAAGCATCATATTCCCGAACACTCTCAGTAGTGCCCTGCTTAATATCCTTAAGAGTGCTTATGATTTTCTGCTCAAACTCAAGGATATAAAATTCTTTTAAGAAAGCATCTCGCAGCGTTGTATAATCCACACAAGTCTAATCAGGATCAAAATTTCTATACCAATCATGTGTGTGCACCCCGCAATGTAGTTACAAACTAACTAGCCTTGCACTCCAAAGATGTAATCCCCTTAGTTCACCACATTATTTCAAACATATGCATGTGCTCAAATGCATCTTTAATTCCTCTATAATCTCGAAGATAGAGAGACATCTCCATATAAATTTTTTGAGGTTGGTGCAGACCTTGCCCACTAGATCCAAAGCCTGTATTTCCTCTTGTATTTCCACCACCTCTAGATCCACTAGATCTGCCAATGCCCAAGCCACCTAATCCTCTTGATCCACCTCCTCTAGTAGGTAATAGACCAAAGGATGCACTATCTTATGCCCCTATAGTTGTGCTAAACTCGAACAACCACAATATGTGAATTTTCACTACTTCCACATGTGATGTCAAGGTTTTGCGCACCTACGTTCTATGCTAATAATGCACCATAAAAGATACCTCCAATTGGTCCTCCAAATAAAGTAGATGACGATTGCACCATAGATGAATAAGCTCCCGATTAACTCCTAAACTTGATTGAAAATTAACTCTATCTACTGTAACTCTACTTCTTACACTAGTCCGTTGATTGGCGATTGTCGCAAAAACTAGAAAACCAAGCGCAAGAGCTAGGTCACTGTGCAGATTCAAATGCGCACTCATGGGCCATGTTGTCTTTATCAAGCGTTGTCATCTAAGGTTAAAGAGGGTTCCCTACCATAATTTCCCAATTGAGGGAGATCTAGATGCTCTGGCTCCACGTATTCTACATGAGCCCTAAATCATTCGTAAACCATCTCTCTTCACAACACCATATGTTCCGCAACTTCACACCACTTTTCTAACTCCCTCTCGCACACCTCATTAAATAAAATCCACCTTTCTTCCCTTTTCCTCTCCGTCGTGAGGTTATCCATCCTCACCTATCCTTCTCCCGATCCCATGTAAGGTGGGGTTTAGTTAGCCATCAACCTCATTTTCAAATCCACGTTACAATCGGGATCTTGATCGCCAATGGAATATTGTGAAAATATAATCCTCTGGGCTTGTGCAAAAACTTAAACTTAGCAACCTTTGAGTAAGAATAAGTTGAAACTACGTAATCTATATTTAAAACACCACGGAACCAGACATCTACAAAGCGCGTCCAAATTAGATCTGCATCATACAAGACCTAGAATTCTCCCTACGTCCAAACAAGTGTACAAAACCTCTAATTCCTCTTATAAACATAAGCAAATAACCACTCATACATATCTATGGGAAAGATAGAAAAGAATATCTTATAGAAGGTGTCATACAGATTCTGTTCAACCCACACATGTGCATTAAAATCAAGTCCAGTGTTGAATCTGTGAGCATACTCTTCTTCCAAATCTACTAACCACTCCTCAATATTGGCTAAAGTCAATTGGTATGTCTTCATCATGCAACATCTTGAAAAACAACTAAGAAAGAGGTCCTGACAATGGAACCAATGATGTAGCCGAGAATTCCCTGTAACTAACCCAAGTGTGCGCTGACACATCACTTAGCTTGAGCTGAGTGCTCACCCGAAGTGTGCAAGGGTACCATGTCCCTCTTTAGAGTTTCTTGTCCAGAATGTTAGCATGATTAAAAGTACAACTTAGATCCATAACAGGTGAATCAATCAAACCATAGTGCATGTATCGATCTAGATCTAAACCATATGAAATATTGACTAAACAATGATCATAATAATATTTACCATGTAAGAACCATATTCAGTCACATCTAACACCAATATCCAGCCAATATGTTCCATTATATTAAATACTACAAAACATAGAAGCTTCATACATTACAAATAGTATCATCATGAGTCATGTGCGTGACAAAACCAAAATATAACTCTTAATAATTAGGTATGGCTAAGTCATGTAAATCAATACATATATAGGGGTGGGGACTTTCCTTCACTACCTATGCACCTTCCAAAAATAGGCTACATGCTAATAATAGCCATGCGCCTTTATAAGAGAATACAAAAGCATGCAAGTACTCTAATAATATATTTCCTATAGTTAACTCTAAGTAGAAATCCTATTATTAAACCAAAACTCTACATGGCACTCAAGTTGTTGCACATCCCAAAATAGCCTTGTGTGACTTGTAAGTCTCCACGTCATTGTGTGCTCAAATGTCATCTCAAAAATTAGCCTTAACAACAAAATGGCCTAGTCCCGAATTTAAACTAATCGGGTGCACTCATGTTTCTCTATGATTCGCACCTTTCCGCATACCCGGTTCCTGCGCTCCCAATCCTTATGTGTTTCCATACGTGAACTATATTTCATGCGCTCAAAAATAATATACATATAATACTATGTCATAGAGAGTCTCATCTCCTATCAAAATGTGTTATAGAGACATGGATTTGTCTAGAAGATTGATACTTGCATTGTAGTTTTTCTAATAAATATAAATATTTTGTATTCTGACATTAGATATGATGAAATATCAAGATGAACATCAATATATTAAATATGTATATTAAAATAATATCAAAGAATTTCACCATCTAATATATTTTCTTCAAAATTTTATTAATATTTTCTTTAAGTTATCCAATGTTATTTTTCTAAACTTTATGTATATATTTAAATGTTTTATAAAATTATATATATTTGTTTCTTGTCTCCAAATAACCATCTCCTATTTTCCTTAACTATTTTTCAACACCATTACCAATATTGGTACTTGTGTGATATCATACCTATATAGTTAATATTCTTGATGTTAGAGAATGATTTAATAAAAATAGCAATTCCACGTGAAATGTGTGATGAAAACACCGATGTGGATGTGTTTTTTTAATTAATGGCAAATAGTTTTGAAGGGACTATACCTTGATACAAAAGAGGCTCAACAACCAAATAAACATGATAAAGTAGCAAAATAGGATCTAAATCCAAATATTACAATAATCTAGATAGTAGTCAAAAAAGAAACTACTAAGAAAAAGCAAGACATGGATAAAACTGCAAAGAAACAACATACTATCAGCAACAAAATAGAAACTTGTTCGCAACCAACCTGCTCTGAAGAAGTTATTTCTTCGAAGCCCTGTCGATTCTTGATTTAACCATCTGCAAAGAGGTAAATAACGCCAGAGTGGTGACATGTGTGGGGTCATTTGCATCCAGCTGTGAGATGATCTGGTTCCTTTCATTTCTTGTGCCCCAAATGTCCTCAGAGACTCCACTAAGCATAGTAATGTTTCGACCACATTGTTCAAGAAAATCACATATAGCCTTGAAAATGGCCATATTGTGATCATGTCTATCCTTAGATTTCCCAAGTCTATTGTCTAGGGAATTCAGATTTCTTGTAAATTTCATTTGTCTGACCTGCCCCAATATCAACATCCTCATTCAACTTTCTTTTCCTTTTTCTTAGTTAGCTGATGCATTTCTTTTTTGATATTTTCCACCTCTTTTTCCAATATTTCCATTATGTGAAGAATATTCTCCTTCTCTTGTTGAGTAACATTGTCTTGTCCTACATTACTGATATGTAATAGATTGTGGGCAATTTCAATATCCTTTTGCTCCTGAGGACTTGGCCGGAGGAAGAGGGGATCACTTTGGAGAATGAAGGGTTTTTGTCTTGACATTTCTATGGCTAGAAATGGTGATAAGGTTAAAGTGGGAATAGGGTGAATGGGAATGGGCGAGGCGACAGGGGTAACATGAATGACAGGGTATTTGGCAAGACAATGTTTGTGGAGGAGGAAGATAAGCCCCTGATGGAGGGGAATGGCCCTGGTGTGTTTTTGAAAGTCAAGAATGGATCGCTCCATTGAATTCAGAAGATAGTGCGGGAAGCATATAGAAATATTTCTCCTAAAATGATTTAGAAAAATCAAGTGTTTTGTGGGGATAGTGATGTACCGACCTTCAAGAGAAATAAATTGAACCATCATTTTGGTAATTTCATCAAAGGGTTCCGGTATGGAACTTACCTTAATGCCTGACCATTACAAAGAGGAGATCCTCCCCTGTTTCAACAAACTTCTTCGCTTCTACATTTTTGTCCACCCTTTTGCTGAAAAACCTGGTTCCATCCAATGCTAGACCCGTGACCTTGGCAATAAGCTCCTCATTCACCAACACTTTTTTCCCACCATACTTTACCTTCCGCTCTTTCCAATCTGTAGCAAAATGCACCGAGATGTTCTGGTCGTGGCCTTGGATTTTCTCAATAAAACTGGTGACTCCCCCAATCTGAAGATAATTCCACATCTCAACGTTATCTTTCCATGTGGGATCACAGTTGGGTTCTGTCTGACATGGAGCTCCCCCCATTTTCCTTCCTCTCGTGATTATCCTACTTGAAACCACCCATAAAGAAGTTGTTTTTATCTTTCCTAAACTAGTTTTTAACCATCCATTTGCAAATTCGTGGAGCATGTAAATTTAGATGATTATAAATATAGGTACTCCTCTCACATGTGCTAACTTTCATTTCCAATAAATCCCATTAGTGATTCTACATGAGATGTAAATGCTCATATTTATCTTTGGTAATAGATTTATGTACTTCAATAGGGGTGTTATTCTCATTATTCCAAGTGATGAAGTTATTACTGGTACCATAATTAGCTAAGGTGTCTGCCACCCTATTGCCCTCTCTATATGTGTGGCCAATTTTAATATTATTGAAGGTATGGTAGATATTAATAGATTCCTGAATGAAATCCTTAATTGTCCAACTTGGAGGATGTATCTGATTTAGATGATTTATTACATTCAAGGAATCTCCTTCAACAATAATGTTTTGTATGTTGCAATCTTTAGCAAGTCTTAGGCCCCATAAAGCTGATAAAGCTTTAGCATAGTGATTGGTCTGATTCCCCATTCTACCAGCATAAGTAACAATTAAACAACCTTTGTGATCCCAAATTATTCCTCCACCAATAGTTGCACTTGGGTTACCCTTAGAGGCTCCATCAAAATTGAGTTTATACCAAGAATTAGGAGGGGGGGTCTGTACGATACAAAAGTGACAGGTGAGCATGAGACTCAACAAGTAGCCTTTCTCCGTACTCCGACCTCCTAGGGTCATGCCGAGACAGCCGGTGGAAATGAAATATATGTGGATGTGGACAAACTAGTTGGTAAATCTTATATTTTCGAAATGCAACACTGGAATTTGTGGATCTAAGGCAAATAATTCTCTCCTAACCTGAACTGGTACAATGGATTGATCAGATATGATAGCTACTCGGAGGCTCTAATCAATGTCGAGCTCTTCCAAGATCCTATTTATTGGTTGTTGGATGGTGGAAAATGACCTGCAGGTACCTCGTGTATATTTCCAAACAAGGTCATGAAAGTGATAGTGAGAGGTGTAATGGATTTGTAGGAATTATGGGTGATTTTCTGGTCTAATCCAGAAAATCTTAGCCTGATCGGCTTCTACGTTCAACATGAAAAAATATGTGATAATGTCTAGTGGCAAGTGGTGAGGATCTAAATACTAGTGTACGTAAACTGGTGTCAATATTTGATTGATTAGTAGGCCCATTGGGTTGTGGGACCTGGGGACCAAAACCGTGAGTTTGTGGTTGTTGTGGAACTTTTATGGTCATGTGAAGAATCAATCTCTTCTTTCGATTATCAAGAAATCGTAAGCTTTTCCAACTTCTACGTTTAATACCAGGAGTTGTGCAATCTTCTTGGAATATCTTATGGGTGTTCTAGCAACTTATATGCGTAAGCCTATGTCTATATCAATGAGAATGTCTCTTGCGTCTGGCTGTGGAACTAATTGATCACAACCAAATTTTTGCTCTCTTTTAGGCTCTTGTATGGTCATGTGGATATCCTATCAAGTTAATCTATAATCGGGTTGGTTTGACTAGAATTCATATGCTTTGTTATCTTCGATGTTTAATTCTCTCAATTGCTCACTGATTGTTTGTGGGTTTGTTTTTGTTTGAAAGACGTGAATTCTAAGACCTTGATCTATACCTACTAAAGCCGTAAGGATATTTGTCTCGAGGTATTACTAGTTTGAATATGTAATCTCTAGGCTCTCTGGGTCCCATAATTTCATGCAAGAAATAATTGGACTTGTGAATGAAATAAACTAATTATGAAAGTGAATCTACGTTATGCTTGTTTTTTTTGTATTTTCAAAGACATGAACTTGAATGAAATTAAAGATAAACTAATCTAATAAATTCGGATAACAAACAATTAATCTAAGAATGGAACTATAACAAGCAAGGTATCCAGATGTATCTATTTTCTTGTACATTTGTGAATTGATCCCGAGTTTAAACAACTAACTAATTCAATTAAAAACCTCTAATATTACCTCAGAAGTGAGGAACAAATCATATCTTCTCAGAAGCTATTATTCCCCACATCTTCCCTGGTAATGTTGAAAGCAAGCTTGATTGAAATGAAATAATTTTTATTCTACTTGATATGTTGTAATTAAAACTTTGACAATTCAAACTCCTGGAGTTTACATAATGAGAGGAAAATCTAGTTGTATTGTAGCTTGTCCCCTCAGTGTGATATCTTCATTCCTATGTGTTCTCGTGAATCCGAGAAAAGTTGGAATGTGACAATGGCAACATGAGAATATATTCGAATAGTGGCATCTTGGATGTAAACCGAATGAAATGTAAGTAGGAGAGGGATAGCGCAAGAGAATAGAGCTTGGCTATGCAATTCCCAGCAGGATTGTTGCAGGATACAACACAAACACACCGAAAACTCTAGGACATATACTTCCTATGACGAAATAATGATCTAAAACTCTAGGTAGAATGAAGGTTCTCAAATGAACTAAATCTGAACTTAGAACTAAAACTATTTTGTACTAAGCTAGTTGTTTGAGAACAACAATGGAGCAAGATGAAACAAGAGAGACCAAGTAATCTCTAAACCAGAAATAAGGAGAGGAGCCTTAAACCGAGAGGTCGAGAACTTATACAAAATCTAGACCTCGTTGAGACTTGTCGAGGAGCTTTCAGACACACCAAATGATAAATCATAGAGAGAGAGGGGCCATTTTCTTGTAAACAAGCTTAGTATTCATATTTTTTCTTACTCACCAGAAGGCAAGTCCAAATTGCCATGCTTTATCATTTAAAATGGAGAATTACTATTACAAAGTGGCTGGAAAATCTAAACAAAGTAGAAGTGGTTGAGAGTTGCAAGTGCAACTTGATTTTTCACATCGACAAGTGCGTCGAAGCTTGTAAAAATGCGGGAAGGACTGCCACCCAGAGTGGTGGCGGTTTCAGACCGCCACCCTGTCTTGGGCAGCAAATCCTATCACTAAAGACCAAAATGCAAGGAAAAAGAGGAAAGGAGTTAGAACAAAGCATGCAAAGGCTAGGTAAGGTATTTTAGGATGCAAATATATACTCATCACACTTTTTGGATTCTGAACACCTTGCGAAGAGATCTGAATCGTCATTGGGATTTTCCGTAACCTCTTTCTGTTAGTGTAGTACATACAATTTTGGGTACGTACATATTGCGCCCTCAAAGAAGCGTTTTAGCCATGAAGGGGCATAAAACGGTGGGTCCAAGTATGGCATTCCTGAATTGGGGAGTTAGAAGCTATACCTAACACATCCATGTGTCGCAATGTCACCATTCAAGTTCCTGCTATCTGCAAAAATGAAAAGAGGACGCAAGTGTAGATAGATAAAATAAATCAAAAAATAAATAATAAATTACAATGAAATGAGAACTCACCATTTACGCGGGATAATAACTTACCTCCGTCGGCACCCCAACTCTAAGAAAGAAAATTTAAAACAAGATTAGAATATTATATATGTATATATAAAACGAGCTCATTTTCCTATTCATTTGAGTGTATCCATTTGGTGATTTTTGAGCTCTGGGGCCCATGGTAACCATTTTCGACGAGAGCGCAGTCAAAGCATTCGCTACAAGATTGTGATCATGCCTCCGAGAGCAGAAGATCGACCCGCGAAGTCTCAGGTTAGTTTTTCTCAATTTATTGTTTTCAAACCTAAAATATAAAAATGTTGAAATCTTTGTCTTGGGGGGGTTATTTTTGAAAATCTTAGTGTTAAATGAGTCTCTAGGGGCGCCCATAGGGTAGGTTTTTGTTTCGTCAAAAATAGTGTATTTTTGTTATTTTTAAGCATTTTTAGGGTTGTAGAGGCGTACGTCGATTAAGTATAGGACTCCTGTCACTCGCACGCAGTGGTGGTCATGAGACCGCCGCCCTATAATGGGCGGTTACACAGGACTACCTCCTTGAGAAGGCGGTGGTCATGGAACCGCCGCCCTACACAGGCAGCGGTTCGAATATAAAGCAAAAAAGGTTGTATAAGTTAATTTTTTTGCATTTTTAATATTTTGCTATGTTTTTGATGAGCTTATCTATGATTGTGTTACTAACTTGCTCTTTTTATCTGTTTTGGGTGGATGTAGAAGGAGGAGTATATACGGTGGAGCAAAGAGAGGGAGTGTGATTGGCTCTGGAAATGTTAGACACGTTAACCCTGCATATAGTGAGACACTCTTAAGAGGGCGAGCATCTTGAAGATTTCACGGAGTTCCTCATGTTGCTCCTGCCAATCACATATTGTGTGACTTATTTTCGTATTGGGATGCAAACTAGAATACTTTTGGTTACCAAGTGTTAGGGGTGAGTGGACTATCACCCTAGAGGACGTTTATCATATATTGGGGGTTCTGATTCTTGGGAGGCAGCTTGTCTCTTAAGACAGCATGATCTAGATCTCAGATGATTCAGTGGGCCACCTATATGGGAGATGTTGTTATCTCCTTTGGCTCAAAGAAGGGGGTGAAGGTCTCCGATCCATTTCACCTACTCCTATCCCTACCATTCGTAAGGCCATTATGGGTATCCTGGCCTCATGGTTGATTGGGGATAAGGGAGGAGATACTTTATTATATTGTTGGGATCCTATGATTACACAGATTGAGGCCCATGGCCGTACTTATGCTTGGGGAGTAGACATTCTTGGGACCACATACCATGATTTATACAGGTGGTCGGAGTTACGGAGAGCTGAGTCTTTGAGTCACCCTACTTTTTTTATGAGTTGGGTGTATGAGTGTATCATCCCCTATGGGAGGGGCATGCTAGTAGAGGATCCAGGGGTTGTTAGGGTAGCGAGGTGGATGGGGGTGTCAATACTCAGGATGTCACATCAGCTAGTGGCTTCACTGACTACTGCATATATGGAGGCTACTCCTTATTAGGCTATGGTAGGATTGTGGGGGTAGGAGGTGCTTACATTGATTTCCTACTCTACTGCAGGTTAGTTGGTGGATAGGATAGGTAGAGTGGAGATCCACCCATTTGATCCAGTTCCTCAGCAGTTTGGCCTCCCTATGTTGATATGCTTCCTCCAATAGGGGCCATGTACAGGACTGTTCGTGAGGCTCGGGGAGGTCCTAGAGGAGATTGAGGTTGGACCACAGTTACTCCTAGAGTACCTATCATAGTTAGGTGATTGGTTCGTGCCCGAGGGGCAGCTGGTGCTCCTCGAGTACCCTTGCTTTAATTGGGGCCGCTCCTCCTCACAGTGGAGAGGGAGATGAGCCTATTGATGTGGACTCAGACTCTAAGGATTTCACATGAGGGGAGACTACGGAGGGGATGATGGGAGAGGGGATTGGAGGTGAGGCCAGTGGGATAGCCCAGGAGGATGACATCAATTCTAAGTGGCATGAAACTCAGCATATCTTGAGGGCAGAGAAGGAGACCTTGGTCTCAGAGGAGTTTCCTTCTCATTACATTGAGGGAGATGATGAGTTTGTGGCAAGACATCATTTCGTTCAAGGTTTTGGGAGGCTCGCATGATCGGCGGCAAAGCAGATCGTAGTAGGTGCGAGATCCTAGACACCTAACCCGGATGCCCAGAGATATGAGTGAGTTAGCACTCTTCTCTCGACCTTGTTAGCTAGAGATGTTAGTTGATATTTCTTTTTGTTGTTTTGTTTGTTTTTGACTTGTTTTTGGTGATTTTCTAACTTTTTTTTCCTTTTTTATTTGCAGCAACTTCCCAGGGACGGCGGGATCTCGATTCATCAAGTGTGTGCAGACACCTTGTTGATCCCTTCGGGGAAGACTCAGGCCCAACTTACTGAGGATGTAGGAGAGCCTTCAACAACTGGCAGACACACTGATGTGTTTTCCCCTGTCTGAAAGGTGGTAGAGGCCTGGGTAGCTCTTTGTACCCAAGTTATAGGGTATGAGGCTGCCGAGAGAGTGATGAGGTGGAGCCGTTCTCACAGTGAGACCACAACCAAAGTGGTCACCATCATGAACATTCAAGTGCATTCTCAACACCGTATCCACGTAAGGAGTCCTATGCATGATTGTGCGCCATTTGAGGGGTCCCATAGGGACTGAGAGGCCATTTGGTCCTTTTGTAGTGATTTTGTTGGATATTTATATGAGTTATTTTTTGTTTTTTCGGGCTCATTGAGCATTTTGACCATGCCTAGTGCATGATGGCATTGTATGTAAAACATGATTCCTACACACACAACACATATATATATATATATATATATATATATATATATATATATATATATATATATATATATATATATATATATCTTTTTGGATTCAGATCTTCTTTGTATCTAGAGTTTTGTGGTTTGTTTCTCATGTGTACACTAGATGCTTTAGAATCTCTAATTTTATATGTTTTTCAAAATGTATGCAATGGATGATAAGTGATAACAAATATTGAACAAAATTTTTTCTTTTTGTTTGTGTTTTTACAATGCTAATATATGATAATGCAAACATATTGTGGTACTAAACTTTTAGCTTCTTTTAGCAATGTTCGTTGCTTCTTCTTGTTTTGGAAAAATGTGATGAATATATAATGATAATGAGATGAACTTGCCCCATTCCTAACTCCACGCAACTAGTAAGATGTGAGGGCTCAACACCAAAAGCTAGAAAGGGCACAAATTGTATGAGTTGACTGAATGGAAATGATGAGAGGATAAAGTATTGATAGAAACCAAATTTGGGCCTACGCACTTACCTTACTCAAACCTACTACATAGCTCAGAATGCAACTTACTTTCCAATTTATCTAGACTTAGATCCATAGATGGCAACTTGGTTGAAAAAATCTGGTTTTGAGGATTTGATCTCTTTGGAACTTGGATGCTTAATTTCACTTTTCACAATACACTTTGTTTTGAACTTAAAATACTAAGATTCATTAATTTGCATGAATGGACCCCTACACCCTGCCCCATGCTACTAGTAAGAAGTATGGGCTTATCACCGAAGGTAGGACATAGGTGAGTAAGGGCACTTCTTTCCTTTCCCAACCTCGCACCACTAGTAAGAGATGCGGGCTCATCACCAAAGATTGGTAGGGCAAAGAAGTGTGTAAAAATAAAATATTTTGTTTGTTTTAGTATTTTTGATTCAATTTGACTTGATATTTCTGATCTGTGATTTTGGAGTATCCTTGTTTCAAAGAGACGTAAGAGGGATAGATGTGACACCAAGAAGCTTCTAGAATAGACCATAGGTAGGAACAACTTAACCTAGTAGAAGAAAATGAGTATGACCAAGTACATAGGCCTTGGTATGGTTTTTGTCAAGAATTTTTATGTTAAATTGATGAGACGGTTTCAAAATCATTTGATGATATTATGAAGATTGAAGAGATGGGTAAGTGCACCAAGTTAGGGGGCCAAAAGGGGGTCTTAAGTGGACACATTTTTCTGAAAAAAAACAAAACTTCAACTCGTACAAGTTTTTCGAAATAGTTACACTTAAAATTGGAAAATGTTATAGAAATATGAATCGTAGAATTTTGAGTTTAGTTTCTAAGCTACTAAATTTTATTGAAAACGGATAAGTTTAAAAAATACCAAAATATGCTCATGTTTTTGTTAAAAAAACATAACAGAGTGACTTTCGTGCCCCCAACCATTTTTGAGCACCATTTAGTATTTTTGAAAACCCTTTGGTAGAAAGATAGCTAGGAGCATCTAGTTTGGGCTCCATTTTTTATAGATTTTTTTAGCAAATATTTTTTTATTTATGTTTTGTCTAGTACATAAATTTTATTTTTTGAAAAATAACGGAGCTTCGAACGTGCTCCCTAACTACCTCAAAAAATATCGAAAATTAGATTTTTGTTTTTTGAATATGTATAGAATTATGCCTAGTTTGGGCTAGTATAATTTTTTTTTAATTTCAATCACCCAAAAAAAGATACACCATTAAGGATAGACATATTTACACTTTAAAATAGTTATAAAAAGGCATAGTTAGAAAATAAATAATATGGAAACCTTATATTAGTCAGAAAATTTGAAAAATTATATTTTTAGAAAGAAGAGACTCTGCTCTACATCGTGGTATAATTTTTTTAAAAATGGATCGATTGTTTTATTTTGATTTATCATAGAGGAAGTGGCATTTTTACATTTTCTTATAAAAACACGTTGTTTGTTGTGTTTGTGCAGGTCCATGCCTCAGGCTTGGGGATCCAAACCAGATCCCAAGCCTTGAGGCATGGCTTGGGAAAAGAGAAAATGTAAAACACGTATGCATTCTATGTAGTATAAACATTATGTATGCTTTTGACATGCTTCTATTTACATAAAATATAAATAATAATAAATGAAAAACTTATACTTTAAATTTATTTATGTAAATATAAGAAATTAGGGTCACTCTGTACCTTATGGAATTAGTCTCATGCTCCATGAGTCATGGTTTAGGAGATAGTTTTTAAAGTATAATTTGGTCAGTACATAGGTAATTTTTCAGGATTTCAACATTCAGCCTAAATATTTTAGCATTTAACTTCTACAATTAAAACCCTAAACCATAGGCCATAAACCTAAACACTAAAATGTAAACCTTGAGCCCTAAACCCTAAACCCTAAACCTTAAACATTCATCCCTTACTCGTGAGCCCTAAACCCTAAGCCTTAAACCGTAAACCCTAAGTCATAATCCCTAAACCCTAAACCCTAAACCATGAACCATGAGCCCTAAATGATAAATCCTAAACCCTAAACCGTACAAACTAAATCCTAAACCCTGACCCCTAAACCCCGTTGGTCGTCAAATAGGACTTTTAAGAAGAGCAACAGTCAGGGGACAAGAAGTCCCTCCTCTTTAATGGGAGAGGTTCCCTTATTCAGAAACGAACTTATTTACAAATGTACAAAACATTATTTTCTGGTTAAACTTGGATATTACGAAAGTGTTTTCAATGAGGATGTTCAAGTACAAAAGGACAGAGGAATGAGAAGACGAGAACGAGCAGAAAGGCAACATGCAGAATTATAGAGAATCAGAGTAATTCATTATGTATGCGAAGTTACAGTGAATCGAAACAAGATCATTTGCATCGTATGAATAAGATGAAACTTAAAGACACAAAGTTCTGTAAATAACACCCTTCGGATTCATTAATCAAGGACACAAAGTTCCTTCTTGGTTATACAAGATCGTTGTGCTTGCAAAATTTGGAAAAGTATGCAACCAGTGAGACTAACAAATCATTAACAAATGATCTTCACAAACATTAAACGAAAGCTCAGAGATAACGGAGATTAGATAGACAAAGAATGGAAAGCCCTTTTGTATTGATTTCTTTATAATCTATTTACACTTTCAGAAAATATGCCAAGTTCTTCCTCCTTCGAATGGCGTAAAGAAGGCCATTATATAGCTTACAAATCAGTTACTCTTCGTAACCGCTTCTTTAACCAAGAACAGTTAAGGACCGCCAATCGCAATACCTTAACTTCTTACAAAGAAAACGGAAAAAGAAAGGGAAGAAGAGAAAAGAACAAGGAGAAGAAGACAGGTGGCCAGTCACTGAGAGGGACCCACTGACTTCAGAATCCGCTGCCTGAATTTCTTTAACGCCTCAGCTATGTCTCAGAAGTCTCATCCTGAAGATGACAGTGTATGTCTTTGAAAGCAGAGATGACCAGTGTCTTGAAAACTTCGTCCTTCTGCCAGCTGTTCTTCAGTTCTCCCAAGCCTCCTCCAAGACTCTGATCTTCCCAGGATTTTGATAGATTATCCTTGACGTCATCGAAAACCTTATTCGCCAGCAAGATGTTCGAGCAAAAGATAGCAAGGAAGCAGTGTGAGAAATGCAAAAAGGGGGTCTGCCCATTATATAGCCATTGAGGAGAGAGAAAGGTGATCAATGCGCATTAAATTCATATCTATTAGTTTGAAAAACAGCATATTCGGGTAGAGCGGGAAAAACTAAGTATGAATGGCATTTGGTTCGCTTGGGACATGTGAGACGCGAATGCGCGAAACACGTGGCTCGGCCGACTCGGGCGAAACAGGGAGAAGACGCACAAATGCATTTTGGGACATCTGGGATGAAAACGCGCGAAGGACGCGGTTCGGGTGAATCGCCGAAAATGGAACAACTCGCACGAAAAGTTTGGGACACTTGGGACGAAAACGCGTGAAACACGCGACTCGGGCGTTTCGGCCGAAAAGGTGACAATGAGTCCGGAAAAGTTTGGGACATTTGGAACGCAAGTACGTGAAGTACGCGGTTCGGGCGTTTCGGCCGAAAATGGAACAACTTGCAGAATTAACTTTGGGACATTTGGAACATGAAAGAGCGAAGTACGTGGTTCGGGTGTTTCGGCTGAAAATGGAACAAAGCTTGCATAATTGACTTTGGGACATTTGGGACGAAAAGTTCCGACAGGCCCGAAAATGGAACAACTTCGGGGATTTCGGCCGATCGGGGAACAAAGCGCACTTTTGAACTTGGGACAAAGCGGACAAAAGTTCGACAGTTCGAAAATGGAACAACTTGGGATTTCGCCGATCGGGAACGTAATGCACTTCGGAACTTGGGACACGCGGGACAAAAATGTCCGACAGGCCCGAAATACATACAAAATGACCCAAAATGCAGATTTTTCTCAATTTCACGACTTCGGTACATTAGAGAAAACACTTAAACTCAAAATTTTGAAATTTTTACTTTCATCAGAGTAGGGAATTTTGAGTGGACAACAAACCCTAAAGCTTAAATAATGAATCCTAAACCCTAAACCCTAAGCCTTGAACCCTACACCCTTATCCATGAGCCCTAAAATCTAAACCCTAAACCCTAGACCATATACCCTAAGCCCTAAAACTTAAACCCTAAACCCCGATCACTAAACATCAAATCCTAAACCCTAAATCTTGAACCATAAACCCTAAACCCTAAAACCTGAACCATAAACCATAAACCTTTATCCTTAAACACTAAATCCTTAACCCAAAACCCTAAACCCTAAACCCTAAATCCTTAACCTCAATCTGTAAACCCTAACCATAAACACTAAACCCTAAACCCTAAACCTAAAACCTAAATCCTAAACCATAACCCTAAACCCTAAACCCTAAACCCTAAACCCTGAACCATGAGCCCTAAACCCTAAACCCCAAACCATATTTCATCAATATTTCCTAGTCTTGTGCCTAGAACCATCATTAAGTCTGCTTATAGAACTACCTTGTTTATGAGAGGTGGGACAAGTAACTAAATGGATATGACATCTACCTTGTGCCTTGTAATGCATATATTACACATCTCTTCCAAACTTGTTTCTCCCCACATATACTTGTGCTCTTGAATGTAAATTTATTCACACTCTGAAACAAATTTCACATTTCTCATATTTCCATGTATGGTATTATGCAAGCTAGGATGACCCATTGGAAGCTGGAAAAAATAACCATCACAACAAAAAAATAATCTTAAAGGAAACAAAAGAAACATAGAGAATATATCAATGCAGAGGTGTAGGATCATAATTGAATTTCCCAGCAGTATCCTCTCCTCCGGAGAAAGATAAAGTTCAAGTGTTCTACTGGAATGGATAGTAAATTTGACAGAACTTCCTGAAGTGTTCAAAATAAGCATAGAAACATGGGAATGGCTAAGAACACTAAGGGGTTATCAATCACCTAGTAAATCTTTCTTATTTAGTTCTAAATGGGAGTTACTGGCCTACAACTTAGTGACCTTCCATTCATTGATAATTCCTTATATGATAAACCCATGGATGTTTTCAAAATCCCCTGAACAAAAAGATAGGGGTAGTCATCAATCCTAGTGAAGGGTGTGATGTGATTTCTAAGAAACTTGAAATTCATATAGATTTAGAGGTCATAACACAAATTTACAAATATCTCTATCATTATAAATGGAAGCCAAGTAACAGTGTCTCCTTGTACATCCAAGGATTGAGGACTACTAGGGTCTTTGGAAGGATTAGACAATCAGAATATGACATTTCCCTCCTTCAAAATATCAATGATGAAAGACATCAAATTTTGATGACACTCTTTGAATGTTCTACCTACAAATTCCATGAACCCTGAACTCTATGACCTAAACCCTTAATCCTCAACCATGAGACCCTAAACTATAAACCATAAACCCTAAAACTAAAATAATAAATCCTAAACCCTAAACACTAAAACCTAAACCCATAACCATAAACCATAAACCCTAAACCATGAGCCTTAATCCCTAAACCCTAAATACTAAATCCAGAGCCCGAGCTCTAACCCCAAACCTTAAACCAATAACTATAAACCCTAAACCTTAAGCCATAAACCATGAACCATGAACCCTAAACCCTAATCCCTAAACCATAAACCCTAAACCTTAAGCCTTAAACCCTACACCCTAATCCTTGAGCCCTAAACCCTAAACCTTAAACCATGAGCCCTAAACCCTAAATCTAGAGCCCTGATCTCTAAACCCTAAACCTTAAACCCATAACTTTGAACCCAAAGGTCCCTAAGTCATAAACTTTAAACCATGCACCCTAACCCCTAAACCCTAAACCCTGAGCCTTGAGCCCTAAACCGTAAACCGTAAACCTTAAGGCCTAAATGTTAAATACTAAAGTTCCCTAAACCCTAAACCCTCAACCCTAAAAACTAAATCATAAACCCTAAACCCTAAACTCTAAACCCCAAGCACTAAATCCTAAACCCTAAACCCTAAGCCCTAAACACTAAACCCTAAACCCTGAACTCTGTGACCTAAACCCTTAACCCTGAGACCTAAACCCTAAATTATAAACCCTAAACCCTAAACAAAAATAATAAACCTTAAACTCTAAACACTAAAACTTGAACCCTAAACCCTAAACCCTAAACCCTAAACCTTGAACCCTGAGCCCTAAGCCAGTAAACCCTAAACACTAAATCCATAACCCTAAGCTCTAACCCCTAAACCTCATATATTTCTAGTAGGTCTCATGAGTGAGTTCATTTTTTGAATATCTTAGGACCATATTTCCTAGTCTTATGCCTAGAACCATCATTAAGTCTGCTTTTACAACTACCTTGTTTATGAGCTCGGTGGGAATTTCCCTCCTTCAAAATATCAACAGATGAAAGACATCAAATTTTGATGAATCTCTTTGAGTTTTTTTCCTACAAAATCGATGAACCCTTTTTTAGTTGAATACTCTCTGTCAATACTAATAAGAATGGGTAAGACACAAAACATTACAGTGAGTGAAATAGTTCGCATGTAATGGGCATTTCCCTCCTTTAAAATATCAGTAGATGAAATGCATCAAATTGTGATGACTCCCTTGAATGTTCTACCTATGAAGTAGATTAATATTTTTTAGTTGAATACTCTTTGTCTTGATACTTATAAGAATGGGTAAGACATAGAACATTACTATGACTAAATGGGTGAGCCTAATCCATGAGCCTTAAATCCTAAACTCTAAACCCTAAGCCCTAAGCCCTAATCCCTAATCCCTAAACCTTGAGCCTTAAACCCTAAACCCTGAACCCTTTTCCCTAAACCCTGAACCCTGACCTTTAAACCTTAAACCCTAACTCCTAAACCCTAAACCATAAACCCTAAATCCTCAACCCTAAACCTTAAACCTTGAGCCCTAAACCCTAAACCCTATACCATAAACCCTAAGCCCTAAACCCTAAACTCTAATCCCTAAATCCTAAACCCTAAACCCTAAAACCTAAACCTTGACCCCTAAACCCTAAGCCCTGAACCCTAGGCCCTAAGCCATAAGCCCTAAGCCAAAACCATAAACCTTAAACCCTTAAACATAAACCCTCAACCCTAAACCCTAAAAACTAAACCCTGAGCCCTAAACGTTGAATCCTCAACTCTCAACCCTAAACCCTAAACCATGATCCCTAAACCCTAAACCCTAAACCCTTTTCCCTAAAACCTGAACCCTAACCTTTAAACCTTCAACCCTAACTCCTAAATTGTGAACCGTAAACCCTAAATTCTCAACCCTAAACCTTAAACCCTAATTCCCAAACCCTAAACCGTAAACCCTAAATCCTCAACCCTAAACCTTAAACCCTTATCCCTAAACCCTAAACCCTAAACCATAAACCCTACGCCCTAAGCCCTAAACCCTAAAATCTAAGCCCTAAATCCTAAACGCTAAACCCTAAACCCTAAAACCTAAACCCTAACCCCTAAACCCTAAACCTTGAGCCCTAAACCCTAAACCCTAAGCCCTAAGCCCTGAACCCTAGGCCCTAAGCCATAAGCCCTAAGCCAAAACCCTAAACTGAACCCTCAAACATAAACCCTCAACCCTAAAACTTTAAAACTAAACCCTAAACCTCAACTCTCAACCCTAAACCCTAAACCCTCAACCTTGATCCCTAAACCCTAAACCATGAACCTTGAGTCATAAACCCTAAACCCTAAACCTACCCATAAAGCCTAAACCTTAAACCTTGAGCCCTAAACCCTAAACCCTTAACCCTTAACCCTTAACCATAAACCCTAAACTCTAAACCCTAAACCATAAACCCTAAACCATGAACCCTAAGCCATGAGCCCTAAACCCTAAACCCTAAAATCTGAACTATGAAACCCTAAAATCTAAACCTTGAGTCATAAAACCTTATCCCTAAACCCTAAACCCCAAGCCCTAAACCCTAAACCCTAAATCATAAACCCTCACCCAAAGGAAATTCCTAAAAATATCATTCAGTGTGTTTCAGTGTGTAGGGAATAGTGTTTAAGGTGATTGATCGACTCATTTATTTTTGATGAGAGACTACTTCCTTTAAAGGCCTAAAAAGGCATTTTTGGCCATTGATAGTTAATGAACACCCTTCAGAACAAGCTAAAATGAGCTAGTCATGTCACCGAGTTATCAAAGACCATTATTTGTGAATTATTAAGGCATCATTTGTCTCCATAAGATACATATGAGCAAAAGCATGTATGATAATCATGAATTTGATTCCATGAAAGGATTCTTCTAGAGCTAGGAAAGGTGAGGGGATGATCTTTATATGGAGCACCATGTTTCTAAGAATGAGCAATCATCCGAGTTCACTTGATGTAATTCACTTGGTAATATTCGTAATAACTCATTCAACACCTAGAGGCACATTAAAATCACCTCATTTTGGCTATAGGACAGTAAAATCCCATTCAGTGGAATGATCCTCTATCTACAAAGTGAGGATATCTTTTTAGTAAGAAGTAGACAAACATCATAGAGTTAATTCATGGTGACTAAAGTCAATTATGGACCAAATTTTAAAATTAGTACCAATTCAAGCAGTGGTAGGTCCAAAATCCATTTTAGAAGGTCAAAAACCTTTAAAAATGACTATATGCTTTCCCAAAACAAAGACTCGACTACAATATATATGCCCTGAAAGTTTTAGGTCATTTGTGAAATCTTGAAAATGAGTAAGTACTAACCAGATTAGATTTTTAAAAATTTTATTCTAGATTATAACTATTAGAGCCACGAGACCACTTCCATAAGTTCTGCATAAAGTGACCCTAATTTTTTATATTTACTAAAATAAATTTAAATTATAGGAAATAATAAAAGTATAAGAAATAATAAACATTTATTTTTGTAAGTATAAACCACAAAAACACATATACATGGTCCATACTACTCAAAAAATGTACGAGTTTTGACTTCTTTGAAACGTGTATGTGTTATAGGTTCGGTGATTACCGAGCCAAAAAAATTAAAACGCGTATGCATTTCGTCTGCTGCTGTGTTTTTGTCCACTTTTTGGCCTCCCAACTTTGTGCACTTACCCATATATGATTTTAATGTTTTTCCAATATTTTCATAAGTTTGTAATAATTTTCTTAAGAATAAGTTCCTTGACCACAAACTTTACGAAATGAGTGAATATAATGAACTAATTTAATAACTAATGCAATGCAAATGAACATAGTATACAAATGGTGATGTTGATAACCTATCGGTAAAACTATTTAAGATGCAAGGAATTAACAATTTCATTGAATTCCTCACCTTCTAGTGTACATAAGAGATACACACCATTTTTGTAGTCTTTCATGACTTGGTATGGGCCCAACCACTTGGGCCAAAATTTCCTTCCTTCGCCGGTTTTCTTATCAATCTGGCTATCTAGTCTCATGACTAGATCTCCCTCGTATATTTCTCATTCGTAGACCTTTTTGTTATAATGTCGGCACATTCGGTCAGCATAGGCCCTATGTCGTTGCTCAGCATTTAACCTGGCCTCATCAAGTCTTTCTAGTTGAGAGAGTCGTGCCTCTCTATAGGCTTCTTCTCCTAAGATCCCTTGTAATGAGATGCGGAGACTAGGTATTTCAACATCTATTGGTAGATCCAATTCTGCTCCGAATACCAATGAGAAAGGGGTTGCCCCTATTGGTGTTCTTATTGACGTTTGATAGGCCCACAAGGTTGGGTATAATTTTAAATTCCAATCCCATTTTTTCTCCTTAACTATTTTGAGGAGAATGGTTTTTTAATGTTTTGTTTTTGGCCTCAGTATGTCCATTGGCTTGGGAGTAATAAAGAGAGGCCGTGTGATGGTTTATCTTTAATTTGCATAACTCACGAACCGCATCGTTTGAAGGATATGCCATTATCTGAGATAATGACTTGTGGGACACCGTACCTACAAATGATTTGATTTAGAATGAACTTAGCAATTACGGAACCTGGTACGGTGGTGAGAGGCATGGCCTCTACCCATTTAGTAAAGTATTATGTGGCCGTGATTATAAAGTTATGGCCATTTGTTGACGAGGGAGAGAATTTCCCTATCAAGTCCAAGCCCCATGTGGAAAAGGGCCATGGGGGTATGATTGGTTATAGAGTCTCAGGCCGAAAAGTGAATCTCATGGGAGAATTCTTGGCATTTATGGAATTTGTGCACAAACTCTACTATGTCATGTTCTAGGGTGGGCCATAAATAGCCCATCCGATGTATTTTGCGAGTAATGGCATGGCCACCAAAGTGGCCTCCACATATCCCACTATGGGATTTGTAAAGAATCCTTCTAAATTCTTCTATGTCAACACATCTTAAAATCATTCCACCAAAGGCTCTATGATAGAGCACCTATTCTAAATTAATGTATTTAGCAACAATAATGTGTAACCGCCTTCTTTATTGTGATGTGTCCTTTTCTAGGTATATGTGGTCCATGATGAAATTGACAATGTCAGTGTACCAAGGGCATACAAAGATAGGGGGCATGGTTTCGAAAAAGTATACACACTCATCAGGAAAGTCTAGATCTACCGATCACCCCCATTTAATGAATTGTCATCCAACCACCGCAATGATCGATCGTCTTAACAGATTTCTAGTTTACAAATGTTAATTCAAACTCACCCATTAAGGTTATGAAACGCCCAACCTTTTTAGACAAGGATCCTTGCATGAGGAATGTTCATAAGTGATTTGTCTTGACAATAACCCTTGTTTCTTGATTTAACATATGATGTCTTAAACATTTTGTTGCAAATACTATAGCAATTCATTACTTTTTCTCGCATGTGTGTAACGTGTCTCATAATCAAGCAACGTCGACTAATGAAATAAACTACACGTTCTCGTTTATCATCATCTTCTTGAGCCAACATGCAAGCTAGCAAAACATCAGTATCCCATGAATACAAGATCAAAGGATGATCTGGTCTAGGAAGCATTAGTGTGGGAGGAGATAATAAGAATCGTTTAACTACTTCAAGGTCTAATCGCATTCCTCCATCCAATCAATGCTATAATAATTTTTCAATAAATTGTTGATTGGATGAACAACAAAACTTAAGTTAGGGATGAACCTTCAGATTGCACCAAGTTTCCCAAGAAATGATCTAATACTGCACTGCCCGATGGTGGAATCATTTCGAGCATAGCCCAAATTTTGGCTGGGTTGACATCAATCCCTCGTGAAGATATAATGTAACCCAAAAGCTTACCTCTTGTTACATCGAATACACATTTCTCTGGATTCAATGTGACGCCGTACTCGATTAATCATGAGAGAATGATACGGAGCACCTCTAGGTGATCGCAGTGCTTCCTGGCCTTGGCCAACAAGTCATCTACGTAGGATTCCATGATCTTATGAATAAGGTCATGGAATATGTATGTCATTGCTCGTTGGTACGTAGCGCCAACATTCTTAAGACTCGAATGGCATGACAACATAACAATAGGTTCCCCAAGGAGTTATAAACGTAGTTTTGGCTTGATCCTCTTCAGATATTTTGATTTGATTATATCCTAAAAATCCATCCATGAGAGACAAAAACTCAAATCCAATTATTGTGTCAACAATAACATTGATGGATGGTAATGGGAAATAATCTTTGGGGCAAGCTTTGTTAATATCCCGAAGTCTATGCAAATATGTATCTTCCCATTCTTTTTGAGAATGGGGACAATATTAGATACCCATTATAAATAATAGACCGGTTTGATAAATCCCACTTGGAGAAGTTTCATTACTTCTTATTTCACCATGAGAGCCACTTTTGGCTTCATGGGTCTCGACTTTTTCTTAATTGGCTTTACATTTGGTTTGGTGACAAGATCATGTACCGCGATATGTGGTGCAATTCTCTTCATTTCTTTATAACTAAATGTGAAAGCCTTTGATGTTCCTTGAGGATCTAGGTATGTATTTCTATAACCTCTAGAGTTAATGAGGATCCGGTTTCAAAATATTTGGTTCTTCCTTTATTCTCGATATTTATATCAATCATTCCCTTGATTAAGGAGGCATTTCCTTCCTTAAAATCATGCAGGGTGGGGGTAATTCCAAACTCCATTCATTCTCTACCTCATATATTTCGAGGTTCTTTTGCATGGGGAGATTTTATCATGGGATTTCCAAAACAGAAGAGGAATATGGGATCAGGAGAAATCAACCATGTGATGAGTGAGATGCAACTCGAATAGGTATTTAGATATTAAATAGTTTCCCTATCACTTTCGTGAGTGATCTAGGATGGTAAACTCATTCTCACTTTCTATATGTGTCAATATCGGGATATTGGTACTTTATGAACCAAAGGTTCAACATGAATTAATACCATGAAATTTGTATCTGCCAATCCACCGCTTGGAGTGAATCAGGAAGCCGAGGTTGCTACTAAATCCATGAGAAGGTTCTATTCTCGAAGAATTGCTTCGATTGATATGAAGTCAAATCCCTTTGTTAGATCCGCACCGCTGCTTTATAGAGTTTCAAGTGTTTAGCTCTAATCTCATATACCTCGATAGTTGGTTTATAACTAATTGTGAGTCTCCAAGTACTCTAATATTACCAATGCCCATCAGTTTGGCTATGATAAGGCAAAGAAGTAAGGCTTCGTATTTAGCCCCATTGTTTGTGCATTTGAAATATAATTTGAAAGAAAAAGGTAGAACCTTTCCTTTGGGAGAAGTAAGGATCACATCTGCCCCAGTACCGAAACGACATCTTGTTCCATCAAAATGGAGAGTTCAAAAATAGCTTAGAAAAATGGAAGTTGGGACATTCTTAGTATATGCTTCCTTTGTCTCGGTTACCTCTACCATACAAACTTCGTGTGCAGGGATGGAACCAATTCCTAGGGTATGTCCTATACTCATAGAATCAAATGGCAAGAGAATAGGTAGATCTTTCTCCAGTAATTCAAAAAAATTGTGGTGGGTCCTAGCGAAATTGTTTCTATGATGATGTTCTCATCTTTGATTATTGGGATGCCTTCGATTAAGTTCGTGACTTCTAGTTCTGTTGTAGGCACCAACTTTGCTTCTGGGTTTGTATTGATTGGTTTGTTGAGTTGATTCGTTGGGAGCTTGAATTCATATTGGATGCCCGGTATTTTCTTCAAATCTGCTAAGTGTATGGCAAAAGGTTTTGGGTTGCCTTGTGCTACAAATGCCTTTCCCAATTGTAAAAATCTTACTACTTGGAATAATGTGGAAGGGATTTCCTTCATGCGATGTATCCATGGGCGACCGAGAATCATATTATATTCAGTTTCCCAATCTATAATATAAAATTCGGTGAGGATTTTTTTGGGTCCTAAAGTGACTGGTAGTACTATAGTCCCTGATTGAAGTTTCCGAGGCTATCATAGCCTCTTAACGTGTTTCGTGTTGAGGAAAAATTTGTTTCCCCATACCCTAGCTTTTAAAGAAAAGTGAAGGGGACCATGTTAACTGCTGCCCCATCATCAATCATTACATTCTTAACATAATTTTTATAAATCCATACCTACAAATGTAAGGTTGGATCACCTCTACGCATAATTTCAGCGTCCGTTGGCATTTTACTTATGTCAAATATAAATTCAGTGTCCTTATCTAATTGCCCTGGAGGGTATACGCCAAAGTCTACATGGTTTACTTACGTTTTAGGAGGAGGAGTGATGTTGATTATATGACCAAGACATAATGCTTCTAAGAGAGCAGCCCTATGAGCGGAAGAGTTCTTCAACATATCCACAAAGGAAATGTGAGAAAAGGTCTTCCTTAAGTAATTGATCAAGTCGTAGGCACCTACTAGTTTTGCTAGTGTTTGTTGAGCATTGTCTGGCATTAATGCATAGGTTAGAACTGGTTGAAAATATTAGTCTCATGTTCTTGTTATGGTTTCTACTTGCAACTTGGTTTCTAACTCTACCAGTCCAACTATCTTGGCTTGTGGTTGAGTTCCTAATTGGGGTGCGACTGGTGGATTTGATGAAGTCGAAGCTTCATGATTGTTATTCCCTGTTATGACACCTTTGTTTGTCCCTGTTTGGATACTTGTTATTGTTAGAATGATTTGGGAGAGGATCGTTGAAAATATTGAGAGGTGAATTTTGAGGGGAAACTGATCCCATGTAGTTATTTGGTGTGGTTGATATGGAATTTTCCATAAACATATCTATAAAGAGTTTTTTTTAATCTTCTAGTAAACGTTCCAAGATTTTTTTGTAATCACGACAAGTCCTAGTATCATGAACTCATATTTTGTGGAATCCATAGTATAAATAGGGATTATAGTTCTGCGGTCATTGGTTTGGATCTTGTTGTGGCCCAAAATTTTGATTGGACTATTGGTTGTTATAGTTGAAGTTTTGAGGTTGTTGCCTTTGGTTTTGGCTCGATATCCAATTAAGTTTTGGACGGAACTTTGTGACTTGATTTGTTGTTGCTGTTGTTTTTGTCATTGTGGAGGATGATTAAAATCCATGATATTGATTGCTGGAGTAAAGTTATTATTTCTTTGATTATTAGTGGATGCGGGGTGTTCACAACATTTAGTCTTTTGACTTGATCGCTGACTCCATTTGTTGTAACCCCAGCTTTTGTTAAGGATCTTGGGTCCTTGATTGGTATTCCCAATATTGGGATAATTCGTAACATTCGATTGGGATTGATTAATCTCCCATTTGTTCCATAAGTATTTCAATCGCTATCTATTTCTCGCTTGATCGATTTAGAGAGCACTCTCAACTACTTCATCATAAGTCCGTAGTGGGAACTTTTGGAATTCTTCCTTTATCTCTCTGTTGAGAGAATGAAGGAATAAGTCAAAAAATTCCATCTAATCCATGTTTGGAGCACTTGTTGAAGAGTAGAGGACTGTACACCATTTTTGAATGAAATGAGAAGTAGATTCATTGTGCTCTTGTTTAATGTGCAAGAATTCCCTAATCCTTGTTCTTAAAAATTTGTTCATGTCAAAAGCTTTGATAAATTCTGACACAAGTTGTTTGAATGAGTGTATCAAAGCTTCAGGTATTCTATAATACCAATCAAGGGTTATACCCTCTGAGGTCTTAGGGAATATCTTGGCAATAACTGCATCCCATGGGAGTAGTTCTTTAATGGTCGTGGCATAGGCCTTGATATGTGCATTTGGATCTCTCTCCCCTTCAATTTAGGCAAATTGGGTATAGGTCTTGGAAGAATGACGCTTCGTATAGTGAAATATAGAGGCTCTTTTAAATATTTTGAGTAAGTTTGTACCACATAGGTTTCAACCATCAATGGTGCCCGCCGAGGAGGCGTATGGAATGGATTGTTGATATGGCATAGCATATGTATTTTTAGGGCGTAAAGGAAACCCCTGCAGTTGAGAAAATTTCCTAGGAAAAGAGAACATGACTCCCTGTGGTGATTTTGAATACATGTTTAGGTAGGGAGGAGCATTGCTCTGATATAGATTGTTTGGTACTAAATCTGGGAGGTATCATGTTTTCAATTGGAGCAGAATTTGAAAACGTGGTTCTAGTTGGTGTTTGTTGTGGGTAGTTATATGAATGCCGAGGCAAAGCATGCCTAACATGCATGTTTGTGTGAGGAGGTCAACCTTGCTAGGATGATGTGGAGGCTTGGGACCTCCCGCTTGCCCCGAATGTGAATCTTGATTCGCTTGAGCAAGTTGTACTCCTCGACCCTCTCAACCAAAGCTAACATGACCTTGATTGGTGATGAAACAATGTTCTATCTTGATGGTTGTTGTTGTACCTTGAGGTTTCTAAGGGGTATGATACCTTGCTATGAATTGTTCATTACTCTGCCAAACTTCACCAAGAGTCTTTTCCATAGGTGGAGGAATGGGAGTATTTTCTTGAAACAGGGTGTCAGGTTGTGTTTGTAAACTTCCTAGAGGTGGGTACATGTTTTGGAATCGTTTTGCTTCCGGTGTAGCATGCTAAATACTCCTCATCCAAGAGTGGGAGTGGATCTAACTGCCTACTGATTTGTGTTCTAAATAAAACATGAGGAGATGAGTTGGATTATCCAGTAAACGTCATGTTGTTAGAGCATGAGGGCTCTGGTGTTGTGTTTGTGTGAGTTGGTCTAGCTCCTCAATTCAGAATGAAGAACTAGAGTTATTTATTTGAGGAGGAGTTTGTGATGATAAGTAGTTGTTTGAGTAGTTTTCTACCCATGTAGAAAGGGAGGGTGATGGTTGCCTACTCGTTTTCACGTAATATGCCTCGAGACCTAAGAGAGGTATGTCATATGCGTCAGTATCTCGACATATTCTGGGGTATATAAATACCCATAGAATAATAAGAAGGAGCGAAGATGGATGGAAGAAATGGAAACAAAAAGGAGTGGTTGTTCCTTTCATGATGGGTTTACCAATTTTGTACAATAGAAAAGTGACAAAGTGAGCATGAGAATCAACAAGTAGCCTTTCTCTGCACTCCAACCTCTCGAGGTCATGCCGAGACAGCCCGGCTGGAAATGAAATATATGCAAATGTGGACAAACTAGTTGAACAATCTTCTATTTTCGACACGCAACACCGGAATTTGTGAATATAAGGCAAAGGATGCTCTCCTAACCCGAACTAGTACAATGGATCGATCGATATGCTACTCTGAGGCTCCAATCAAAAGCTCTACCGAGATCCTATTTATTGGTTGTTAGATGCGTGGAAAATGACATGTACGTACCTCATGTATATTTCCAGACAAGGTCATGAAAGTGATAACAAGAGGTGTAATGGATTTGTAGGAATTATGGGTGATTTTCTAGTATAATCCAAAAATATTAGCCTGATCACCTTCTATGTTCAACATGAAAACTCGTGTGATAATGTCCTGGGAGCAGTTAGGATCTAAATACCATTCAGACGTAAACCGGTGTCAATGTTTGATTGATTAGCAGAGCCCATTGGGTTGTGGGATCTGGGGATCAAAAACGTGAGTTTTGGTTGTTGTGGACCTTTTATGGTCAAGTGAAGAATCAATATCTTCTTCCGATTATCCAAAAATTGTAAGTTTTTTCAACTTCTACATTTAATACTAGGAGTTGTGCGATCTTCTCGGAATATCTTATGGGTTTTTTTGGCGACTTGTATGTGTAATACTATGTCTATATCAACGATAAGGTCTCCGTCTCACAGCTACGGAAATAACAGATCACAACCAAATGTTTGCTCTCTTTTAGGTTCTTGTATGGTCATGTGGATATCCTATCAAGTTAATCTATAATCAAAGTTGGTTTGACCAAAATTCATATGCTTTTTCGTCTTTGATGTTTAATTCTCTCAATTGCTCACCGATTGTTTGTGGGTTTGTTTTTGTTTGGAAGACATGAATTCTAAGACCTTGATCGATATCTCGCTAATGCCGTAAGGAGATTTGGCTGAGGTATTACTCATTTGAATATGTAATCCATGGGCTCTCTAGGTCCCGTAACTGTCATGCAAGAAATAATTGGACTTAATGAATGAAATAAACTAATTATGAAAGTGAATCTATGTTATGCTTGTTATTTTTGTATTTTTAAATACATAAACTTGAATGGAATTAAAGAGCAAGTAATCTAATAAATTCAGATAACAAACAATTAATCTAAGAATGGAACTATAACAAACAAGGTAATTTAGATGTAGTTATTTTCCCGTGCACTTGTGAATTGATTCTCGAGTTTAAACAACTAACTAATTCAATTGAAAACCCTCCAATCTTACCTCGAAGTGAGTAACAAATCATATCTTCTCGTAATATATTATTCCCCATAGCTTCTCGGTAATGTTGAAAGTGAGCTTGACTGAAATGAAATAATTTGCTATTCTACTTGATATGTTGTAATTACAAGTTTGACAATTCAAACCTAAATTTTACATAATAGAGGCAAATCCAGTTGTATTGTAGTTTTTCCCCGCCTTGATCTCTTCGCTCCTACATGTTCTCGTGAATAAAAGTGGTAATGTGACAGTGGCAATAGGAGAAGATATTCAAGCGGTGGGCTACTGGACGTAAACTAAACAAAATGCAAGTAGAAGAGGTATATCGCAAGAGAACAGAGCTTAGATATGTGATTTCTAGCAAGATTTTTATAGGGATACAACATAAACACACGAAAAACTCTAAGACCTATACTTCCCCGTGACGAAACAACAATCTAAAACTCTAGGTATAATGAAGGTTCTCAAATGAACCGAATCGAACTTAGAACTAAAACTATTTTGTACTAAGCTAGTTGTTTGAGAACAACAATGGAGCAAGATGAAACAAGAGAGACCAAGTAATCTCTAAACCAGAAATAAGGAGAGGAGCCTTAAATTGAGAGGCTGAGAACTTATACAAAATCTAGACCTGTTGAGACTTGTTGAAGAGCTTTCAGACACACCAAATGATAAATCATAGAGAGAGAGGGGCCATTTTCTTGTAAACAAGCTTAGTATTTATATTTTTCTTACTCACCAGAAGGCAAGTCCAAATTGCCATGCTTTATCATTTAAAATGGAGAATTACTATTACAAAGTGGCTGGAAACTCTAAACAAAGCAGAAGTGGTTGAGAGTTGCAAGTGCAACTTGATTTTTCACGTCGATGAGTGCGTTGGAAGCTTCTACAAAATGTGGACAGGACTACCACCCAGAGCAGGGTCTTGGTTTTAGGACCACCGCCCCGTCTCTAGGTGACGATCATAGGACCGCCGCCCAAGCTGTGGTGGTAGTCCTGTCACTAAAGACCAAAATGCAAGGAAAAAGAGGAAAGGAGTTAGAACAAATCATGCAAAGGCTGGTGTAGACACCTATAATTATGCCCGAGCAATTTAAATGAATAAATTGCACTAATTATCTCTTTTCCCGCAAATTGGTGACATAATGTCAAAAGAGCTCATCTTCTCTCCTATCATCATTAATTAATTACACTACGCTAATTAATTAAGTCACCTATCCAACAAATACCTTAATTAACGAACTTCTGTTAATTAAGCCCCCCTTCTATTTAGACTAATTAATTACTATTAATTAATTAACTTCCCCTTTCATTTAACCAATAAATCAATATTTAATTGATTTAATCCCCTTATATAGTCTAAATCATGCTAATATTCCTCTAAAAAGATTATATATGCTTGCACATCTATTAATTAATCATCTTGATTAATTAATAAGCCCCCTTTATCCACATGGGTCACTAAAGGACAAGCTAAACCCTCCTAAAGTTAACTCAACCCTATCTAAACCCCCCTTATCCACAACTAACTCAACATCCCTATTATCCCACATGCAAAGGGATGTAGTGATTCCTTTATCCATTGGGCTATATAAAGAGCCCTCCTCCTACCTTTACACTTACACCTAAATTCGTTGAGAACACAAAAGCAAAGCACATAGCAAATAGACTATAAGCTTCTTTTGTTATTCTTGAGAAATTAACCATTTGAAGATCTAAGCCTCATTTATTGCAATTTTCTAGCCAAGTGCTTGGGTCATATGGGAATAGTCAAAGGGTCTTGTGGCCAAGATTTGATGAGCTCCCATTCCTAGGTTCTTGAGGATCAAAACAATCAATTTGATTGTCATGGATTCTACATAGGTCCATTTTCTTTTGTTGGTAATCTAGAGAAGTATAGGTTTTAATACTTTAGTAGGTTAATTCAAAGTTACCTGCATTATGCTTAGTATTGATCTTGTTTAGATCTCATCTTTACGGTGCTTAGATTTCGCCTTAACTTTGTTATAGAACTATTTAGGTGGTAGTTCTTATTCATCTAACTTAGCTTAAGCACAAATACACACACACATATGGCATGATTAGTATTGCGTACACATGAGATAATTAGCACAATTTAAGTATTTAAATTACTCGGGCATAATTATAGGTGTCTACATTTTCCCCTCGTTGGGGTGGCGTAAGTGATGCCACTTCAAAGATAGTAGACAGATAAAATTTTGAAGGGGTAGAAGAAAATTTAGTAGAAGTGAGAGATGCCCCCTTGAGTGTCGATGGGGTGATGAAGGAAGATGATCAATGATCGAAAAAGGTGAGAAATAGATAGAAGAATGGGTAGGGGTAGAATGCCCCAAGTGAAGCCAGGAAGAATAGTGGTGATAGGAAAGTGATGTAGAAGAAATATGGAGAAGTGGAGAGAAGAACTAGCCTCTAGCCTATGCATTGGAACAACTTCAGTGTCATCATATTGCCAAAAGAACTACATCATCGGTCCTTATTAAAAATATAAGCATACGAAAAAAGTAGAATGACATGAAAAGCCATCCTACGAACAATCGTCCATTGCTAAAAATATACACCCCATGTAACATACAAAATGTAATGCAATACGAGAAAGTAAAATATGCCTAACTCCTTGAAACATACATAATGCAATGCAATACGAGAAATTAAACAATCTAAACTAACAAAGAAACATAATGTAATGTTTTTATTATCAAGCTTCAGCACGACAGTGCAAATTAATGACAAGGGTTGATGATGGTGCCCCAAGAAAGGATACATGAGAGGGGAATAACAAAGGACACTTGGGTCCAATGAAAAGCAATGTGCACTATGAAACAATACCAAGAAAATCGTTGTGCCACGAGTACAAACGAAGTAAGTGGCCTAGATTTTGTTGATGGACGTAGATCAAGATGGTCCGCAACTCGCACACATGAGCAAGTGAGAACCAAAGAGCAACGTTTTGTAGGATGATTTTCAATTTTTAGAAATTTTTGAAACATATTTGAATGTTTTTTATTTTTGAAAATTTTATGAAGTTATGTACAGAAGACAAATAAGTGTGGATGCCCCTAGTGATAGATGGGAAGTATAAGGGCATAAGACCACGTGCATACGAGAAAGGTGAAGATACAAAAATGCCCCAAAGTGATTAGGTGGGAATAGTCAAAGGCAAACTCTTCACAGGTAGAAGCGGGACCCAAGGACATTATGGATAGGTTCAACATGATGGTGAACGTAAATCAATGAAGTGGGACGAAGCAAGGATGCCCCCAATGTAAGTTGGCATAAAAGCACATGATAGAAAGGAAGGAGAAGATTGTTTTTGTGAAAGGTGACAACATGTCCGCAAACATGGAAAACAAGTAATCTTATGCACATGGATGTTCTGAATGAAGTAGGAGAATGATGTGAATGATATGAATGTATCTTAGAATCGTCGCGATGAAGAATTGATTAGCCAAAGGAACAAATTGTGAGACAAGATATGGACTAGAGTAAGAGTCTAAACAAGGTCCAAAAAGAGACACTTGGTAACATACTAATCCTACCTACTCATAGAGATCCAAAGTGTGTGCACGTGGAATTTAATTACCTCTTGAAGGGAAGATTTAATAGACAACAAGTGAATACACCCTATCCAATGTGTAGGGATAATTGATTGTGAAAGGCAATTTTGTGAATGAAGGGTGGAAGGATAGCCGTACATTGCTCCGCTGCTAGCCAGGTGTCCATAGCCCTGATAGAGATGTACTTGATTCTAATCACAACATTGCTCTACTGCTAGTCAGGCATCCATAGCCCCAAGAGAGATTATTGGAAATACTTCAAGAGAGAGTAATATATCAATTTTATTTTTGCTTTTAGCTTTTGAGTTTTGATTGATTTTGATTCTTTTGCTTTCTGAAAACTTATTTCAACTCTCTTGTTTGACAAGGGGTTAAGAACCATTGATGGCTTGATGAAAGGAAATGGAAGTGAATGTGATGATGACATTGGGTATTGTCAACAAATATGTCCAAAATTTCTTCACAAGTTTATTAGATGTTGATTGTGATAGAATCTCTAAGAGGTCAGTCATTCTTTAATTTACCAAGGTGATAAAAGACCTGTGGTCAAACGGATATCATAGAGATAAATGTCACAAAATATGTGTGAATAAGCTAACCAAAACATCACTAAAGGGATGAAAATGGTAGAGAGACTCGCAGACGAATATGAAAGAATATCCATGTGTACACAATACCGATCGCAATGTTTGACCTTTGTACCTTTGGTTTTGTCGTGTTTTCTCAATGTTTTTGTATTTTTGAATTGTTTTTTATTTTTAGATTTTTAAATTTTTTTGGAAGTTAGGACCCATAATGTCACTCTCGCATGATAGGATCCAACAACGATGTGTGTGAATTCCTTGATTAGGGAGACTAAGCGCGTTTGTTTATCAAGAGTGATATGATCCCCGATCTCGATGATCATGGTGAGTTCACACTCAACAAATGACTATGATTTGTTTTGAAACATGGGTTTCGTATGTGGGAGCTTGAGTTCCCTATCCATAGGTTTATGCACTTTGCACCATACTTGATGGTTACGTTGATTTGCGTTCTTGAATTGCATTTGATTTTTAACCTTAAGATCATTTGACTTGTTGGGAGCTATAGATCTCTTTGCAGTTTTGATCTAAGCTTGATTAAGAAACTGTTTGGGTTTCTTATAAGCTAACGCGTGACTTGTCTGATCTCGAGAAGGAGAAGAAAGTAAGTGTGGATGTTTAGAACTGATGCGATAAATGACCATGGGCTTACCACAACCATTGATAGAAGAAATATGTGATGGATGAAAAGGATATGGTCCAATAATTGAAGAAGATAGGCTACTGGGAGGTGATCCATGGAGAGAAGATGAAGGGTTGTTAGGATGTGGCCCAAGAATAGAGGAAGAAGGGCTACCAAGATGTGACCCATAGATGTAAGATGATGGGCTACTAGGACGTGACCCATAGATAGAAGATGAAGGGATACTATGATGTGGCCCAAGAATAGAAGAAGAAGGGCTACTAGGATGTGACCCATAGATGTAATATGATGGGCTACTAGGATGTGGCCCAAGAATAGAAGATGATGGACTACCAGGGGTGATCCATACATAGAAGACAAGGGGCTAGTTGGGCATGCCCCAAGAATAGAAGATAGTGGACTACTCAAAAATGTGTCATAAATATCGAGGGAGGGATACTAGAAGGTGACCCACACCTAGATGAAGATGAAGGGCTACTTGGAAATGACCCCATAAGAGATTGTGATTGAGGAATTATGATAGAAAAAGAGTTATTGGGTGATGAGAATATAGGCCATGGATCAATGCAAGACCAAGAAGTTTCATCACATAATGAAGAATGTGAAGATGGAAGAATAAGAGGAGGATCAAGTTGCATGATTTGAGGCTCTTCCTCTATTTCTTGATAAAAGGAATCAACCTTTTCCTCATAATACGCAGACACATCAAAGTCTAAAGAGAATCCTTGCTCATAATCTGCTAAAGGAATATCTTCATATGCCCCTATAAATGCCTTGATTGTTTCTTCATTCTGAAAGAGATCAATTGGTATGAGTTGTTGATCAACCATCCAGGGGTTGATTGGAAGAAAGAGATCCAATTGGTGTGGAAGACTTAGAAGATGTTTGATGATGATTGATAGAAGAAGATGACGTGAGGGATGAAGAAGATGTAGAGCTAGATGTCTCAGGAGTAGAAGAAGGTGGTGTGGACCTACCTATACTATGGTATATCATCTGTAAACTAGTAGGATTAAGTCCAAAGTCTGTAGATTGTGACAAATGGGTCGATTTAGACGTTTAACTCGAATGACTTTGAGTCACACGAATCTTCAAAGAAGGAAGACTTATTGGGGGTGATTTATGAAGAAGGTCCAGTGAAGAACGGGAGGACTATGATTCAAGAATCACATTGGATGAATATTAACAAGGGTCCTGTAAATAAAGAAAGGACCACGATTCAAGAACTATATTAGATGTTTGATTGGAGGGATTTGGATTCACATGTATCTTCAAACGAAGAAGATGTCGTTGAGGTGACTATTAAAAGGGATCCCGAAGAAAGGGAGGACCACGACATAGGAGTCATATTAAATGTATGATGAAGAGCATCCTGCGAAGATAGAGAGGACCATGACATAGGATTTGTATTAGATGACTTAGGAGTCAAATTAGATGAATCTGAATAGTAGTTTGGATCTAAATAGTAGTTTGGATCCGAAAATTAGTTTGGATTTGAATCATCAGAAGAGTCATAGGAAATATTTGGATTGGAATCCTCATAAGAAGAGGAAATGTTTGGATTAGAAATAGAATAAGAGTGGGGGGAACTCAAATAATAATTTGGATCAGAAGCATCCAAATCATACCATCGACTATGAGATGAAGGTGGGGAACGAGTTACCTGAATGGGTTCTCTAGCTCAAAGAACCAATCAAGGTTTGGTCATGATGGGCATATTTTGATGTGAACAACGAAACTTTGATTCCTTATCATCGTATGTATAAGGAACCTTACAATAATCAGTCATTTTGGCGTTGCTTTAAGCACAAATTTCTAGACCTAGATAGTGGATGGAACTCCTTCCAAGGGAAGGAAGTGACATGTCGATTTTGGGAAGCATAATGACAACCAGCTAGACATTTTGTAAGTATTGATATGTGTGCATGATTTTCTGAAGAAGATCTAAGGAAAATAGACATCGTTATAACGCAATATTGATGAGATCAAAAGGTATTTTCCTAGAAAATAAGTTTTATGAATGAATGATCACAAGGAACAATCATGCAAGTGTGAAACATAGAGCCAATCAACAAGTAAATACACCATATGAAAATGTGTGAGCAAAGTGATAGTTCAATGCAAAGGTGATCAACACAATGTCAATATTTACATCAAGTTCAAAATGAACAAGGCGTAAATATTAACAAAGGGTATATGTGACTCCCAATCAAAGGATACCACGATAAGTTTAACAACCAACAAGGCCTAAATGTTAAAGGGTGAGGTTTACAAATGTAAGCCACATAACCACACCAATTGGACACGTCTATCAAGCTTCGTGGAGAAGTGAGATATTAGTGTCAAAGTGGTATCGAAACGACGTAAACAAAGTAAGCGACACCTTTCAAGATTTGGGACAATGTTTGAAATCAAACTAAGTCAAAGTATACTAAGGATGTGTTAAAACGTGGGCAGCATAACGCCACAATGCGGACACTTAGATCATGTTTACGAGAAACGTGACATAAGTATCTTAATTATGTCAAGACAATGCAAATGAGGTAACATGTCAAAGGGAGATAAAATGATGAATCAATCCTAACTATGATGATGATCCTGACGTGGGTATCAAGATCACAAAGGCTACTAATGATATAAATATGTCTCCACACACTTTAGATGTTTAACTAACCTAGCCGTAAACATGGATGGGCGTAAATGGACAAAAAAGTGGCAAAAAATCAATTGATAACACAAAGGTAGTCACTCCTCTTCTGATCAACAAAGTGTCAAAAGAAAGTGAAGGAAGTAGATCAAATGGGGGTAAAAATTTTGGCCTCACTTTGGCAGAGTTTTTCCTTACCTTAGGGTAAGTGAAAAACTAAGCGAAAGTAACGCATCACATGTTTCATGGTGAATAATGGCTCACAACATCAACACCATTTTGAACTGGTCAAAGTGGGCTCCTAGCCAAAGAATATCTTCCTAGGTGGTTCTCTCGCCCTAGGTGTTACAAAGTTGTCTTAAGCAAGCGCTATTTACTTAAACAATCTTGACTATCTTGGGAGTATCTTGCTTTTTTACTTTACCCCCTTCGAGCACAAAGGGCAACTAGTGCATCCATGTGTGCTCTCTCTGGGGTCACCATACGTACAACCGGTAATGCTATCTCACGATAAACCACTAGTCAATTAGGTAGTGCGGAGCACTTCCCCGTTTCATCCACAAGGTTCCTCTTGCGTGGACTACTTTGGGGTTCATGGAACTAACCCCATTATTGTAGCTTAAGGCATTATGCCAAAGGGGTTATGTTCTAGTTGAGCAGATAGGGACATACCCTTTTCCGAAACCTGCAATACATGCAGTTGTTTTGAATATGTTAATCTTTTTATCTTGTTTAATTAGGTGTGGTTTGCTTAAACACCTTTTGGCAACCTGTATGAAAACTGTATTAGTAGTTTTTGACTTCGTTTTGATTCCACCTTTCTTTGACAAGCGTGTGTTTTGGTCCTACACAACAAGTTTAGTAGTTTTCCATAAAAAGAGTAAACATCATTTCTTATTCTCAAGATCGTCCAAGGATGCAAGAGAAGAGCATACGTGATGTTTCCAAAATCCAATAAGATATCAAATGGAAAAACACTTTAATTTAAACACACCAAGTTAACCCATTCCAATTCAGATAATCTTTAACAATTTCAAAGCATCAAAAAGACCTAAGAATTGTTTTGATTCCCAAGATTTCCCAAGGGACGCGAGGGAAGAGCATACGTGACCTTATTCTTATAAGCAAGCATGAAAATTTTATCTAATCTAGAAAAAGCATGTAAACATACCCTGTAAAAATAAGTATTAACTAGATAAAACTTGTAAGGAAGTTAGCACCTTAACACCTTAATCTCAAGAAAACAAAAAGACACGTGTGCCCCTATTTAAGCGTATGTGCGTAGGTTAGGGCAGATGTGCCACTCTGTATTTTTTGACTTATTGTGCACCTGCACCACTAGAAAGGCGTGTGCACCACTATCAGTGCGTACGTGCGTGGAAGGTAAACAACAATATAAAGATCAACAGAGCACCTGCGCCACTAGAGAGGTTCCTGCGCCACCAAAAAGGCATGTGCACCACCACAAATTAAAATATTATCAAATTCTAACAAAGCACTTGTGCCACCATAAAAGTGTCTCGCACCACCAAAGGGATGCCTATGCCGGTTTAGTGTGTATGCGTTGTCCGACAGTTTTACGTTGCAGTTGAAGGTACAAAGATGAAATAGCATCTGCGCGGTTACTGGGTTAGTGTGCCTACGTCCTAGTTAGGTATGTGCACCTGTGGTCGAAAAATATAAATTCAAGCTCGATAGTGCACTGCGCCACCCGAGAGGTGTCAGGTGCCAGGATAAGTGTATATGTGCCCCTGTTAGTGTGCCTGCGCCACTCCTGCAACCAAAGTATGGCGAAAAACACAAAAATCTCACAATACTTCAAATTTTAACAAGTTAGCTTGAAATTAGCAACAACCCATTAAAATGATAGCTATAAATGAGAACTTACACATATAATACTAGCAAAAATCCCAAGAAATTGAACATTATTTACTATATGTGCATATTAAAGGGTTATCCAAAAATAATAGAATTCAAGCTAAAAATGCTAAGGGACAAAGGATCCGTCCCACCGGGCATGCCATATGTGTGTGTGTATTTTTGCTTAAGCTAAGTTAGATGAATAAGAACTACCACCTAAATAGTTCTATAACAAAGCTAAGACAAAATCTAAGCACCATAAAAGATGAGAGCTAAACAAGATCAATACTAAGCATAATGCATTAACTTTGAATTAACATGCTAAAGTATTAAAACCTCTATCAGAGATTACCAACAAAAATAAATGGACCTATGTAGATGAAAAGAGTTTGTGAGAATCGAAGCGAAACGAGGCACCACGAAGTAGTTGCACTCTAATGGAATCGTGATAGCTCCAGTGATAACAAGAAATAATTGATCAATAATGGAAGAACTTGCTCAACGGAAACAAAGCTTGCATATAGGAAAGACAGCGGAGTGTCTTGGTATGCTCATAAATGAATAGAAAAGGGGTACATATAGGGTGCTGAGTAAGCCTAGTGCATGACACACATGAAACCATAAACCTAACCCATGTGAGATGAACCTCCAATATGAGAGGAGGACACATAGGATAACTCACACTAACACCCCCCTTCATCGAAGTTGGGGTAGCGGCTGTGATGAGTCAGACGGAAGAGGAAGACACTCCTAAACAACTAAGAAAGATGTGTCAATGGGGCCCGGAAACTAAAGGCCTGATAAGGTGCCCATATACAAACACAATCTTCCTAGAAGAAGAAGAAAAAATGGGTCCCGACATAAAGCCTGATGAGGTACCCATGTACAAAAGAAGTCCCAAGCAGTGAAGGAAAACCCAGTGGGAAAAACATCCACCACAAGAGAAAAAAACTCTCTAATCTAAGAAAGATGCCAAAGATGGGTCCTGGCCATAGACTAGCCTGTAAAGGTACCCATGTACAAAGGGGCAATCTCTCGAAAGATGAAAAAGAGAGAAGATGGATGCGGAAGATGCCATGGATGGATCTGAACTCTGCAACTCTAAGAAGTCTCCTAAAAGAATGTCGATGATGAGATCCTCTGCCTCTAGACTGAAGAAGAGCCATCTGCACCGTATTGTGTGTCTGCCCTTAGGAAGGACAGAAAAGATGTGCTGGAAATCTACCCACTCCATGAAGGAAACTGAAGGCAAGTAGCATGAAGAACTCTGAGTCTAGTCCACGAAAGTGTGACATAGGTCTAGCAAGCGAGTGCAAAGGAGCCGAGGGTAATGTCACAAGTGTAGAACTATCAGAGTATGAAGGGTGAACACCTATAGAAAGGATTTCCAACTGATGTGAAGGCAATAAAACATCCCCCACGATAGAAAATGGATCCACAAACAAGGGTGGATTAATGAAAGTCTCTGGTAAAGTGGAAGTGGCAAGAGTCCTAGAAGGGGCACTCCCAACAACAGAGATGATGAACTCCTCTGAAATACCTGTAGATGGATGAAGAACCTATAGTACATCACAAGTGTATTGTATAGGAGACTGCTCAATATCTGATGAGATGTGGGATGTGTCAATACTCTCTGGAATAGTGAGAGAAGGAGGAGAAGAGTCCTCTATAGTACTCTCAACATCAGAACTAGGTGCACAATCCTCGTCATCAGAAGTAGAACCAAGCGAGTCTGTATCAGTGGAACTGTCATCACATGAAGAAATAGAGGAGACAACTGAATTAGAAGCAGAGGTGAAGAAAGAGTGGGGTCCAACAAAATCTGAGCGAGTATGTCTCATATCCAAAGTATCTCCAACTAAATCTCCAGCACTTTGCAAAGTTTTCCTAGCCCAAAGAGGACTAGGAGAATCAAGCTCAGAGTCAGAAGATTCTTCACTCGAGTGAGAAGGGACATAGTCCTCATCATCACTACTGTCAGAATTGGAAGACTCAAAAGTCTGAGAGTCATGAAGAGGAGCATGCTCAACAACATCATCATCTAAGGAGTCAGAGTCCGAATCAGAGAGCTAAAGAACCTCAATAGGTAGAGAAGTAGAAGTTGAATCAGAAGTAAAGTGGGAAAAGGTGTACAATCGTGAACGGTGATCTACCTTTCCCTCAACCACTATAGTGTCATTTTTAAGCTCACAAATAATCACCGAGTTAGGACCAAATTCCACTCGCATTCCTTCACCAAGGTGAGTAATTTGGTAAACCGATAGGATATTGGTAGAGAGATCAGGAACACTCAACACTTGGTTGAATTTTCCCCATCTATCTCTACCGATCCACTACCAAAAACCGACACTTTCGTGTTATCACCCAACGTGATTTGGGACATATCACAAGGTTCGATGTTGGAGAACTCAACATGTGAAGAAGCCATGTGGTGTGAGGCACCGGAATCTATAATCCACGTCAATGAAGGAGAAACTTGAGCTACGAGGGCCTTTCCTTTCTTCTTATCAGATTTAGAACCTTTTGCAGTGGAAGACTCGACCTTCGAAGCATTTTGTTTTATGGATTCAGGAACACTTATTTTATTCTTCTCAAGTAAATGAGATAAGTGATCAACTGCTTCAAAACAAGTGTTGCTCGTCGTGACCAGACTTCTTGCAATAGGAACACAAATACCTGTCTTTCTGTGCTCTAGGCTCAGAAGTCGAAGTGTTCATGTTAATTTTAGTTTTGGTCTTGGTTTCTTTCTTAGGTTGATCCTTTTTCTCTATCTCATTATCAGTCTTCTTTTCCTTACTAGTACTTTCTACAAGGGCATGTGACTTGGACTTAAGACCCCATTTGAATGAGTTTTTCATGTTCTCGAATGAGTTGGACGAAAAACAGTCAAAGGAGAGCATATTCCAATCCTTGCCCAAGGCAGCTTTTTGTAGCGTAAATAGTTGATGTAAAGACAGTAATATTCAGACCTAGCTTAGAGAGAATCAACAAGATTAGTTGAGAATATTTCTTCTCTACTGACATCCCTTTAACAATGATCTAGTGTGGAAAATCTTCAAGAAGAATGCTTATAGGTTTTCAAGATCACTAGGATTTTACCCTAGTAGTTGATTTTCCAACTCATGAGCTCTCATGTCATCGTGTTGTCTGAACATTTCATCTAACGTTGTCCACGCAGATTTAGGTGTTTCAGACGCCTCAATGTGGAAGAGCAAGTTAGGAGAAATGGACATGCAAAGAAGACCTAAAGCTTCATCACTACGGTTTAACCACTTAGATTTTTTAGGTTCGTCATCTGGTTCAGTCTCAATTCCCATGGTGATGCGGAATAACCCTTTGCCTCTTAGTTTCATTATTATTTTCAATCTCCATTTGAAAAAGTTGAACAACGTAAGCAAAGGAATTGAAATTGCATCCATAGTGTGAGAGAGAGAGAGAGAAAGAAATGTAGAAAAGAAACACAACCACCTAGGATAATAACAACCCCCTACTTTTGGCACTTTATAGTTTAGTGTGTTGATTACAATCGGGTCTATGCGTGTGGTTGGAAACACTTGGTAACTCATCTTGTAATCAGCGTAATAACATGCAAGAGAGGAGACCACAACAGTGTTTCATGGAGCGCAACAAATAGGACACCGTAAACAAGCACAAGCAAAAAAATAGAAAGGAGGTGAAATCCAACCCTGGTGGTGAGAAAAAATGTCGTGCGTCATAAAAGGAAACCCCCTTGCTGTAGGCTATGGCTAACGCGCTCGCTAGTCGCAAGCAATAATAAGGGTGAAATACAAGGTTTGGGAACTCAAGGAGTTCAGAGAGTCTTCAGAACATCGAAAAGGAGCTCGGAAGGAGAAAGGTGCTCAGAGTGATGCTGCACACTTGAGCGCATGATTAGAGAAAAAAACACCAATAACGCCTAAATTTTACCATTTGGAAACGCCCAATTTTACTATTTTGAGAGCTATTGGAGTTTTTTTTTTTTAAATGATATTTTAACGTTATTTGAAAGGACGTTTTAATTTTCAAATCATGAAAGAGAGGATCGTAAAAAAATAGATTTAATTACAATTAAATCTAATTAATGACGAAGAAATTAAGATCTAATTTGTTAAAAAATCCTAATTAAATATTTAAATAAGATCTATTAAATTTAATTTAATTTAGATCTATTAATAGAAAATGATTTGTTTTAAAAAAACTTACCATAAGTATTTGTTTAAAAGCACACGTTTTTTTTAAAAGGATAGTTAAAAAAACTTTTGAAAAAAAACACTTACCCAAAAAACTTACGGCTTGTTTGAAAAGGCTTGAGATTTTTTTATTTTCAAAGTTCAAAGGTAAGAAACCATATATTTTTAAAAACTTACCAAAACACTTACCGAGATAAAAAAGCATTTACCGGCCGAATTGTTTTAAAAAACGGTTTTTTGATTTTTAAAAGATCAAAAAGAATGTATTTTAAAAGGCTTACCAAAAAATGGCAACGGAATATTAAAATACTTGCCAAAAGCTTTAAAAACTTACCACGTTTGGTTTTGAAAGAAATTTAAAAACTTACCACCGTATTTTAAAAGTGGAAAGGATTTTTGTTAAAAACTTACCAAAAAGTAAAACGCTTACCAAACAAAGCACCGCCGGCCTGAAAAAAATGCAGGTTTTGTTTTTTTTTGGTGATGTGGAGGGACATCGACCAAAGCAAAGACGTGAGGAGAGTTTGTTGGAAGAAAAAAATAGTCCACCCAGTGTAAAAACACGGTTGGAGGAGAGGCCTTATTTGAAAATGTGTTTGTGTTTGCTATTTTTGCAAAAAGGCATAGGTTTGAAAGAAGATGGTTTGGTGTGCAGTACATGAAGGAAGTGGCCGAGGGAGACCATGAGGGTAAGCTAAACATGGCGGGATTACCAACGAGCAATCAGCGACGCAGCGAGGCAGCGTAGATAAAACCTATAAAAAAACTTAAGGAAAACAACAGGGTTCAAAAAAATAGTGTATTTATTATTATTTTCTTTTAATAATAAAAAAATTGTTAAAAAAAACTTCTGGTTTAATAAATTTAGAAAACCAAAAAAATAACCCTTGTTGACTAAATCCGCCTGATAGACACTACAAAAAGAACAGAAACTTTGAAGGCACAAAGAAAACCTGCACATGCACGAAAAAGGCACAAAAACCGACACAACTTTCCGAGAAAGCTTGTTAGAGAGATTAGCAAAATAATTCCAGAAAATAGTGATCGAAAAACTTGCATGCAGAGTAAAAGAACGAAACCAAGAAAGAGTAATCGTAACTAAAAAATAACGAGTGCACGTTTACCCGATCTCAGCTCTGATACCATGAAAAGAGTTTGCAAGAATCAAATCGGAAACAAGGCACCATGAAGTAGTTGCACTCTAACGGAATCGTGATAGCTCCAATGATAGCAAGAAAGAATTGATTAATAATGGAAGAACTTGCTCAACAAAAACAAAGCTTGCATATAGGAAAGACAAAGCAGAGTGTCTTGGCATGCTCATAAATGAATAGAAAAGGGCTACATATAGGGTGTTGAGTAACCCTAGTGCATGACACACATGAAACCCTAAACCTAACCCTGAACCTAACCCATGTGAGATGACCCTCCAATATGAGAGGAGGACACATAGGATAACTCACACTAACATTAGACTCCACGACAATCAAATTGATTGTTTTTATCCTCAAGAACATAGGAATGGGAGATCATCGAGCTTGGCCACAAGACCCTTTGACTATTCCCATATGAACCACGCACTTGGCTAGAAAATTGCAAGAAAGGAGCCTTAGCTCTTCAAATGGTGAATTTCTCAAGAATAACAAAGAAGCTTATAGTCTATTTGCTATGTGCTTTTCTTTTGTCTTCTCAAGGAATTTAGGTGTAAGTGCAAAGGTAGGAGGAGGGCTCTTTATATAGCCTAATGGATAAAGGAATCACTACATCCCTTTGCATGTGGGATAATAGGGATGTTGAGTTAGTTGTGGATAAGGGGGGTTTAGATAGGGTTGAGTTAACTTTAAGAGGTTTTAGCTTGTCCTTTAGTGACCCATGTGGATAAAGGGGGCTTATTAATTAGTCGATATGATTAATTAATAGATGTACAAGCTTATACAAACTTTTTAGAGGAATATTGACATGATTTAGACTATAGAAGGGGATTAAATCAATTAAATATTGATTTATTGGTTAAATGAAAGGGGAAGCTGATTAATTAATAGTAATTAATTAGTCTAAATAGAAAGGGGATTAATTAATGGAAGGTCGTTAATTAAGGTATTTGTTGGATAGGCGACTTAATTAATTAGCGTAGTGTAATTAATTAATGACGATAGGAGAGAAGATGAGCTCTTTTGATGGTATGTCACCAATTTGCAGGAAAGGAGATAATTAGCACAATTTAAGTATTTAAATTGCTCGGGCATAATTATAGGTGTCTATAGTGGGTAAGGTATTTTATGATGTAAATGTATACTCAAAGTGCACTTTCTAGATTCCAAACACCTTACGAAGAGATCTGAATCATCATTGGGATTTTTCGTAACCTCTTTCTGACAGTGTAGTACATACAATTTTGGGTACATTCAGGATCCAATGTATCAAGACACGTCAATGGTTGGAGTTCTCCATTTTGAACATTTTCAATGTCAATCTTCCAATTTGAAAGTATAATCTCTTCATCTTTAGGAAATTTCTTGTTCTTGGGTGGTTTAAATCTTTCTATATTATCTTTAACTACATTACCAATTTTATTAAATCTTATCTTACATGTCTACCTGTTGTTTCTGAATATTATATCATTTCTGACTTTCCAAATTCTCCATATTATATGGGGCATAACCAATTTCCATAATCTCCTAACAATATAGTGATTGTATGGGGGATCCCATTGTATCCAAGTTTGAGGAAATTCCTTTGGCACTGTCCAACAAACATTGAACTTTGAGAAAGCATAACTCCAGATCTTTGAAGTGAACTCACAATGTAATAGAAGATGCTTGATGTCCTCAGCCTCTTTTTTACATAGGCAACACATGTTTGGAATTATAAAGCCTCTCTTGATTAAGTTGTCATTTGTGAGAATTCTTCCTCTGAGAACAAGCCAAAAAAAGAAATTTACTTTGGGAGTTAGTTCAGGCATCCAAATCCTGCTCCATTTGAAATCACAATGAATATTTTCAAAAAGGAATTGTATCTTGATTTGACAGTGTATTCTCCATCACATGAGTTATTCCAAACAATCTCATCCTTGACATCAATTTGATTCAGTGGGATGTTATCTAGCTGCTCTTGAAGTGAGGAAATTATGGAATTTAGTTCATTCATCTCCACCTTAAGTTGCTTCCATCTTTTCTGTTTCCCTCCATTTCAATGTAGTCTTTGACTTTAGTTCCATACTTTTGGGCTAAAATATCTTTGACAGAGCCAAATTTATCATTTAAACTAAAGCTAGTCCAGTTATCACTCCAAAATTGAATATCCCTGTCATTTCCCACTTTCCATTTACATGCTTGTTTAATGAAATTCCTTGTTTTAATCAAATTATTCCAAAAATTAGAACCTTGAGGTAACTGATCATCATAAAGAAAATAAGTCACTTTTTTCTGAGCTAGATATTTGGCCTTAATTAAATCAATCCAAGGTTGCTCCTTTATAAGCATTCTCCAACCCATTTTTGCAATTAAAGTCATATTCATTTTTCGATATCCTTTATGCCTAGCCCACCTATTCTTTTAGGTGTACATACTTGATCCCATGCCACCAAGTGATATCGAATCTTTCCTATGTTCCCTACCTCAAAAATTCTTCTATATCCTTTCAATTTTGTCCCTAAAAACAACAGGAATGTTGTAATGAGACATAATGTAAATAGGTAAATTTTGTGCAGTGCTTTTGATTAGAGACACTTTCTAGCACCTGGAGATAATGGCCCCTTTCCATCCAACCATTTTCTTTTGAAATATTTCAAGTAAACCATTCCAAACTATAGTAGAAATTTTTTTAGTTCCAAGAGGAAGACCCATATATATTGTGGGTAAAGAGCTGATTTTGCACCTTAGAATTTTAGCAATTCTTTTTGTCTTTCCAGGAGAGTATTAAAGAAGAATATGGAACTCTTATAAAAATTTATCTCTTTTCTTGAGGCAACCTCATAAAATTTCAAAATAGACTTGATATCCCTAGCTTCAAGGATAGAGGCCATCAAAAGTAAAATTGTATCATCCGCAAATTGTTGATGTGGAGTGTTTGGTTTGCAGAAGTAGGTCTAATTCCTTTTAAAAGTTTATCATTAACAGCTTTGGTAATGGATCTACTAAGGCTATCAGCCATTAGAATGAAGAATAAAGGGGATATAGGATCTCCCTGTCTTAATCCCCTACCACTAGTAAAGAAGCCCACGGCTCACCATTAACCTTCACCGAGAATCTAGCTATAGAAATGCAAGCCTTAATAATTCTTCTGAATTTATTATGAAAACCAAATTTAGCTAGAACCTTGTCAAGAAAGTGCCAAGAGACTTTGTCAAAATCCTTGTTCATATCAAGTTTCATTACCATACTAGCTTTTTTTGTTATTATCCATTGAATGAATGATCTCATGCACCATGATCACCCCTGTCTTGAATTATCCTCCCTTTTATAAATCCACTTTGTTGTTTTGAAATTATATTATCAAGAATAGACTGGATTCTTGTTGCAATAATCTTTGTAAAGATTCTATAAATTACATTTACTAGACTAATAGGGCGGAAGTCCTTAAAATCTTTAGCATCCATTTTTTTTGGAGAAAGCACAATGTGAGTGTTATTCAGCTCTTTAAGGAGATCTCTGTTCTATAGAACTCATTCACTACCTTTAGCAAATTACCTGAGCATATTTCCCAAAAATTTCTGGAAGAAATTAGCAAAAATCCATCAGGACCTGGTGCCTTATCCCCTTCAAGAGCAAATACAAATTTTTGCAGCTCCTCCAAAGTGACTATTTTAGAAAGGTTTTTGAATCTTTTCTCATCTATTCTGTCATTCAGAATGGCCTCTAAAAGAAAAGAGGCAGCCTCTTCATTATCCGCACTATTCTCCTTGAGCAAATTTTCATAAAATTTGAGAGCTTCAACCTTTATATCCTTAGGATCTTTGATAACAATACCATTTCCTTTTGAAACTTCCGTTATCCTATTGCAAGCTCTATGTTTCATAGTGGTCATATGATTTTTTTTTGTGTTTCTATCTCCCTCTTTCAGCCAAATTTCCCTAGATTTAAGCCTCCAAAATTTTTCTAACCTACTATGCCGTTGCAATTTCGGATAAAATTTTCCTTTCTGAGAACTAATCCTCCAATGTCATGCCCTTTGTAGATATTTGAGATTCAAGCTCCTGAATTTTTTTCTTTAATTCCTTTTTCCTTTCAAAAATATTTCCAAAACTTCTTTATTCCAGGTTCTAACTTACTTTTTAACATTTTTAATTTCTGAATTAATCAGATTGAGCAGTTCCTCCTCCATCCCATTTCCACCATTCTTTAATCCGATCTGAAATGTCTTCATGCTCCATCCACATATTTTCAAATTTAAATGAGCAATGCATTGGTTTAGCCTAGTTGAAAATATTTAACACAATCGGATTATGATCAGAGCCAATTCTGGGTAAAGAGGATAGATGAAAGTCCTGATGCATAATCCAGTTGGCTGAGATAAGTGTTCTATCTAATCTAACCTGAATCATGTCACTGCCCACTCTTATTTTTGTCCAAGTGAATTGATGACCATGAAGTTCCACATCCATGATATTAGAATTAGAGACAAAATCGAAAAGTAATCCATGTCATTAGAGTATCCATAATTACCACCTTGATTTTCTCCAGGATTTAAAGGGGAGTTGAAATCTCCCATAACAAGCCAATTGTCATTTTTATGATAACTTCTAAAGAGCTTTAAGTCTTCCCAAAGCTTCCTTCTTCCATTTATAGTATTAGGTGCATAAATGTTTGAAAGGATCCAAGTAAAATTATTATCAATAACATGAAACTTAACAACAAGATGGGTATTGGTGTCAGAAATCACCATACCAGTAAGAAGATTTTTATCCTAGAAAATAGCCAAACCACTTGAAGCTCCCTGAGAATCAACAACAACAATTTCTAAGTTATCCCAGAAAATCTTTTTGCAATTTTCAAGGACATTTGTTTTCATTTTAGTTTCTGCAAAATCAGAATATTAGGTCTACTTGAAAATCTTAACTCTTTGAGTATTCTTTGCTTAGAACTTCCATTCAACCCTCTAATATTCCAAGAGATTATCTTCATCTAAATAGTATGGGGGAGGTATTTTCCAGATGGCTCAATTGACTTTGAATTCCATCTATAATATCTTTGTCTGTTTCCTTCTTTCTGAGTTCCTTCTTTGAAGGTCTACCTTTTTTGAGCTGCTTCCAAAATCTACTATCCTTCTAGCAGACGATCTAGTTATTCTGGAAGTTGAGGCTCCCTAGTTTCCTAATTTTTTTATCATTATATAGTGCATCTGGGATCTCCTCAAATCCTTTCATTATTTTTTTGATTTAACCTCTATAAACCCATTGATCAAATCAATATCACAATTAAGAAGTGTCTTTTCCAAGAATGGTGTAAATTCACCCTCCTCCTTTTCACCATGTTCCTGATCCTTGTGTGGTTGTGAAATTGCTGCTTTATTGCTGAATTGAATTTGATCATCTACGGGCGAGAGATTCTCTGTCATAGAGAAATTTTCCTCTCGTGAAGAGATCTAGTTCCTTATTTTCTTTGTCATCATACAACTCTTCCTCTATGGTGATGTGTTAAAGGAGTTAATTTTGAGGAAAAAAATCATCATAAGAACAATGATGAAGAAACTTGCAGATATCTCAAACAACATGGTGTGGTTCATGAATACTTCCAAATGAAACTTGCATATGTTTGATATGGAAAATTTTAATGTAGGGTTCTTTATGTCATTGGTTTCATGTAAATGTATGATTACCATTTCCCTTTATTCAATAAGGTATTCCTAATCAACAATCCTAATGACACAATCCATCAATGACTACCGACATTAAACCATAACCTCTCATTCCCCTTTTTTATGTCAAGCACATCTACTTAGAATCCCAAATGGAAATTCTTATCAACATAATTAAGGTAGGATAAATTGGAAAAAGAGGAAAATTACTTTTTATGTTTGTATGTGGCTCCTCCTTTGATCATCTATCTCATCCAAGGTTGTAAATAGGGAACGTTTCATTTTAAATTTTATATGATACAATATGATGTCGAGCTCAGAGGACCTTAAATCCTAAGAATGATACTTGTTGATCCTTAAACCAATTACAAATTTAATATAAATCAAATGCGACAGATAAAGTTGAGCTTGATGAAAGTAAAAGCTTTGATGTTATCACGAAGCCAAGAAAAGTGCAGGGAAGATACAAGGCACTCACTTTATAGGGTTCTGAGGAGGAGAATGGGCCAAGAAAGATAACAAAAGGTTTATTCCAAGGTGGAAGGAGGAACATGTGACCCTTTTTTGGGACCTCCTATCCTAAATGAAAATCTCTAAAATCTCTTAATTGAGATAGGGTGGCCTTTCCATGGTTTATAGAGGGTTAGTTATTTTCAATGTAGGTAGAACCACAATACTTTATATTATACTAACTTTGATAGGTTGGTATATATTTTAAATTTTTGAGAGGTGAGAAATTAAGAGAGATATTTTCACATATATCTTCAAGGTATGATTAACATGTTTTCCATATCAAGGAGAAAACAAGGAGAGAATATTTTAGGAAAATGCTCGAATAAGATGACATAAATATAGAATAACATGAGTGAACCTAATAAGAAATAGTATCTAGCTTAAGAATAACATTATATTACATCTTTTTTAGCCATATGGAGTGGCCCCTTAGTCGATGTTGTTAAATTTTTCGTAAGTTTTATTGCACCAAAAATGTCCCTTCACAACTAAAAGAAATGGATTTTTGAGAAAATATGGGGAAATGGGCATTGCAATTTTTTAATTTTATTTTACTACAATGTATACATTTTTTATTGGGTGACATTTCATTTGTTATATAAGACAAACACATGAATGGAAAATCGGAAAGAAAAATGTGGCACTTAAATGCAAGAATTAAATACCTACACGTCCCACACCTTTCCGCAACTTAGATTGATTGAACCCAAATCAAGTATATGTTATCTATGTTCCACATTATCAACTCAAACTCACTTGCATTCTTTATATGAGTTTTTTTACACTTAAAGGGGATAAAATACAAAAATAGTGAAAATCCAATAGGTTCCATGTTTGAAACCCAACTACAATGTAGCTTTATTGTAGCACTTTATAGCCATCCTTTTCAGTTTTAAGATTGGATGATTGTAGGAAAATAGCAGATGCACAAACAATTAGAGATAATTAAGAACCTCTAGTGAATGGTCATATGAGCACTAGGTAGATTTTATCTAGCGATTGAAGGTTTTTGACTGAGAATCCATATGATTTCTTACGTTGTTGAATGTAAATTGGTATTTGATTCACAAGGATGGAGTTTTACTTGATAAAACCGTCAAAGTGTATGTAATGCCCAAGTGTGAAAAATATTCCTTGTTTTCTTAATTTAAGATGTGATATACTTACTCTAGGTTGAAGTAACTGATTTCTTGCCTATTATGGTGTGAAATTCATGAAGAAAAGAATCAATAGCCATATAAAAATCTATAATATCTAAACTTCAAGCATGTTGGATCTAAACACATCAGAAAGAGAGCTAAGATAGAAAAATGTTTTCCTAGATAAATATGTTATTAATGGTATTAGAAAGCACATCGAAACTTTATATACTCTTGACATGTTTAGAAAATAACCCACCTCTAGCCATGATGCCACTATATAGCCAAAAATTAGGGGATGCACAAACAATCATTGATAATTGAGCCCCTCTAGTTCGTTTTCATATGTGCGGAAGGTAGATTTTATCTACCGATCAAAATTTTTAGATCAAGACACCATATAATGTCTTACATTGTTGAGTGAAAATTGCTCTTTGATTTAAGAGGAGGGATTTTTACTAATAAAATCATCAAAGTGTATTATCTAATGTCCAAGTGTGAATGAGATACCTTTCTTTCTTAATTTAATATATGATGTACTTACTTTAGGTTGAAGAAACTGGTATCTTTCTAATTCTAGCCATGGAATTTGTGAAGAAAAGAATCTTTAACCATATATGAATCCAAAAGTTTTAGACTAAGACCCCTTAAAGTGTCTTATGTTGTCGAGTAAAAGTGCAATTTGATTTACAAGCAAAGTGATTTTCACTAATACAACCGTAAAAGTGTACCATGTAATTTCTAGGTTTGAATTAAATACCTTGTTTTCTGAATTTAAGATATGATGTACTTACTCTATGTTGAAACAACTAGGTTCTTGTTGTTTCTAATCATGGAATTTGTGACCAAACTAATCAAGTAGCCATACATAAACCTTAAATTTTTGAACCGCATGCATGTTGGATCTACATGTGGTTGCAAGAGAGAGCTAACTCACAAAAATGATGCTAAATATAAACTTTTATATGTTGTGCATCGTTCATCACCATTCTTGTTTATTGTATGGCCCTTCCTCCTCATAACTTGTATTATTTGATTAATCTTGTGATCCTTAATGATCACATGTGATCGAAAGTTTTATACTAAGACTCCATACTATTTCTTTCGTTGTTGAGTGCAAGTTGCTATTTGATTTACAAGTAGGAATATTTACTAATAAAACCATCAAAGTGTATTGTGTAATGCTTAGGTGTGAATGAGATGCCTTGTTTTTCTTAATTTAAGATCCGACATGTACTTACTCTAGGTTGAAGAAATTAATTTAGTTCTTATTTTAGGATAAGTGCACCAAGTTGGGGGGCCAAAAGGGGGTCTTAAGTGGACATATTTTTTGAAAAATAAAAATCTTCAACTTCTACGAGTTATTTGAAATAGTTACACTCAAAATTGGAAGATGTTATAAGAACATGAATCGTAGCATTTTGAGTTTAGTTTCTAAGCTATAATTATTTTTGAAAATGTTAAGTTTAAGTGGGTCAAATAACTAAAATACCAACAGTGCTCTTGTTTTTGTTAAAAAACATAGTAGATAGTCTTTTGTGCCCCCACCATTTTTTGAGCACTATTTAGTATTTTTGAAAACCCTTTGGTAGAAAGATAGATAGGAGCATCTAGTTTGGGCTAAGATTTTTTTAGATTTTTTTAGCAAGTTATTTTTTTTATGATTTTTCTAGTACAAAAATTTTAAATTTTGAAAAATAACAGAGCTCCAACCATGCCCCCTAACTACCTAAAAAATATCAAAAATTAGTTTTTTTAATATGTATAGAATTAGTCCTAGTTTGGGCCTAAATTTTTTTATTCAATTTCGATGAGTCAAAAAAAAGATACATGACAAAAGATAAGTGTTTACAATCACTAAAAATAGAGGTATAAAAGACATAGTTTGAAATAAATATAAATGGAAACCTTAGAATAGTCAGAAAAATATAAAAAGTACATATTTAGAAAGAGGATAGTTCTCTTGACATTGTAGACAAAATTTTAAGAAGGAAAGAACACATTTTTGTAGGATTTAGCATGGTGGAAGGTGAGTTCTTACATATTTTGTCAAAAACACGTAGGTTGTTGTTTTGTTGCAGGTCCAAAGCGTAGGTTTGGGAAACCAAAGCAATACCAAGCCTATCAATTCTTGGTTTGGGGGCATAAAATGGAACACATACGCGTTATAATGCGTACACATAGGTGATACATGTGTTTTGGGTATGCTTATATTTACAAAAATAAATATAATCTTTTCATTTATTATTATTTATATTTTATTATTTCTTATACTTTAATTTTTTTGTAAATATAAGAAATTAGGGTCACTCTGAACCTTATGTAACTAATCTCACAGCTCCATGAGTCACGGTTTAGGAGATAGTTTTTATAATCTAATATGGTCAATACATAGGTAATTTTTAGGATTTCAACATTCAGCCTAAAGCTTTTAGCATTTAAATTCTACAATTGATGTCTATTTTGGAAACGAATATAGTCATTGTTTAGGTTTTGGGGCCTTTTGGATTGTTTACTGACATTTGTAGGAGTGTTAGATGTGTCAAAATTATATTTTATAAACCTCACAACTCTCAAAGGAAACAACAGCTGCTCAAATATATGCACTCATGAAATTCCTTATAATACATAACAAATCAAAACACATGTGTTGGACATAATGTCATTGGTGTTGTCATTAATGTCAAGTTACATTGATAGAAAAAGGTATCTAGATGACATAGGAGTCAACATGAGGTGTCAATCATCAAGAAGCATGAATTTTGATTGGTAGTGCCATGTTTTGGTGTCATGAAGTGTTGCATTGGTGAAGTGTTGGTTTGGAAACAAACTGGGCAAAAGCTTCAAAGATTTTGAAATTATTCATGATACCTTCAAGACTTAGAGAAAATTGGATGTCTCCAACATGTAGAGGATTTAATTAGCTTTCCAATGCCTATTTTGTTTCCTTCTAAATCCTTACAGAGCTCCTAGAATCTTCCTAGAGAAGTTAGGTTTCACCATTAGAGTGTTTGTTCCTTGCACCTAGAAAACTTGATGTTGAGTAGATAGTCCTTGAATGATAAAACCTTTCCTAAATCTTCCTAAATTACCTTCAACACTTCCAAGATTCCCTGACATCACCTTTGGATGCTTAATATCTTTCCTAAACTCTCCCGAAGGGTGTTTTAATAGCTCTAGAATGGCCAAAATAACTAGCATGGAAATTGAAAATTTTGAAGCATGACAACTAAGCCCTTAATTAAAAATAAGGCTTCTAAGTCACTGTGCATCCTTCCTCTAGTGATGCAGGAACATTTTGTTAATAATCAAATTTGGCTTTCTTAGGTGACTAGGGGTATCTTGGGTCCACTTGAGATGGTCATAGCTTGTACTAGTCCATTTGGACTCCACAGGAAAGAATAGGGAGTTTCCCTCCAAATGTATAATTTGAATATTTGAAATAGCTCTAGGTATTTTATAGGCTTAGGTGTTAAGTGATGGGAAGTTCTCTCATATTGAGATATCATATTTGGAGGTTAGAGACTATTTTGCAAAGCATTTTCACGTGTAAATATCTTGTTTTGGATTGTCTTCTTATCTATAATGGTGTTCAAGGCTTCATGGAACCCTCACAGTGTCTAGGGAATGGAAAATAGATAGAAAGACTTACTCACACCATACTGAACCTGTTTTAGAAGTTTAGTATTATGTAGCATGAACATAATGATTCAATGGAATCCTTGAGTCTATTTTATGGAATTGATCACAAGGACTTGGTGTTATAAAAGTCAAGAAAAGTTAATAAGCCATCTAAAGGAGGATTTCTTAAATTAAATTTGTGTGAACACAATCCTAACTGTGTGTGCCCAATCTTAAGGGCCTAGAGTAGAATATTCATTATAAAAGTTAATAATTATGCCTTGTAGAGTCCTTGATAAGTGTGGAGGAAGGTAATAATAAGACCAAGAGTTTCAAAATCCCTAGTATAGGTTGGAATAAGAATAAAAGAAAAGGAATGTGCAAATACAGTCTAGCAATGTTAATGCCCAGTTTGAGGGCTAGGAAAGATGTACTTTTAGAAAAATAGTCTTTATTCCATTTGTTTGAAGTTGGTGGAGCCTCTGACAAGTTGGAGGAAGGCCTAAGGGCATTAAGGACTCATAAAATCAGGGCATAAGGACAAAGTATTGAGTGGTTAGTAGGTAAAGGGAGCAATGTACAATCATGCTTATTTCTTATGACTGTCAAGACCAACCTTCAGAAATAGTTGTCTTAGGAAATAAACTCATAAGGAAGTTGTATCTATCATTGAGGGAGTGGTGTTAGAATGTTTTGAATCCTTGAGGAACAAGGGAAAATCCTTATACAAATTTAATCAAGAAGACCTATTGACTGTCCTGCATAGTTCCATAAAGAATCCTAGAGAGAGTAAGGGTTTGTATGAAAAGCCTTAAGTGAAAGAGGAAGAGTTGAGTGATTTTCATTAGTGATTAGGAGAGGGGTAAGCACAATGAGATGAGTGAAAATAATATTGATTAAAATTCAATGTGAAGGTGAAAAAAAAAGTTGAGAAGATTTTTAGAGCTTGAGCAAACAAGGAGTCTTAAAAAGCCAAAATTTGAAAATATAGTACTTGATGATGTATAAACGAGTAATGTAGCATTGAGGTGTGCTTGAGTAAGGTGTATGGGTGTGTTGAAAGGTGAATGTAAGGATGAAACTGGTGGTAATCCACTAAACCCTCAATTTTTCTTTCAATCCCTAATTGACCTACTTCAAACAAGGGAAAAGGAAAAAGTTAAATTAGGCAAGTTGTATTTTGAGTTGAAGTTATATAAAGAGGATTGTAGGGTACTTTGTATCATCTAGCCAGCCTGTCATAAGTTCAACCTTTACCCTATCTCAAAGGAAATTCCTAAGAAGATCATTCATTGTGTTTTAATGTGTAGGGAATAGTGTTTAGAAGGTGATTGATTAACTCATTTAATTTTGATGAGAGATTGCTTCCTCTAAAGGCTTAAAAAGGCCATTTTTGGCCATTTTGTAACTAATTAAACACCCTTAGGAAGTTTTTAGAGAAAATATAAAGAATATGAGGGTGATTTCAGAGAGAATTGAAGATGTCTAAGTAAATTTAGGAAAGTTTAGGAAATAAAATCTCATTCAGGAGCAATCTATTTAAGACCGGGTTTTCAGGTGTAGGGAATGAAAGCTAAAACGATGAAAGATGGCTTCTTTAGATGATTCTCGGGAGTTATGGAAAGAGTTAGGATGAAAAAAGGCATTGGAAGGATATTAGAATACTCTACAAGGTGGAATAATCAACATTGATTCAAGGCTTAAATGTTTCTTTAGGTATTATAAAACTTTGTAGTTGCCGTCCCAGTTCAAAATGAAATAGGACCTAAATTTTGAGTTGTAGGAAGAATTATATTTTAGAATAGTTTCATTGATCGTAAAATGTGATTTGTAGTGTTTTAGTGAAGTATGGAGGTCAATAACATGTAACTCATCCTCAAATTTCATTCAAGGATTCATCCCCTATCCGGAGGAGGAAACCCATTTCCATGAGGAACAACTTGAGAAAAAAGGTGTCCATGTACCATAAGCATGCTTACACCCAAGTTTCATCTTGGTCAATAAATTTAATTATGAATGAGTCATCATGTTCAAATGTGAAATGTGGATCTCAAGGAGTGACTTAATGATCATCATATCCTGACTCTGTAATTGTACCCAAATCTCTCTAAAGAACAAACTAAAATGAGCTAGTAATGCCATCGAGGTATCAAGGATGATAATGTGTGAAGTATTAAGGCATTGTCTGTCTCCATGAGAGACATGAGAAAAAATGTGTATGATAATAATGAATTTGATTCCATGAAAGGATGATTTTAGAGCCAAGAAAGGTGAGGGGATAATCTTTATATGGAGCACCTTGTTTCTAATAATGAGGAATCATCTGAGTTCACTTGATGAAATTCACTTAGTATTATTCATAAAAAATCATTCAACACCTAATAATGTGATCATGCCTTGAGGAGTAGGCACATTACAATCACCTCATTTTGGCCATAAGACAGAATCCCATTCAGGAGCAATCCTCTATCTACAAAGTGAGGATCTCATTTTAGTAAGAAGTAGACAAGCATCATAAAGTTGATTCATGGTCACTAAAGTGAATTATGGACCAAATTTAAAAATTGGTACCAATTCAAGTAGTGGTAGGGCCAAAATCCAATCCAGAAGGTCAAAAACCTACAAAACAACTATATGCTTTCCCAAAACAAAGACCGAATACAATATATATGCCCGAAAATTTTAGGTCCTTTGTTGAAATCCTAAAAATGAGTAAGTACTGACTAAATTAAATTTTGAAAAACTATCTTCTATATTATAACCATTAGAGCTATGGGACCACTTCTATCAGGCGCAAAGTGACCCTAATTTCTTATATTTACTAAAATAAATTTAAAGTATATGATTTCTTTTATTATACTTTAAAAGAAATAATAAAATAAGTCTTATCCTTAAACATTTTTTTTTGTAACTATAAGCCTCCCACAAACACATATATAGTCCATACTATGTAAAACATGTAAGTGTTATAATGCTTACCAAACCAAGAAAAATAAAACATGTATGTGTTATTTAAAAACACGTACACATTTTGCTTGTATTCATATTTTTGTCCACTTTTTGGGCCCCCAGATTTGTGCACTTACCCTTTAGTCGTAGAAATCATGAATTAAAAAATTAGTAGCCATATATAAATGCAAACAATTTGAACCTCATGCATGTTGGATCTACATGTCATCAAAGAGATGTCTAACACACAAAAATGGCGGTTAAGAAAAAGAAGCCAATGATGATATTAAAAAGCAAATCATGACATTAGACATTGTTGACATGTTGGACCAATATCATGTCTACATGCATGATGTCATTTTATGTCTCGGGAATAAGGAATGTGCAAGCAATCAATGATAGTTAAGCCCATCCAACGATTGATCATTTCAATGCTAAGTAGATTTTCTCTGCCGATTGAAATTTTTAGACTGAGACTTACGTTTTTGAGTGCAAATTTCTCTCTAATTTACAAGGAGGTATTTTTAATAATAAAACCATTTACGTGTACCATGTAATTTCTTGGTGAGAGAGACAATCCTTGTTTTCTTAGTTTAAGATATGGTTTACTTACAATAGTTTGAAACAGATGATTTCTTGTCATTTCTAGCCAAAATCATGAAATCATCTATCACTAATAGGCACGCATACAATTCTACAAGATTTGAATTTCAATCACATTGGATTTGTAAGCAAGTAGCAAGAAAATCTAACACATAAAAATGGCAGCCAAATGTAAAAAAATTCCTATTATACACCATTCATCATCATTCTCATTTATGGTAATCACCCTCACACCTCGTAACTTGTACTATTTTATTAATTTTTTAATCCTTGGTGATCATCGATCGAAAGTTTTAGACAAAGAATCCCTATGATCTCTTATGTTGAGGGAAAATTGCTCTTTGATTTAGAAGAAGGGTTTTTATTCATAAACCATCAAAGTTTATTTTGTAATATGCAGTGTGAATGAGATACCTTGTTTTCTTAATTTAAGATCTAATCTACTCACTCTAGGTTGAAGCAATTAATTTCTTGCCAATTCTAATCGTTAAATTTGTGAAGAAAAGAATCAATAACCATATATATAAATGGAATTTGTTTGAACTTCATGCATATTGGATGTACATGCGGTCACATATAGAACTAACTCCTAGAAAAATGACAGCCAAGAAAAAGTTGACAACGATTGTATTAGAAAGCACATAACAACTTTAGATGTTCTTGACACACTAGACCAATTGCCTACCTACACGCATGATGTTGTTTTATATCCTGAAAATAGGGAATGTACAAACAATCAACGATAATTGAGCCCCTCCAACATGTGGTCATTTGAACACTAAGTAGACTTTCTCTTCTAATTGATAGTTTTAGAATGAGACTCCATACGAGTTGTTACATTATTGAGTGAAAATTTATTTTTATTTACATGGAGGGAGTTTTCAATAATAAATTTGTTGAAGTTTAACTTCCCAAAGTGTCAAAGTGATTCCTTGTTTTCTAAATTTAGGATCTTGGATCAATTAACTTGTAAATGTAAGTCCAAACCAAAACACCAGACCGAGGTGCTTAATAAGACACTCACAAATTTTCATGACATATGATAACCTTTCTCAAGTGGAGATTTTAGACTTGCATGGCATATACATGTTGTAATTACTCTATATTGAAGCCACCGATTTCATGTTGTCTTTGGCAAGAGAGAGCTAACACGTAAAGCAACGGAAAAATATAAATGTTTGTCTGTTATGCATCATTTTGTAATTCTTGGTAATCCATAGGGGTCTGAATACTAATAATTTTTTCATGCGGGAGATGGGGCAAGAGGATGGAGATATTTGCAAGGATTATGGGGGTGTCATTTGAATACAACGTAGTGTATAATGAAGGAGACGAGGAGTTCGACCTCAAGAGAATTGAACTCGGACCAATTAGGCGTGAACAATTAACTCGTTGCATCAACTCAAGGATCAAGAAACATGAATTCTAAGATTGGTATGCTTGTGGAGGACGAGTTCATCTCAAGTTGGGTGTTTTCTATGAGCAATTTTGTGAGAGTAGTCTATTTTTCAGCCCTGTATTTTGATTCGTTGGAGGAGAGCTTTGGTCGGACGAGTAACAATAGACTCGATGATGGAGAGATAGGTTAATGCGTTGGCTTATGCTCGAATTGTGAGTGGAGGGAGAATGGGGCGTGAGATTGGAAGGTGCGGAATTTGAACTTTGGGTGTTGAGTGACTATGTTATGGATAATGTTCATGCGTGAAACAAAAACAATTAGCAGGAACAATGAAAATGACCGGACAGAATAGTAAATTATCATTGATAGGTTTTATTTATTTGTTAGAATCTCAAGTTTGAATGTGAGTAGACAACCACTACATCACACAAATAAATAATAGTGGACAACCTCGACATCACACAAATCAATGGTCAATATTTTTTCAATCAATGTCTCTATATGGAAACAACCACATTCATTGGATATATGCACTCTGTCGATTTGGGTGGGTCAATCTAATTTATGCAATGAGTTTGGCGTAATGATCCATTTTTTCCATAAGAAGAACTATAATATTTTTAATGTCGTAATCATATATTATGAGGTAGTGAGTGAGCAAAGAGTGAGAACTTATAAATTTTTGCAAAACTCAAGAATTTGAAAAGTAGAGGGATGTCAAAATGCATAGAATATGATGGAAGGGTGTTGAACTATGTTCAACAAAGTTTGACCCCCGAAATCCGTGTTTAAAGGCCTCAAAATGCAATTTTTGTAATGTTGTTTAAAAATAGTAAATTTGTGAAATTATCACATATGTAATTCTTGGAAGATGAAACACCTCATATCCTCGATACTGGTGACCTTCCACATTCTTCTAGGTGCCTTTTCGTATTTCGAAAATAGTATGCAAGTATGTAACTCGTAAGGGAAGGCAAACATCTCCTCACGGAGGTAGTTATTGTAATCATAGTCTTTGAGCAATATATACATCTCTTTTCAAAGATAATTTTAAGCATTATACATCTCTTCTCAGAGATAGATTTTATGTTTTCATGGCACAATTGTTATTCTATCCTTTAATTATGAAATCCCCTTAAGTTTTGGATTACAAATTCCACGTCCACTAATTATATGTAGTGTGTCATATTTGGGTGGGTCCATTTAACTTACGCAACACCTTTGGCGTAATGATCCATTTTCATCCATAAAAAGAACTATAATATTGCTTAATGTCGTAATCATATATTATGAGGCCATGAGTGAGCTGAAGTGTGATAACTTATAATATTTTTACAAAACGTCGAAGTGGCGAGTGCCTTGGTAAGCAGGACTCACAGTGGTGGCATGTGAACTATGGGGGAGGCCACATGTGAAGGGGAGAGGCAAGGGAAGAGGTGCACAACCAAAATATGAACATTGCAATAAAAATGAAATAAACAAACCTGCAGCAATAAAAATGACAAAATAGACTTCCAGAATAGAGGGAAACATACACAAAATGCACAATAAATAACAACAATAAAAATCAACATATATTCAGATTTTTGGAGATAACATTTTAGCAGAACTTCACCGCTATGTTTTCTTCTTCTTCCCCACAAAATTCTCTATTTTCTCCTCTTTCTATTGCATTCAAAAATGCAACACTAAAACAATACATATAAACATAAATTAATTCGATTCCGATTTGCATGTCAGAGTTAGATGCACCTACCCAAAAACATAAGTACATTTTCCAAATTTAAAAGGAATTTCAGATATCAAATCTGCACATTCATTAAATGCATATTTTTCCTTTTCATCTAAATCTGATTTTGTTAGAAGTTTTCCCAGCTGTCAATTGTCAGCATTTAATCTGGGGGTTGAGATTACTTTTCCAACACTCCCCCTTAATCTCAACCTCCTATCATCATTCTCATATCCATAGCTACTACTGTCATTTCCAAAACTTTTGTTCTTCACTTCATCTTCAGCATAAACACCCGAACAACTTCTTAGATACTCAAATACATCGTTTCCCAATAGATTAGTAAAAGTATTAGGATATTGATCTTATGATCTAACAAACTCCAAACATATTTCCTTATTATTTCCTAGCTCTCTTATGAAATGATATCTAGTGTCTATGTTCTTGTTTCTTTCATGAAAAACATGATTGTTAAATAAAGCAATGGCTAAGTTATTATCACAATAAATTCTTTTTGCTTCTTCTTGTTCGCTGCCACATACTCTGCTTCTGCTGAAAAAAGAGTTACAATAGGTTGTTTCTTTGAAGCCCATGATACTACCCTTGTTCCAAAATGAAAAGCATAACCAGAGGTATTTTTACTATCATCAACGCTACCAGACAATCGATTTCTTTTTATCTAATGAGTTTAAAATCATCCACAATGAATACAAAATACCATAGTTCTTTGTTCCAAAAACATACCTGAGTATTATTTTTCTATCTTGCCAATGAGAGTCTTTTGGAGACTCCATGAACCTTGAAATAAGGCTCACACCATACATAATATCAAGCCTTGTGGCCGTCAAGTACATGAGACTACCAACTAGTCTTTTAAACAATCTAGGATCAACACTTGAACCACTATCTTCCTTGCTCAACTTCAGCCCTATAACAACTGGTGTAGGCACTAGTTTACAACTCAGCATATTAAATCTTTTCAACACATCACTTGCATACTTTGATTGAGAAATAAAAATACCTTCATTGATTGCTTAACTTCTATTCCCAAGAAGTATTTCATGAGACCAAGGTCAATCATTTCAAACTCTTTCATCATGGCTGCCTTAAAATAATTTATAGAAAGGTCTCCTATAAAAATTAAATCATCAACATAAAGACACACAATCAGCATCTTACCTTTCTCCATTTTTATATACAAAGTAGGCTCCTTATTACACCTACTGAAGCCATTCTTAATTAAATAAGAATCAATGTGGTTGTACCATGCTCTAGGAGCTTGCTTGAGTCCGTAGAGTGCCTTTTTCAGCTTGTATACCTTTTCTTCATGACCTGAAATTTCATATCCTTCTGGTTGTTGTACATAAACCTCTTCTTCAAGATAACCATTTAAAAATTTTGATTTTACATCCATTTGAAAAACATGCCACTTGTTTTGAGCTGCAATGGCCAAAATAGTTCTTACCATATCCAAACGTGCTACAGAGAAAATGTTTCATTGTAATCAATACCAGGTTGCTGAGTGAAACCTATAGCAACCAATCTTGCCTTATGCTTCAACACTTTACCATCCATGTCATGCTTAGTTTTGTAAATCCATTTCACACTTATGACGTCCTTTCCTTGAGGATGATCCACCAACTCCCAAGTGTTATTCTTCTCAATAGCTTCAATCTCTTCATCCATGGCTTTAGCCCATGCTTCATCTTTTATTGCTTCATCAAAAGACATCGGATCAACAACTTCAAAATAAAGAAAAAATAGAAAAAGAATTTGCAGTTTCAAAATTAAAATTAGATTCATAAATATATCTTAAACTCCTTATTTTTCATTACAATAAACTTACCAATGTAGGATCGATGAATTGCTGCTATCAACGGAGTTTGATGGACTATTTTCCAAAGGCATCATGGTTGGTGTTCTTGGTGAACTTTTTTCCCCAACTGTAAAATTATGATTTCTTGAAGATCTCTTTGTTGTAGATGGTGGTGTAGCTTGTGGTGCACATTTGGGAGTGGAAGAAGGTATTTCTCGAGGAATACCTTGTTGTTCTAACACTTCATAACCCATATCATCATGTGAATCAACTGCTGCTATACTTATAATTTTTATACACTTCCATCACATGCTTCATTCTCAATAAATTGTACATCACGGCTGATTATAATTTTTCTAGTGTTTGGATTAAACAACTTGTAAGACTTTGTATCTTCTGAATAGCCAACAAAAATAAATTTCTCACCTCTATTATCCAACTTTCTTATCATCTCTTTAGGTACATGTGCATATGCAACGCATCCAAATACTCTGAAGTGTGCAACACTATGCTTTCTACCGCTCCATGCTTCTTAAGGAATCATATTCCTTACACTTTTAGTTGGACATCTATTTGAAATATAAATAACAGTTGTTATTGCTTCAGCCCAATAATCATTTGGAAAATGCCTTGCCTTACACATACTCTTGCCATCTCCATAATGGTTTTATTTTTCCTTTCAGCTGCACCATATTTTTGATGTGTGTAGCGGCTGTAAATTATTTGTGAATACCATGTTGCCTGCAAAAATTCATAAAATCATTAGAAATATACTCACCACCTCTATCAATTCTTAACACCTTGATGTATGTTGATCGAGAGAACACTTGGACGTAACTCACACAAGAATTCGCGCAGAAAGCAGCCATGTTTAAGGGCGCGAATGGACATGAAGAGCACATGCGTGAAGGGCAAGTTCAGCATTCGGGACTTAGCCTATTTTTAGCATGAAGACCTATTTTTAGAAGATGGCACGTGGAACACACCAATGATGCAAGGATGTGCGTGCCACACATTTTCTATCTTTAGAGGATCAGATCGGGGTTTTACATGGAGACGAGATAAGAATAGGATTATCACTTCAATTAACTACAAGAGGTCTATAGATAACACACTTGCATGTGTGGTTAAGCTTCCGTAAAATGACACGTGGCTATTAATATAATGCGGCCTATTTTTAGAATAGATAAGCGGTGAAGGGTAAGTCCCCACCCTATATATATATGATAAAGAGTCACATAGTAGCATGTATGTGTGGTGGAGAGATGGATGTATGGAGGTATAAAGATATATGCATATGACGGAATTATCAGTATCGAGATCCATGCACGCATTGGTATAGATTGACATTATTGTAATGAGCTTCTATTGTTATTAATAGATGAAAGATATTGGCCAAACCTAAGTGTCATTCCTGTGTGTAATTGAGTAGTGCATGTTCTTGATTCAATCATGATTATTATTTCAACTTGTTTTTCATAAATTTGAATATGGTATGCATTATAGAATGATGGATTAGTTATGGAACTATATGTTTCTTTCTTCATCATGCTAAGCATCCTACTACAAACAACCTTAAAGAGGGACCTGGTACCTTTTGCATGCTTCGAGTGAGCGCTCGGTCTAAGCGAGTGATGTGCTAGCGCATCTAGGGTGTTATCTGGTAAATTCTAGGTTGCATCATTGGTTTCATTGTCGAGACCTCTTTTTTAGTTGTTTTTCAGGATGGTTCGTGATGAAGATGTACTAGTTAACTCTAGAAAGTATTGAGGAGTGGATACATGATCTAGAGGAATAATATGCACGGTGGTTCAGCGGTGGATCCGAGTTTAACGCACGTACTTGGGTAGAACAAAATCGTATGATAGCCTATATGAGATATTTTTCACCACCTTTCCAAAGTAGAACTATACGAGTGGCTTACCGCTTATACATCTCAAAGCAGAATTGGAGGCATCGCACACTTGTCGGACACGGGGAAGAATTTTAGGCCCTTTATGATGCTTTGATCGATCTGGACCCGTCTTTGTGGATACGTGGTTTCATGGTGTTCTAAATAGTTATATTCTGGAATATTCAATTTCAACATATTCTTTCTAGGATGTAGCTGAATTCTAGTTTTTACATTATCCTAGAGGAGCATATTTGCAAGGTATTCCACTGGCGATCAAAATCTTGATGGTAACTTTGAACCTAGAGAGTAAACCGATGGTTAACTAAACTTCACCACGCATGAGGTCAGGAATAGGTTTGGTGAAAGATGGCAGACCTAGCAGCAGAAAGGCAAAGAGAGGAAAGGTGGCTTAATTATAATGAGGTGCGCGAGAGGGAGATAGAGAAGCAACATTCCGTTGCAGAAAGTATGGCATTGAGGAGAGAGATGGCTCATGAAGGATTTACAACTCACGTAGAAGATGTGGATCCAGAGCATCAGGAACTCCCCCATCTTGGAAAACATGACAGGGATCCCCCTTGGTCTCACGAATGCACTGCACCAGAGATACTACCTGGGCCATAGGCACACATCTTAATCCACCTGGTGACCTAGCCCTTGCGCTTGGTTTTCTAGTATCTAGTACGACAAGTAACCAACATACTAACTTGGGAAGTAGGAGAGAAGGAGTAAGTTAGGGAGCAAGTACATCAATGGCAGGATAGATGACTTCAATGATATTTGGAGGAACATTCTTCCGCACATCATCTACACAAAATGTGAGCGTGTAAAATGTTGGATTCACCTCTGGAAGTGGAACTACCTCACAAACTATAGGGGTTCAATATAGTACTACTGTCGAGCACATGTGAGCACATCTACATGTCCTATTCCAGCTACAGGTGGAGGATCAAGAGGTATAGGTGGTTCTAGTTCCGGTGGATCTAGTGGTTCTAGAGGCAGAGGGAACACAGGAGGTTCTGGATCAAGTGGTCAAGGTCTGCAACAACAACCACCACGGAATATCTATATGGAGATGTCTCTTCACCTCTTGAAGTATAGAGGTATAGAGGATGTTGTCAAACATGTGCATATGTTTGAGATCTTATGGCATGATAAATGCATCACACTGCTTGAGCACAAGGCAAGTCAATTTGCTACTACATTGTAGGGACGAGCACACAACTGGTATAGGAAGTTTGACCCTGATCAAAGTTGCGTGGATTATGTAGCGTTGAAGGATGATTTCTTAAAAGAGTTCTATATCCTAGAATTTGAGCAAAAAAGTATCAGCGTGCTCAAAGATATCAAGAAGGGAACCACTGAGAGTGTACGTGAGTATGATGCCCTCTTTAAGACACTTCTATCTAAGCTTTCTTATAATATTCACGCCAACCAACATGCATAATGGTTCGTTGGAGGATTGATTACACCATTCAGAAGAGCACTGTCACATAAGACATACACTGATCCATGTGAAGCACTGGAAGCATCTTTGCGTGCTAAGGTAGTTGGGAGCATTGACACTGGCGTTAGTCCATTCTTAGAGGCACAGATTGCAGCTATGGCAAAGCGATTAGAGAAGCTATCGAAAATTTATCCCATGAAATGCGCTCAGGAATTTGGTGTACATATTATGAAGTGGAAGGTCACACCAAATATAGTTGTCCTCGCAGATCTGTACGTTCATTATTGTAGGATTGTGAGATCTTTCATTTGAATCATGATGCTAGTCACTGTCCTTTGTTACAGCACGTGATAAGGAAGAATGTATCCAACTTTTGTAAAAAAATTTGGTCCATTACCCATGATACTAAGGATTGTCGATTGATTGGTCAAATCTAGGATGATCTTTGTAAACATTGGGGGTACTGACAGGACAAGTGTAATAGATAATTCTAAGGGTAAGAATGAGAATCGGGATTGGGATCATAACCAAACACGCTATGACATGAATGAGGGACATTTTGAAGGAGGTCGTGGAAGGGGACACGGATATCATGGTGGATATGGAGGACGAGGCCGTGGTGGAGGAAGAGGTGAGTTCCCTCGTAGAACATGCTATACGTGTGGATCTCCGACCACTACAAGCACGAATGTCCTCATAATATTGCATGTTCTTTCGTGGAAATAACCATAGCTATGAAGAGTTCCCGGACTTATATGTTCATATCAGTAAGCAACATAAGCAAGAAAAAAAAGGCACATGAATGGATAGGATCCAATGTGCGAAGGAAAATCAATGGATGCCCAAGATAGCATCGGAACACGAGGCCTTAACTATAAATATTACCACACGTGTCAAGCAAAGACGCACTAGAGAGGCATTATACCAGAAGCCTACGATCACCAAGGAGGAGGTTTTTCATGGAAGGTACCCAGATCTGGCTCATCAGAAGGAGGTTTATCAGATACCATGGAAGTGCTAAGGAATCTTCAGGGTGAAATACAATACTTAAAGGAGTAGAAGAAAGCATCAGAGATAGTCCAAAATGATATCGATGATTTGAGAGAAGTATGCAAAATGTTGTGCCAGGAGAACATCATCCCACTATTAGGAAGTTGGTTAAAAGGGAACACTCTGTGCGTAAGTATTGAGACAGGATGGCAGATCCTGCATGCAAATATTCCCCCTGGTAGCATTGACTATGACAAAGAAATTACTTTGAATGCTCTTGTGGATGGATGGTCACGAGTATTATTCGATAGATACAAAGTGCGGAAGTAAATGTGCTTACATTAGATGCATGGGTACAAATGGGGAGGCCTCCATTGCAGCCATCATTTAATGTATTGTTTATGGCAAACCGGAATAAGGCCACCCCCATAGGAGTTTTGAAGGATGCATCTATAACCATACAAGGGGCCAAGTTCACTAGGGATTTTGAGGTAAATTAGCACATGCAAAAGCAGACAATTTTCTAGCCTTGCTTGGACGCCCTTGGTGTTATGCGAATAATGTTGACTTGAGATTTAATAAGTGGTCTATCATCTTTGAGAATAAGGAGGAAAGATTTGTGATACCTCTAACAGATGGGAAGTCTACATGATATGTTGAGCCTCTAAGTGAGGAGGACTTAAACAAAATTTATGTACGCGCTATTCAGGACTCAGTGGTCAATGAGCCATCAAAAAAGGCATCCTACGGTGGGAGGATTCTCATTCTATCGGTGATACTACGAGTATAGGCGCGAGGTAAAAATCATGATTGCGCGCAAGAATGGACTTCGTTCGATTCGACAGATAGGTAGCACAAGTACCTTGGTATACAAGGGCAGAAGATCTTCCTATATTTTTGAAATCCATAGAAACACAATGGATAGATCAAATTAAGAGAAGAGATATGTTAGTATATACCTTGCGCGGGACAACAACACACTGGTGGGTAGTCCATAGAGATAATCTTATAGAATGGGAAGAGATTGGAGTCGCCTTATCTACTAGGTTTGTAAGGAACAATGCACCTACGTAGATCTACACTTATCATGGTGATCAACCTATTCAGCATCACATTCAGCAGTGTGAGAGACTCTAGATAGCAGGACATGAAGCATTACCACCTTCACTTTGGGTGCATAGATTGTACTCTACTCTACAAGGATGTGCACGTTCGGTGGTTGTATATGCAAAACTACATAGAGAGACCGGGAATTCGCAAACTTTGACTACATGAATGATCCGGACCTTTGACTATTTTTCTTCCCAACCTCCAATAGAAGACACATTAAAATTTGTCAAGCAGTTAACCATGGGAGATAGTGCAAAGGCGAAGGAACTCATACAGGAATTAATGGGTGAGATAGAACCAGTGCACATTTTGATGAAGAAGGAGAAGACTCCATATTGTTTGATCGTGCTTGTCTTAAGAAAGAAAAAGGTGAGATGGTGTACATCGCGGATGATGAGGAATTTGAAAATTTGGATATTGACCATTCACAGGGGCACACGAGGTCTTGGATAGTGCAGATAAGGATACGCACACATACCATGAACCAATGAAGACCAAAAAGGTCAATATAGGATCAGAGGCTAAGCCTAAGGAGGTCATAATTGGAGACTACTAGTCAAACTTGGAGGTGGAAAAGATCATTGAGTTACTCGGGGATTATCAGGACTTATTCCCTTGAGGGTATCATGAACTTAAAGGCATGCATGAATCACTTGGGGAAATGAAGATAAAGCTTAAGGAAGGTGCACGCCCAGTGAGAAAGAGACCTTATAGAATGAATCCTAATTTACATGAAAAGGTAAAAGAAGAAATTGATAAAATGTTGAAATATGGAATTATCAAGCCCCTTGATGAGTCAAAATGGGTTAGTCCAATGGTGATCAATATCAAGAAGGATGGACAAATTAGAATATGTGTGGACTACAGGGAGCTAAATGCTACTGTGTAACAAACCCATTCCCTACGCCATTTACAAAGGAAATACTAGAGGGAGTTGCAGGGTGCGAGATATATTCCTTCATAGATGGGTTTTCTGGGTATCATCAGGTTAGGATTGCTTAGGAGGACTAGGAAAAGACTACATTTACTATTGAATGGGGTAGCTTTTCCTATACTGTGATGCCTTTTGGATTGAAAAATGCGCTTGTTATATTCTCGCGTATAGTTGTTCAGGCATTCAAATATTTTATTCACAACTTTTTGCAAGTTTATCTAGATGATTGGATAGTATATGGGCTTGTGAAAGATCATTGTGACAATCTGTGCTTAATGTTTGAATGATGCGAAAATTGAGTATCTCTTTAAACATCAAGAAGTGCATATTTGCTACACCTTTTGGAATATTGTTAGGGCATATAATCTACAAGGAAGGGTTGTTGGTTGATCCAACTAAGGTTACAATCATTCTAGGCCTAGAAGCGCCTACCAGTCAAAGTGAGGTGCACGAATTTTTGGGTCATACAGTTACTATCAAAAGTTCATCAAAGGGTATGCCAAAATTGTTGCACCCTTGGAAGAATTACTAAAAGGGAAAGGTACATTTTATTGGGGAGAACTGCAACAGCGTGCATTTGAGATATTAAAAGAGAAACTTACTACCGCGCCCATTCTGTGTTTTCCCTCATGGGATAAACCATTTCATGTGCATGTGGATGCTTTTGGCATGGCCATTGGCACCGTGTTAGCTCAACTTGGTGAAGGTATTATAGATCATCCAATTTGTTTTACTAGTAGGAAGATGACTCCTACTGAAAGGAATTATACAACTACAGAGCGCAAAGCTTTGTCAATGATCTATGCATTACACAAGTTTTGACAGTACTTGTTAGCAACACCATTTGTGTTTTATACAGATCACATGGCATTAAAGTATTTGGTGAACAAACCGGTCTTGCAAGGGCGCATATGCAGATGGGTACTCCTATTTCAAGAGTTTGACTTCACAGTTGTGGTGAAGCCAGGAAAAGTAATTCTGGACTAGACCACTTGTCTAGAATTCACTCAGGAGAAGAAGCATAGACTATTGAAGAAACCATGTCAAATGCATAGTTATATAGGTTACAATGCACGCCCATGGAATTAGAAGACATTGCTATCTTTCTACGAACTGGTATGGCACCAGAAGGAATGAAGGCATTAGAAAAGAAATAACTTGCTATATGTGCGGCACCGTTTATGTTAATCAATGGTGACCTCTACAAGTTAGGAAGAGATGAAGTATTACGTCGTTGTGTATTAGAGCATGAGCGCAAGGATATTATGGAAGAATCCCATGGTGGTATTACAGGAGGCCATTATGCAGGTGATGCGACTTCTGGAAGATCCTACTTGCTAGATTATGGTGGGAGATATTGTATAAAGACTGTAAAGAATATTGCAAGGCGTGTGATCATTGTCAACACCTAGGAAAACCAGGGCAAAGAGATGAGATGCCTTTAAGACCAATTACTAGTGTTGAACCATCTGAGAAATGGGCCATTGAATTTTTTGGACCTATTTTACCATCCGTGCACAGACTGGGTCGTCGCGCTTATATCATTACTTACACAAATTATCTCAAATGGTGGGCGTAAGCAACACCTATGAAGGACTATACATCAGCTAGGTCTATATGGGAGAATTTTCTTACAAGATATGAATGTCCTTTAAGCTTGACAAGTGATAGGGGTACACACTTTTTGAATGAGACAATCAGGACCCTATTAGATGAGTTTATGGTTACACACCATAAAACTACACCCTATCATCCTCAGGAAAATGGAACTGCCTGAGGCTTTCAACAAAAATTTTAGCCAAACTTTGACAAAAAAATTGATGTTGCGAGAAAGGATTAGGATGACAAAGTTTAAGCTATTCTTTGGGCATAGAGAACAACTTACAAGAGATTGAACAAAGCCACACCATTTCAATTGGTGTTTGGCGCAGTAAGCCATTCTCCCTATAGAATTTATGTTACCTTCTTTGTGCATTGCACGCATTGGAGGTATAGCTGATGAGCAGGCTTTAGAAGAGTGTATTGAGAAGATGATTCAACTGGATGAGCGATGAGCCATAACACGATGGAGTCGAAACAAGAAAAGACCAAGCGAAAGCATGGCATGACAGAAACATAAGGGATAAGAAGTTTGAGATTGGACAAATGGTACTTCTTTATGACTCTAAGTTCTTGTGCCATCCAGGAAAGCTCAAAGTACATTGGTTGGGGCCGTATGTCATCACTTACATACTTGAATCATGTGCTTGCCAGTTAGAAGCACTTGATGGAACACAGCTACCCAGTTACTTTAATAGGAGTAAAATGAAGCCCCTTATAAATAAGACTTCTTGGTGTTTGTAATAAGGTAGTATTGACATTTAGATTAGGTTTCCATTATGTATTTCCTTAATGTATTTCCTTCATTATCGTTATGCTTTGTCAATTTAGTTGTTGTTCTTGTGTAATAAGCGCACTTGCATGCATGAAGCTAATTACTATGTGAAGAATGTTTATGCGCAGAGGACTGCACATACTTTTAGTGTGGGGTGGTTGTATTTATCCAAGTAAAAGACTGTGGGAATTGAAAGGTGAAAGGAATAAGTTACTACAGGTGTGCTTTAAGTCAAAAGAATATTGCTTCTCAAAGGTGACCAAGGATGGAGATGAAAGAAGGAGCAATATAACATGAGGCAAGCGGAGGCCATGATAACTACCAGGAGAAGGTACAGTGATGAGGTACTTGGTCGCAAGGGCGTGCACTGAAGAGAAGTCTGTGACCAGAGGGTAGGAAGGTGTGCTAGAAGGTTATAGCTTGGGGCGCAAAGATGTACTACAAGGAATGAATAAATTTGGTCAATGAATGAGGGGATATTTGGTAGGTGAAGGAGCAATAAATGCATCAAAATTTGAAAAATCTATATAAGGATGGGATGCAAATTCATTTTTACTATTGCGATTAAGAGTATTTGAAAGAAGCCAAGTGCGAAGAGCCGAGTGATCATTTTAAGGTGTGAGAGGTGTGTAACCAGTCGTGACGAAGAGATCTATGCGCAAAAGAAGCTTGTGTCCCCGGTGGTGAAGGGTTTGAGCGAAGCAAGGTGACAAAGATGAGTTAGGGGCACGTAATTTCACCTAGGGCACATTGAATCAAACTAGGGTTTGCTTTACACATTGTAGAATTTGAATGGCAAGGATCTATAAAGGATTGCAAGGTAAAAATGGCACCTAAGAAGGCAAAGCAGTAGCAAATAAAAGGAAAGAAGAAGGTGGTCGTTGAGGAGGAAGAAATGGCTCCAGAAAGCAATTTTTAGAGATGCAATATCCAGAGGGGGTTATTGTCAGGCCAGGAGTGGGATTCTCACATAAGGAAAAGAAAATGAGTGAGTAAAATCACCGTACCATTGAGAACAAGAAGGAGCTTGATGCGTTGTTGAACACGAAGACAAATAAATGCACGACGGAAGATATGTCGGTGTATGACGATGCTAGTGAGAAGATTTTGCAGAGGATAGGGGTTTACCAAATTTATGAGCTCCCTTATTTTGGGAAGTATGAGCCATTATACTAGTGGCTTATGAGCAGAGTGCACGAGGATTTTTTCTACTTTGTAGGCGTAGAGTCAGAATTTTAGCCACGCTCATCTCCACAGTGACAGGGTTGAAAGGCACGAGAGACGATTTACGAGATGATCTGACAGATAAAACCACAATATTGGAGACCAGGAAGGAGTTGGGATATACAAAGGGTCCACGCGGTATGGACATCGAAAAACTAAAGAAGTATCCAGTTGTACAAGTGGCCGCACAACTCATTACAAAGCTCAATGACTAGGAAAGGTAGTCACAAGTGAACACCATGTGGTTGCACATTGCCAAAAATATGTTCAAAGGAGTAGTCTACAACATTTCACGGTATATCGCAAAGACAATTGTTGAAGAAGTGCGTGAAGGAGGAAAGATTAGCTTTGGAGTTGTTTTGTTATCACTAGTGTTCATGGAGATCAGAGTGCTTGATGGACCGAAGGAGAAGGTATGGGAGTATCCGATGGAACACAATTCACCTGCATAATGCTTTAAGAAGTACCTATGTGAGGGATCTATGACATAGCAGGTTAAGCAACGGGCTAAGAAGTGGTATGATAGGCTATGTGCATATTTTTCCTTGAGTGGTTGGGAAGGCGGTTCAACTTTTGTATACCAGCTTTTCTATATAGCGTGGTTTGCAATGAAAGATGGGGCATAGAGTCCTTGGTGCAAGTTTCCATATGCATTCACAGAAGGTACTTCTAGGCATCAATACACAGGTTTGCTGACGCGCGGTAATTGATGTTCAACACGGATAAGGTAGATTGTGACCATTACACACGAAGGAAAAAATATGTGTATCCAGTATGGGTGCATATGTTGAAAGACTTATTTCTAATGTTTTGAGTATTAAACCAATAAGTTTGGCGGTGGGAGATATTGGAGCAGTGTTGGTGTATCTCTAACTGAAGCCAAAGATGGAGAATAACAAGTATGTGGAAGGTGAGTTCACACTTCCAACACCACCAAAGGGAAAGCATACAATGGAGAACATCCCAACGCCTAAGCCCATATATCCAATTAAAGTGGAGGATGAGGAGGAGGAGCGTGAAGATAGTGGTGGTTTGGAGCATAGAGGTAGGAGACATCCTAAAAATAAGGGTGAAGCTGAGTGCGCCACTACACCACCTCAGCCACAAGAGGGGGATGATGAGGACTTGAATGCAATCCAAGGGGAGCACAGATTTAAGAGGGTGTTTAGGAGAACAAGGACCCAAGGTGCTACTCCAACCACGGTGCGCAGATCACCCAAAATCTCTCCACAGAAGGAGGCAACCGTGTAAAGAAGGAGGAAATTAAAGTTAAATGAGGAGGTGGAAGAGTCAGAGGAAAGCGCGCCTAATTCTCCTACACTTCTAGAGAACATAGAAGAACAGGGTGAGGAATCAAAGGAAAGAGGAGAGGATGAGAAGGGACCAGAGGAGACAGTTGCAGAGAATGTTCAAGACATGGAGACACAAGTCCCAAATTTGGAAGCTAAGGTCCCTAAGAAGCAACAGTCTAGAAGAACAAGTGGAGAGAACATTCCACCAACCATGGGGTATGTGGAGGACGCAGGTAAAATTGTTCGCGCCCACTTCCAGAGCACGATAGCATAGAAGGATTTATTTGGCTGGCACTCGGAAGCAACTATCATGGTCAATGCACACCCATATGGATGAGCCTGACTTTGATATATGTGAAGAGTCATGTGTTTTAAGACGGCTGAAGAAGGCACCAAAATCTAGACATATGATGAGTAAAGCCTACTATCATGTCAGATGAGTAGGTCAGCAACGCATTGGTAAAGGTTTCTACTGAAGTTGTAAGAAGAAACATGGACAAAGCTATAACAATAAGAGTGTTGCATGAGGAGCTAAAGACAAAGGATGCAGAGATAGTGTGCATAACACAAGAGAGGGACTTGGCGTAGAAGAAGAACGAAGTATTTATCAGCTTTGCAGAGGAGATTGGGACAATGTCATAAGAGCTAGGCCACACTTGGAGACCAAGGTACCACAGACGTTTCCCTCAGTGATACATTATGTAGGAAATTTGGTGGACCTGGTACTTGAAGATGAACCTTTGCACATGGCAGCGCAAGGAAGACATAAAAAAGGCGTAACAAGAAAAAGCCTCAGTGATGCGAAAGATTGCATCATATGAAGGGTTGTTGCAAGCGCTACAAGAAGTATTGAAGAAAGTAGACCAGGCTTTAAACATCTTCATAGCTCTAGAGGCTTATCAACATGAAGACCCTAGAAGAAAGCAATGAGGTCCAGAGAGCAATGAAGGACGAAACATTGGGCCACGCAGAAAGATTGTCAATGGTTAAGCAGAAGCATGAGGCCTTGATCAGCACAAGAGCCACATAAGACTCAGTTGGAAGAGCTTGGGAAGCTCATTGCGCAGAAGATGGATCTTCTAGAAGGAAGAATGACATCAATGTCCAACATTGTGTTGGTTCTGCAGAATGAAAAAGGAGAGATTGCGAGGGATGAGTTGGAATCCATTGTTGTGGACATTCTAGAGAAAGTAGAACAAGCACTCACTAAATGGAAGACCTTGGAGGCCAGAATAAAAGAGGAGTATCTAGAGTTGCTCCTTCAAACTAATATAGAGGATGTTGCCTCTTAAAACATTCTTTATTCATTTACATTCTTTCTTATTCTTTACTGCAATTTTTGAAGATACCCATTTTTGGGGTGACAATGTGATTAGTGTGGGGTAATGTTGATCAGATAACACTTGACAAAACTCACACAAGAAGTCCACGCAGGAAAGAAGACCAGGTTTAAGGGTGCAAATGAACAAGAAGAACACGCGCGCGGAGGGCAAGTTCAACATTTGAGACTTGGCCTATTTTTAGCATGAAGACCTATTTTTAGAATATGGCGTGCGGAACACACCAATGATGCAGGGACGTATGCACCACGCATTGTCTATCTTTAGAGGATCGGATCAAGGGTTTTGCATGGAGATGAGCTAAGAATAGGATTGTCACTTCAGTTAATTGCAAGAGGTCTATAGATATCACACTTGCATGTGTGGTTATGCTCGTAAAATGGCGCGTGGCTATTAATAGCATCCTATTTCTAGAATAGATAAGCGGTGAAGGGTAAGTCCCCACCTATATATATATATATATATATATATATAATAAAAGAGTCACATAGTAGCATGTATGTGTGGTGGAGAGATGGATTTATGGAGGTATAGAGACATATGCATATGACTGGATTACTTGTATCGATCCATCGTGCATTGGTATAGATTGACATTATTCTAAGGATTTTACGTGTTTATTAATAGATGAAAGATATTGGCTGAACCTAAGTTTCCTTTCTGTGTGTAATTGAGTAGTGCATGTTCTTGATTGATCGTGATTATTGTTTAAGCTTGTTCTTTCATAATTATGACTATGGCATGCATTGTAGAATGATGGATTAGTTATGGAACTATGTGTTTCTTTCTTCATCACGCTAGCATCCTGCTATAATAACCCTAAAGAGGGACATGCTACCTTTGCGCGCTTTGGGTGAGCACTCAGTCTAGGTTGAGTGATGTGTCAATACGTCTAGGGTTTTATCCGGTGAAGTCTAAGGGCTCTTTCAAATATTCGAATAAGTCCCTATCGCATAGGTTTCGACCATTGATGGTGGTTACTGAGGGAGTCGTGGTGGGATGGGCTGTTGATACAGCACAGCGTATGCGTTGGCAAGGGCATAGTGAAGTCCCTGGGTTTGAGCAAACATGCCGGGAGAGGAGAACATATCTCCTTGTGGTGATTTGGAGTACATGTTTAAGTATGATGGGGTATTGTCTAGTAATGGATTGTTTGATACTAGACCGGGAGGAATGGTGTTAGAGATGATGGGCCTTGTTGGCGTTTGTTGTGGATACTGAGGAGGCATGCCTAACGTGCCTACTCCTGTGAGGAGATCTACTTGGCTAGGGTGGTATGGAGGATTGGAACTTCCTGCTTGCATGAACTGAGAATTTTGACTTGCTTGAGCAAGTTCTAACCCTCTCACTTTTTCTACTAACGTTGAAATGACTTCATTTGGTGAAGTCACGGTGCTTTGCCTTAGCGGCATTTGTTGTATACCCTAGTGTTGTATAGGCATGTGATATCCTACTATGAACTGATCGCTATCTTGCCAAGTTTCTCCGAGAGTATTTCCTATATGTAGTGGCATAGAGGTATTTTCTTGAAAAGAGACCTCGGGTTGTATTTGTAAACCTCCTATAGGTGGGTAGATACCCCGGGAGCGTTGTTCACTCCTAGGATAACGTATTGACTGTTCATCGTCTAAGACTAGGTATGGGTCTGATTGTCTACTAATTTGTGGTCTAAGCAATACCTGAGGAGATGATCCAGATTCTCCGGTGAACGTCATATTGTTCGAGCCTGAAGGCTCTGTTTGTTGCGTTCGAGGGGTTTGATCTAACTCCTCAGTTTGAAAAGATGAATTATATCTGATTCTTGGAGTTTGTGTTGACAACTGATTAGTTGAGTAGTTGTCCCCCCATACCGAGAGTGAGGGTGATGATTGCCTATTTTGCTGGGCGTAGTATGCCTCAAGACCCAAGAGGGGTCTGCCATATGCATCGAATCCCGACATATTCGGGGGGTATATGAATACCCGCAGAATAATGGGAAGGAGTGAAGGTGGATGAGATAAGATGAAACTTCTCAAAGAGAAGGTGAAACAGTTGTTAGTTCACGTTGGGTTCACCAATTTTGTACGCCGGAAAAGCGACAAGCGAGTGTGGGAATCTACAGGTAACTCTTCTGCGTACCCGACCTCCCGAGGTCGTGCCGAGACAGCCGGTGGGGATGGAATATGCATGGGATGCAAACGAACTAGTTAGGCAATCTAATGTCTTCGACACGCACTAATGGAATTTGTGAATCTAAGGCAAAGAAGGCCCTTCTAACTTGGACTGGTGTGATAGATCGACCAGCAAGGATGTTTGCTCGAAGGCTCTAATCAATATCGAGTTCTGGCGTGATTCGATCTATGGGTTGTGGAATACGTGGAAAATGACCTGGGATAGTTTCGTGTACATCTCCAGATAAGGTCATATGGTGGATGGTGAATACAATTGACTCTACGGACGATTCTCTGGCCTAGTCCAAAATTCTCTAGCTTTGTTAGCCGCTATATCTAGTAAGGACAATTGTTCGATGATGATGGGTGGAAGTGGAGTGGACTGGAATACTAATGTGCGTAGGCCAGTGTCTATATCTGATTGACTTATGGATTCGTTAGGTTGCGGGATTTGTGGATCACAACCGTAGACTCTTGGTTGTTGCGGTCCTGCTATGGTCATGTACGAAATCAAGTCCTAATCCCTAGTATCTAGTAATCGTACGCTTTCTCAGCTTCTATGTTTAGACTTAATAACTGCGTGATTTTCTCAGAATACCTCACAGGCGTTCATGCAACCTGGATTCTTAAACTAGTATCTATGTCTGTGAGAGTGTCTCCTACATCTGGCTGTGGGACCAAAGGACCACAACCAAAGGTTTGTTCTCTTTCGAACCTTTCTACAGTCATGTGAATGCTTGCCTAGGGTAATCTGTAGTTCGGTTGATTTGACCAAAGCGTGTGTGCTTGGTCGTCTTCTATATTTAACCCTCTCAACTGAGAGCTGATCAGTTGTAAATCTGTTGTTGTTTGGAAGACTTGTATTCTAAGGTTCTAGTCTATGTCAACTATTGCTGTGACGAGGTTTGGTTGAGGCACGATTGGCTCAAATATGTATTCCCTGGGCTCCCTAGGTCCCGTGATTGTCATACAAAACAAAATATAAATCTAACTGTAACAAAGCAAATTCTAACTATGTGGAATAAATCTAAAACATATATAACTTCTATTTCTCTATGAGACTTTCTAAGAATTTAAGAAAAGAAGCTATTTAAACGTATCTAGAAATAACAACTAAATAACAATTTAAAACAAACAAGATAACCGAGTGTAGTTATTTGCCTGTGCAATTTGTAGATTTATTCTAAACAAATAAAATAGCTCATCTAATCTATCTGCAAGATTCTCGATCCTACCTCAGAAGTGAGGAGTGAATCATAGTTTCTCAGAAACTATCAATCCTCACAGCTTCCCTGGCAATATCGAGAATAGAATTTACTGAAATGAAGTAATTATCTACTCTATTTGATATGATTCTAACTAGAACTTTGAAAGCTAGAACCTGGATTCCGCAGAACAGTGGCGAATCCGATGGTGTGTGTGATCTTGTCCCCTCAGTGTGATCTCCTCGTTCTTTTGTATTCACGTGAATCCAGAAAAGCGTGTAATGCTAGCATCAACAGAATTAGATATCGGACAAAGGCAGCTCATAATGCAGACTGAATATAATGCGAGTAGGAGAGGGATAGCGCAAGAGTACAGAGCTTGGCTTATGCAATTCCTAGCGGGATTTATTGCGAGTCATGCAACATAAAGCGTCCAGAACCTAAAACTATCCTGTTTGAAGAGAAAAACCTGCAACTTTAATGGCTTCCTAAGCTATTCTACTCCAATGGATTGGGTGAAAAATAACAGTTCTTGCACAAGATGGGTATGTGGCTTACCAATAGCTGAACAATGCTAACTAAGCATGCAAGGAATTAAAACTATGGCTTCTAAACAGAATAAAAGACTGAACTATGAAAATTAGAGCATGAAAGTGAATGAGGGGCAGACCATTTGCTTGTGCACAAACCATTTATTTATAGCTTTTCATTCACCCAAAGATCAAAACCAAACTGAACTCTAAAACAATAAACAATGGCCAAACACTATTCTAGGGGACCAAAAACATAAATGCAAGCCTAAGTCGGCAAGGAAAGTTGGTGAAATGTTGATTTTTATGTGAGTCGTGTTAAAACGCTTTCTGGAAAACACGTAAAGGACCGCCGCTCTAAGCAGGGCGGCGGTTACAGGACCGCCGCCCTGATCAGGGCGGCGGTCACGAGACCGCCGCCCATGCAGGGCGGCGGTTTCGTCACTGAAGAGCAAAAAGGCCAAGAAAAGAGAGGAAAAAGGAAAAACAAAGGACGCGGGGGCTAAGCGGGGCATGCGGGATGTTAACGCACACTCAGAGAGCTTTTCGGATCCCGAACACCTTGCGAGGAGACCTGTATCATCATTGGGGCACTTGTTACACTAGTTCCGGCAGTACAGTACCTTACAATTTTGGGTACGTACATATTGCCCCCTCGGAGAAGCGTTTTAGCCATGAAGAGGCGTAAAACGGTGGGTCCGAGTATGGCAGTCCCGAAATGGGAAGTTAGAAGTTATACCTGACACGTCCGTGTGTTGAAATGACGCCATCCAATATTCCCGCTACCTGCAAAATGAAAAGAGAACTCAAGTGCAGATAGACACAATAGTTCGAAAAATAAACACTAAGAATAATAGGGAATGAGAACGTACCATTTGTGCGGGGATAGGAACTTACCTCCATCAGCGCTCCAAACCTGTGAAAAGTCATTTTTAAAACGAAACAGAGTGCTATATATATGAAAGTGGGCCCATTTTCCTATTCATTTGCATGAGTCGATTTGATTGATTTTGAGCTCTGGGACCCACGGTGACGGTTTCTTGCGTGAGTAGAGTCGAAACGTCCGCCAGCGAGATCGTGATCATGCCTCGGCGTGCGAGAACACCGACCTCGGCGATCACAAAGTTAGTTTTCTTGGTTTATTGTTTTCCCCCCCTTAATTTTGAAATGCTAAATACTCTGCAATGGGGGGGTCATTTTTGAAAATGCTAGTATTAATGTGAGTCCACCTAGGGGGCGCCATCGTGTAGGTTCTTTTTTTAGGTTAAAAGGCCATTTTTGCACTTTTTAGGCCTTTTTAGGTTAAAAACCCTCATGGGTTTTCAGACCACGACCACCGCCCTGGCCAAGGCGGCGGTTACATGACCACCACCTGTTCGTGGTGGCGGAAGACACGACCGCCGCCCTTAAGGCGGCGGTTACAAAACCGCCTCCCTGCTCAGGGCGGCGGTTTTGCACAGAATGCAAAAGGAACCTATTTTGAGCTTGTGTTTGTATTTTTAGCATTTCTACGTGCTTTTATGACTTTCTCAGCATTGCCTGGATGCTAACTTACTTTGTTTTGTGTGTTTTTGGGTGTATGCAGGTGAGAGAGGAGTACATCCGATGGAGTGGAGAGAGAGAGAGTGTGATTGGCTCTCAGGGGTACTAGATGCCCTCTCACAGGACGAGGAGGACACACTTCAGAGGGCTGGTATACTGCGCATATCGCGCGTGCCCCATGTTGCACCATCTAGTCACATCCTTTGTGACTTATTTTCTTACTGGGATGCAGATCGGAACACCTTCCGATTGCCAGGGGTCCGTGGCGAGTGGACCATTACATTGGAGGACGTCTACCACATTCTGGGGGTCCCGATCATTGGGAGGTGACTCACTTTGGAGACAGCAGGCTCACGGGCACAGATTGCACAGTGGGTGACTTATATGGGAGATGCAGCCATCTCCACGGGGTCGAAGAAGGGGGTGAGAGTTCGATCCATTCCTTCTTTTCCCATCCCCGTATTTCGACAAGCCATCATGGGGATCCTTGCCTCGAGATTGATCGGGGACAAGGGAGGGGACACATTGTTATACTGTTGGGCCCCCTTTATTACATAGATAGAGGGGCACGGTGGATATACGCTTGGGGAGTAGACATTCTTGGGACCACCTACCATGATCTATACAGGTGGTCCGTTTACAGGGACAGTCATTGAGCCACCCGACTCTAGTCATGAGTTGGGTTTATGAGCATTTCATCCCTTATGGTAGGGGTGTGGAGGTGGCAGATCCTGGAGAGCTGTTAGGGCAGCAGCGAGATGGACAGACATATACGTGCTAGAGCACCTCATCAGCTAGTTGCCTCCCTGACTACTGCCGATATGGAGGTGACACCGTATCAGACCATGGCGGGCATATGGGGTGAGGAGACTCTTACTTTGATCTCCTGCTCCACCACAGGGCAGCTCATTGATAGAGTGGGACGAGTGGAGGCGCACCCCTTTGGCCGAGTCCCTCAGCAGTTTGGCCTGCCATATACAGGGTATGCTTCCCCCAGTGGCGCCAGTTTACAGATCAGTTCGCGAGGCCAGAGGGGGGCCTAGAGGCCGAGGTTGGACATTGATTACTCCTGGCATTCCTATTGCAGCCAGGAGGATAGTTCTTGCTAGAGGGAGAGCCGGTGCGCCTCGGGCACCTTTGCTTCAGATTGCTGTGGGTCTTGCTCATAGCAGCGATGACCCTATTGATATTGACTCTGAGTCTGAGGAGTTCACAGAGGGAGGAACAGAGGAGGAGACCGATGACAGTGATCCTGAGTGGCAGGACACTTAGGATATCATGCAGGTAGAGAGGACTGAGCAGAGTGCAGAGAGGGATACTCTAGTTTCAGAGGAGCCCCTCTCCTAGGGCCATGGTGGAGAGGATGAGTCCATTGCGGGGTGACATGTTGCTCCTACCACAGGAGCAGCCCCTCAGTCGGCAGCGGCATCCGTGGCAGGTGCCGGCCCCAGCGACCCATCCTGGAGGCCTGGTGATCCGAGTAAGTTACCCTTTCTCCCTTTTAATGTTTATTTGTAGGCTCTCCTTAGTTGCTATTTTGTATCTTTTAGCCTCTTGCTTAGTTTCTAATTCATTTTCTCCTTTGTTTGTAGAGACTGTTGATGAGTGGCGGGATTTGATCCGCAGGGTATGTACTGATTCCCTGATGATCCCCATGGATAGGACGCGTGTAGAGTCAAGTAGATGCTTTGGGAGCCTTCAAGCACTGGTAGGCATACCAACATTTTTCTCCAGTCTGGCATGTGGCCAGGATGGTATCGACCCTTCGCACCGAGCTAGTGGGCTATAGGATGGCTGAGCGTCTTATGAGGAGCCGTTCTCGTGGTGAGACCGCGGCTGCTCCTCGGGATCCTGAGCCCTTCGTACATTTTCGAGAGCACCGGCGTGGCCGAGTCCTAGCGTGGCGTGCACCTTCGGAGGGGTCGCGTAGGGATTGAGAGGCCACTTGGCTCTTGTGTATTTTGTATTATATATTCTTTTGTATATCACGGGCTCTTTGAGCATTTTGACCATGCTTAGTGCATGATGGCATTGTATATAAATGTTGATCATTTATATATATGCATTCGTTTTGGATCAAAATCTTGGCACTCATGGTTTCCTTTCTATTTCCAGTTTCTTTGTGTATACTACGATGTATGTTTATATGCTTTTTAGAATGTATGCAATGGAGAACAAATGATGCAAATGTTTGTTTCCTTTTGTGTATTTCATGATGCTGATATATGTAGATATAATGTGATTTTGAATCTTAGCTTTGTAAGCAATTTTTGATATCTCATGTTTTTTTTTGCAAAGTGATGAATATAACCTAGTATGATGAACAGATTAACTTGCCCCTCTCCTAACTCCACGCAACTAGTAAGATGCGAGGGCTCATCACCGAGAGCTAGAAAGGGCACAAGTTATGAGGTGTAGCTGAAATGATAGTGATGAAAGACAGACAAAGCTTTAGTGGAACCAAATTGGAAGCTACAAGCTTACTCTACCCGAGTGACTTCATAGTTTAGAATGCAACTTACTTTGCGGTTTATCTAGACTTAGATCCGTAGATGGCCACATAGTAGACAAAATCTGGTTTTTTAGGATTTTAACTCTCTTGGAATTTTGAACATCTGATTCATTTGTTTTTGACTCAAAGTTTCAAAGTTTTGAATTGTTTTCATATGATCATTTGCATTTATTTGTCAAGAGGACCCCCTACACTTTGCCCCATGCTACTAGTAAGAAGCGTGGGTTTATCACCGTGGGCAAGGTATAGGCGAGTAAGGGCATTTCCATCCCTTCCCAACCCTACGTCACTAGTAAGAGACGCAAGCTCATCACCGAAGGTTGGTGGGGCAAGGAAATGTGTAAAATTAAAATTTTCTATTTAATCACTTTTTGACTTGTTTATTTGAGTAAAATGTCAGTATGTGTTTATTTCCAAAGAGATATACATATGGGATAGATGTGACACCATGAAGCTTCTAGAACAGACCATAGGTAAGACACCTGCCCTAAGAAGAAATCAAAGTGAGAATAAACTTGCAGATCTTGGTATGGTTACCGTTAAGACTTTGTCATTTCTGATTTTATTTGATAGAAGATTCTGAGATAATTTGATGATATCATGAAAATGGAGAGGTATGATTAAAGAGTTTATGCCAACAACATCATGAGTTTGCTATGAATTGCTTTGAGAATAGATTCCTTGATCACCATTTATGTAAGAAACAGGTGGACAAAATGATCTTAATCTATATGAAGATGCAATGTAAATATATATAAGTAGTGCTAGCTGCTTATGCGTAGAACCGCTTGAGGTGAAGGGAATTGACTGTTTCACCAAATTCCTCACCTTCTAGCGTACATAAGAGGTATGCACTGTTTCCGTAGTCCTTCATGACTCGGTATGGGCCCAACCATTTGGGCCGGAATTTCCTTCCTTAAATCGGTCTTCTTGTCGATCTGTTTGTCTAGTCTTAGAACTAGATCCCCTTCATATATGTCGCGTTCATAGACCTTAGCATTGTTGTACTTTGCCGGCACATCCAGTCAGCATAGATTCTATGTCGTTATTCAGCATCTAACCTAGTTTCATCTAGGCTTTCTAGTTGAGAAAGACGTGCTTCTCTGTAAGCGTCTTCATCCAGAATCCCTTGTAATGAAATGCGGAGACTGGGTATTTCAACCTCGAGTGGGAGGACTGCCTCTGCACCGAACACTAGTGAGAAAGGAGTTGCTCCCGTTGGTGTTTTTATCGAGGTTCGGTGGGCCCACAAGGCCGGATATAACTTCAAATGCCAATCTCGTTTGTTTTCTTTCACAGTTTTAAGAAGAATGGCTTTCAGTGTCTTGTTTTTTTCGCTCAACTTGTCCGTTGGCTTGAGGGTAATACAAGGAAGCCGTATGATGGCTTATCTTAAATTTGTTGCATAGTTCGCGAACCTCTTCATTCTTAAAAGAAGTTCCATTATCGGAGATAATGATTTGCGGGATACCGTATCTGCAAATGATTTGGTTTAAAATGAACTTGGCGATTACAGAACCAGGTACAGTAGTAAGAGGCATAGCCTCTACCCACTTGGTGAAATATTCAGTGGCCGTGATTATAAAATTATGGCCATCTGTAGACGAGGGAGAGAATTTCCCTATCAAATCCAGGCCCCATGTAGAAAAGGGCCATGGAGTAGCGATTGGTTGCAGAGCTTGTGCCGGCATATGAATCTCATGGGAGAATTCTTGGCACTTATGACACCTGCGTACAAACTCTATTGCGTCATGTTCTAGAGTGGGCCAGAAATAGCCCATTCGATGTATTTTTGAGCGGTGGCATGGCCACCGAAGTGGCCTCCACATATTCCACTGTGGGATTCATGGAGAATCTTCTTGGATTCTTCTGTGTCGACACATCTTAGGAGCATTCCATCAAATGCTTTTCGATAGAGCACTTGCTCTATAATGACGTATTTGGCTACGATAATACGTAACCACCTTCTTTGTTGCGGTGTAACTCCTTCTGGGTACGTATGGTCTATGATATAGTTAATGATATCAGCATACCAGGGACACTCAGAGATAGAGGGTCGGGTTTCGATGTAGTATACGCACTCATCTGGAAAGTCTAAATCTACTAAATCGCCTCCATCTAATGGGTTATCAGCTAACCAATCCACAATGATTTGTCCCTTAACTGACTTCTGATTTACAAACGTTAATTCGAATTCTCCCATTAAGGTTATAAAACGTCCAGCCTTTTTAGACAATGACCCTTGTGTGAGGAAAGTTTGTAAGTGGTCCGTTTTTACCATGACCCTCGTTTCTTGATTCAGCATATAGTGTCTTAAGCGTTTAGTAGCAAAGACTATGGCAAGGCATTCTCGTTCTGCCTGTGTATAACGTGTTTCATAGTCAAGTAACGTTTGACTAATGAAATAAATCACACGTTCTCTTTTTCATCATCCTCTTGGGCCAACATACAAGCTAATGAGACATTGGTAGCTCGTGAATATAGAATTAACGGGTGATCTAGCTTAGGTGGCATTAGCATAGGTGGTGACAACAGGAAACGCTTAACTGCATCAAAGGCTTCATTGCAGTCTTTGGTCCAATCAATGCTATAGTCTTTCTTGAGTAAATTGTTGATTGGATGAATGGTGAAGCTCAAGTCTGGGATGAATCTTCGTATTGCACCCAGCTTTCGAGAAATGACCTGATTCCAGATTCATTCGAAGGTGGGACCATTTCGAGGACAGCCTGAATTTTGGTTGGATCAACATCTATCCCTCGTGACGATATGATGTAACCTAGGAGCTTTCCTCCTGTTACGCCAAAGACACATTTTTTTGGATTTAGTGTGACTCCGTATTCTATTAGGCGTGAAAGAATGACATGGAGTACTTCTAGATGGTCACAACGCTTCTTGGCCTTAGCCAACAAGTCATCAACGTAGGATTCCACGATTTTATGAATTAAATCGTGGAATATATATGTCATAGCTCGTTGTACGTAGCACCGGCATTCTTGAGACCGAATGGCATAACAGCGTAGCAATAGGTTCCCCAAGGAGTTATAAATGTAGTTTTAGCTTGATCTTGCTCAGATATTTTGATTTGATTGTATCCCGAGAATCCATCCATGAGAGACAAAAGTTCAAATCCAGTTGTTGCATCAACAATGACATCTATGGATGGTAATGGGAAGTCGTCCTTAGGACATGCTTTGTTGATGTCTCGGAAATCTATGCAGATGCGTATCTTTCCATTCTTCTTGAGAACGGGAACAATGTTAGATACCCATTGGGAGTAGTCGACTGGTTTGATGAATCCTACCTGGAGGAGTTTTATTACCTCCTCCTTTACCATGAGAGCTACCTTGGGTTTCATGGGTCTTGATTTTTGTTTAACTGGTTTTGCATCTGATTTAGTGACGAGGTTGTGCACCGCAATGTGGGGTGCGACTCCTGTCATCTCCTTATAATTAAATGCAAATGCCTTCTGATGTTCTTTAAGGATCCGAGTGTGTATCTCTACTTCTTCTGGGGTTAAGGATGATCCTAATTTCAAGATTTTTGGTTCGTCATCTGTCCCGATGTTGACATCGATTGTTTCCTCAATTAAAGAGGTGTTACCCTCTTCAAACTCAGGTGGTGCTGGAGGCAAATCCAAATCATCCCCATTTTCTACTGCGTATATGCTAGGTTCCATTTGTGAGGGGAGATCCATCATGGGATTTCCGAAATAGGAAGACAAATGTGGAATTAAGGACAAATCTAGCATATGATAGGAGAGATGTAGTGTTGCATAGGTGTTTAAGTAATCCAAAGTGGCCATGTCACTATCAACATGGTCTAGGACAATAGATTCACTTCCGCTTGAAAGGGGATTTGTCATTGTTTTTATCAATGATTCATCACGAATGGACACCATGAAATGGGTATCTTCTAACTCATTGCTTGGAGTAAAATGCGATCTTGAAGTTCTTATTGAATCGGCGAGAATATTTTTCTCTCGCGGGATTGCTTCAATGGATATGAAGTTAAACGCCTTACTTAAATCTAATACAGACTTCTTTATAAAGCTGCAAGTGTTCGGCTTTGGTTTCGTATACTTCAGAAACCTAGTTTGTCACTAATTGCGAGTCTCCTAAGACTCTGATGTCATGCACACCAATTCTTTTGGCTAAGGTGAGGCTAAAGAGGAGGGCTTCGTACTCAGCGCCATTGTTTGTGCATTCAAAATTTAACTTAAAGGCAAATGGGAGGACTTTCTCTTCGGGCGAAGTAAGAATTATACCTGCCCCCGCTCCATAACGGCATTTAGCTCCATCAAAATGGAGAGTCCAATACTTAGCTGGGAGTATAGATGTTGGGATATCTGCTGCGTTTGCGCACTCTACTTCTACCATGCAGAGATCTTCTGATGGAAGGGAACCAACACCTAGTGAATATCCTATGCCTACTGAATCAAATGGTAAGAACATTGGTAAATCTTGTTCTATTAACTCAACGATTTTTGCAGTAGTCCCTAATGACACTGTTTCTTTAGCCTTATCTTTGGGGGTTGGGGTTGTTTTGGCTATGCTGATAGTTTCAAGATCCGTCGTAGGTACCAACTTTTCCTCTGGTCTTGGGTCAGTGGGTTTATTAAGTTGGTTTGTTGGAAGTTCAAATTCGAGTGCACACCTGGTCTTTTCTTTAAATCAGCTAGGTGTATATCGAAAGGTTTTGGATCGCCTTTGGCTACAAATACCTTTCCTAGATGCAGGAATCTTACTTCTTGGAATAAAGTAGAAGGGATTGCCTTCATTCGGTGTATCCATGGTCGGCCAAGGATCATATTATAATTAGTTTCCGATCTATAATATAAAACTCGGTCAGGATTGTTTTGGGTCCTAAGGTGACTGGTAGTATTATAGTTCCTATCGAAGTGGCTTTAAGGCTATCATAGCCTCTCAATGTATTTCGAGTGGTGGAACAGTTTGTTTCCCCATATCCTAGTTTTTGGAGGAAAGAGAAGGGGACTATGTTAACTGCAGCCCCATCATCAACCATTTGCTTTTACGTAGTTATTATAAACCCATACTTGTAAGTGTAAGGCTAGATCGCCTCGGCGTGCAATCTCAGCATCTGTAGGCATTTTACTTATTTTGAATATGAATTCAACATCCTTGTCCGGCTGCCCCGGAGGGTGGATATCAAAATCTACATGATTTACTTGTGTTTCAGGAGGTGGAGTGATGTTAATTAGATGACCTAAACCTAATGCTTCTAAAAGAGCAGCTCTGTGAGTAGGAGAGTTCTTTAGTAAGTCCAAAAATGAAATGTGTGAGAAGGTTTTTGTTAGGTCATTAATTAAATCATAGGCACCTACGGGTTTTTCTACTATTTGTTGACTCTTATCTGTTTCTGGCAGATGACTTGGGCTTGGTTGAGAGAAATACTCTCGTGTTCTTGTTATAGCTTCGATAGGTAGTTCAGCGTCTAGTTCTACCAAACCGACTATCTTGGGTCTCGGTTGATTTCCTAATTGTGGCGCAACTGATGGACTTAGTGAAGTCGAGGCTTCATGATCATTGTTTCCCGTCATTGCACCCTTGTTCATCCCAGTTAGATTCACCTGTTATTTATCATGATTTGGGAGTGGATCGTTAAATATCTTGAGGGGAGCATTCTGAGGGGAAACTGCCCCTGCAAGCGTGTTTGGTGGCGGTGACACGGGATCTGCCAAAAACAAATCTGTGAAGAACTATCTTTGTTCTTCTGGCAAACGTTGCATGAATTTGTTGTAGTCACAGCATGTTCTAGTATCGTGACCTCGAATCTTGTGGAAACCACAATATGAATTGGGATTGTAATTCCTGTTTTGTTGGTTTGGTGTATATTGTGGCCTAAAATTCTGATCAAACTGTTGCCTATTAGGATTAAAGTTTTGCATTTGTTGTTTTTGGTTTTGATAACCAAATGAGTTTTGGCTTGGCCCTTGTATGGGATTTCACCATTGTTGTTGTTGTTGTGGATGGTTAAAATCCACTGTATTGATTGTCGGGGTGAAGTTGTTGTTTCGTTGGTTGTTTGTTTGTGATGGAGTATTGACAACATTTACCTTCTTGGGCTGGTCGGTTACTCCATCCGTTGTTACACCCCGATTTTTGTTAAGGATTTTAGGTCCCTGATTGACGTTTGTGGTAGTGGGATAATTTGTAGTGTTCTGATTGGGGGTGATTAACCTCCGCTTGCTCCATATGTTTTACGGCCACTATCTATATCATTCGCTTGATCTATTCGAAGAGCGCTCTCAAGTACTTCATCGTAAGTTCTTAGTGGGAAATTATGGACTTTTCCTTCACCTCTTTCCTGAGAGAATGAAGGAATAAATCACATAGTTCCATCTGATCCATATTTGGAGCACTTGCTGAAGAATAAAGAACTGTACGCCACCTCTGGATGAAATGGGCGACATATTCGTTGTGTTCTTGTTTGATGTGCAAGAATTCCCTGATTCCTGTTCTTAACAATTTGTTCATGTCGAATGCCTTAATGAACTCTGATATGAGTTGTTTAAATGAATGGATGGAAGCCTCAGGTATTCTATAATACCAGTCGAGAGCAATGCCTTCCAAGGTTTTGGGGAATATTTTAGCAACAACCCCATCCCAAGGGAGTAGTTCGTGTATGGCTGTAGCGTAAGCTTTGATATGCACATTTGGATCTCCCTCGCCTTTGTACTTGGGTAAATCGGGAAGAGGTCTTGGAAGCATGATGCTTCGTATGGTGAAGTCTAAGGGCTCTTTCAAATATTCTGAATAAGTCCCTATCGCATAGGTTTCGACCATTGATGGTGGTTGCTGAGGGAGTGGTGGTGGGATGGGTTGTTGATACGGCACAGCGTATGCATTGGCAGGGGCATAGGGAAGTCCCTGCGTTTGAGCAAACATGCTGGGAGAGGAGAACATATCTCCTTGTGGTGATTTGGAGTACATGTTTAAGTATGACGGGGTATTGTCTAGTAATGGATTGTTTGATACTAGACCGGGAAGAATGGTGTTAGAGATGATGGGCCTTGTTGGCGTTTGTTGTGGATACTGAGGAGGCATGCCTAACGTGCCTACTCCTGTGAGGAGATCTACTTGGCCAGGGTGGTATGGAGGATTGGAACTTCCTACTTGCATGAACTGAGAATTTTGACTTGCTTGAGCAAGTTCTAACCCTCTCACTTTTTCTACTAACATTGAAATGACTTCATTTGGTGAAGTCACGGTGCTTTGCCTTAGCAGTGTTTGTTGTATACCCTGGTGTTGTATAGGCATGTGATATCCTGCTATGAACTGATCGCTATCTTGCCAAGTTTCTCCGAGAGTATTTCCTATATGTAGTGGCATAGAGGTATTTTCTTGAAAAGAGACCTCGGGTTGTATTTGTAAACCTCCTATAGGTGGGTAGATACCCCAGGAGCGTTGTTCACTCCTAGGATAACGTATTGACTGTTCATCGTCTAAGACCAGGTATGGGTCTGATTGTCTACTAATTTGTGGTCTAAGCAATACCTGAGGAGATGATCCAGATTATCTAGTGAACGTCATATTATTCGAGCCTGAAGGCTCTGTTTGTTGCGTTCGAGGGGTTTGATCTAACTCCTCAGTTTGAAAAGACGAATTATATCTAATTCTTGGAGTTTGTGTTGACAACTGATTAGTTGAGTAGTTGTCCCCCCATACCGAGAGTGAGGGTGATGATTGCCTATTTTGCTGGGCGTAGTATGCCTCAAGACCCAAGAGGGGTCTGCCATATGCATCGAATTCGACATATTCGGGGTATATGAATACCCGCAGAATAATGGGAAGGAGCGAAGGTGGATGAGATAAGATGAAACTTCTTAAAGAGAAGGTGAAATAGTTGTTAGTTCACGTCGGGTTCACCAATTTTGTACGCCGGAAAAGTGACAAGCGAGCGTGGGAATCTACAGGTAACTCTTCCACGTACCCGACCTCCTGGGGTCATGCCGAGACAGCCGGTGGGGATGGAATATGCATGGGATGCAAACGAACTAGTTAGGTAATCTAATGTCTTCGACACGCACTAATGGAATTTGCGAATCTAAGGAAAAGAAGGCCCTTCTAACTTGGACTGGTGTGATAGATCGATCAGCAAGGATGACTACTCGAAGGCTCCAATCAATATCGAGTTCTGGCGTGATTCGATCTATGGGTTGTGGAATACGTGGAAAATGACCTGGGATAGTTTCATGTACGTCTCCAGATAAGGTCATATGGTGGATGGTGAATACAATTGACTCTACGGACGATTCTCTGGCCTAGTCCAGAATTCTCTAGCTTTGTTAGCCACTATATCTAGTAAGGACAATTGTTCGATGATGATGGGTGGAAGTGGAGTGGACTGGAATACTAACGTGCGTAGGCCAGTGTCTATATCTGATTGACTTATGGATTCGTTAGGTTGCGGGATTTGTGGATCACAACCATAGACTCTTGGTTGTTGCGGTCCTACTATGGTCATGTACGAAATCAAGTCCTAATCCCTAGTATCCAGTAATCGTACGCTTTCTCAGCTTCTATGTTTAGACTTAATAACTGCGTGATTTTCTCGGAATACCTCACAGGCATTCGTGCAACCTGGATTCTTAAACTAGTATCTATGTCTGTGAGAGTGTCTCCTACATCTGGCTGTGGGACCAAAGGATCACAACCAAAGATTTGTTCTCTTTCGAACCTTTCTGAGTCATGTGAATGCTTGCCTAGGGTAATCTGTAGTTCGGTTGATTTGACCAAAACGTGTGTGCTTGGTCGTCTTCTATATTTAACCCTCTCAACTGAGAGCTGATCAGTTGTAAATCTGTTGTTGTTTGGAAGACTTGTATTCTAAGGTTCGGTCTATGTCAACTATTCTTTGTGACGAGGTTTGGTTGAGGCACGATTGGCTCAAATACGTATTCCCCGGGCTCCTAGGTCCCATGATTTTCATACAAAACAAAATGTAAATTTAAGCTGTAGCAAAGCAAATTCTAACTATGTGGAATAAATCTAAAACATATATAACTTCTATTTCTCTATGAGAATTTCTAAGAATTTAAGAAAAGCGATTATTTAAACGTATCTAGAAATAACAACTAAATAACAATTTAAAACAAACAAGATAACCGAGTGTAGTTATTTGCTGCATGCAATTTGTAGATTTATTCTAAACAAATAAAATAGCTCATCTAATCTATTTGCAAGATTCTTGATCCTACCTCAGAAGTGAGGAGTGAATTATAGTTTCTTAGAAACTATCAATCCTCATAGCTTCCTGGCAATATCGAGAATAGAATTTACTGAAGCGAAGTAATTATCTACTCTATTTGATATGATTCTAACTAGAACTTTGAAAGCTAGAACCTGGATTCCGCAGAACAGTGGTGAATCCGATGGTGTGTGTGATCTTGTCCCCTCAGTGTGATCTCCTCGTTCTTTCGTATTCACGTGAATCCAGAAAAGCGTGTAATGCTAGCATCAACAGAAGTAGATATTGGGACAAAGGCAGCTCAGAATGCAGACTGAATATAATGCGAGTAGGAGAGGGATAGCGCAAGAGTACAGAGCTTGGCTTATGCAATTCCTAGCGGGATTTATTGCGAGTCATGCAACATAAAGAGTCAGAACCTGAAACTATCCTATTTGAAGAAAAACCTGCAACTTTAATGGCTTCCTAAGCTATTCTACTCCAATGGATTGGGTGAAATAATAGTACTGCCTGCACAAGATGGGTATGTGGCTTACCAACAGCTGAACAATGCTAACTAAGCATGCAAGGAATTAAAACTATGGCTTCTAAACAGAATAAAAGACTGAACTATGAAAATCAGAGCATGAAAGTGAATGAGGGGCAGACCATTTTCTTGTGCACAAACCATTTATTTATAGCTTTTCATTCACCCAAAGATCAAAACCAAACTGAACTCTAAAACAATAAACAATGGCCAAACACTATTCCAGGGGACCAAAAACATAAATGCAAGCCTAAGTCGGCAAGGAAAGCTGGTGAAAACGTTGATTTTTACGTGAGTCGCGTTAAAACACTTTCTGGAAAACGCATAAAGGACTTGCCGCGCTCCGAAGGGGCGGCAGTTCAGACCGCCGCCCGATCAGGGGCAGCGTCACGAGGCTGTCGCCCATGCAGGGCGGTGATTTTGTCACTGAAGAGCAAAAAGGCCAAGAAAAGAGAGGAAAAAGGAAAAACAAAGGATGCGGGGGCTAAGTGGGGCATGCGGGATGTTAACGCACACTCGGAGAGCTTTTCTGGATCCCGAACACCTTGCGAGGAGACCTGTATCATCATTGGGGCACTTGTTACACTTTATGCTCCTGATCAAGCAATACCTTACAATTTTGGGTACATACGTAACCAACGCCGATTAGCCCTAACCGATGTTGGTTCCTCCTTTCCTGGCTGATGTTGGTCATAGGAGACCGATATCGGTCCCTCCATAACCAATTTTGGTTAATATATTTTCCTACAAATTTAATATTGCATGCTAACTTGAAGTAATTGAGCTCCATAACTCAACAATCTCCCACTTGGAGATAAATTACTGCACTATACCTGTACAATGTCATTCTTGGGTCCTTTCCTTAGCTTTATTTTTTCCTCTTTAAGTCTCAAACTCGAAGACCAACAAAAGTGGAGTGTAGCTCAAACTTCTCTTTTGCTAATGGCTTCATTATCATATCCGCAAGGTTTTCACTCATATGAATCTTCTCCAGTTTCAGTTTTCCATCCTCCAATACCTGTTGTATGAAGTGATACCTCAACTGAATGTGTTTCGTTCTTGAATGAAACGATGAGTTCTTTACCAAATGAATTACACTCTGAATTTCATTGAACAATTTGCACTCATCTTTCTTCTTTCCCAACTCTTCCATGAACCTGCTGATCCATATCATTTCCTTGCTATCCTATGTAGCTACAACATACTCTACCTTTGTAGTAAACAAAGTTACAACCTTCTGCAATATTAAAATCCAGCTAAGCGTCGTCCCACCTATTGTGAAAATATATCTAAAAGTGCTCCTTCTACCGTCCAGATCTCCAGTCATATTTGAATCAACATAGCCACATAAATAAATATCTAAACCTCCATAGCATAACTGCATGCTAGATGTCCCTCTTAAATACCTGAGTATCCATTGGACTACTTTCCAATGTTCTTTACCTGGATTAGACATAAATCTACTCACAACTCCCACTGCCTATGCAATGTCTGGTCTAGTACAAACCATAACATACATGAGACTCCCAACTGCTAAAGCATATGGTACTTGTGTCATGTATTTGACCTCCTCATGTGATGATGGACACTTATATTTTCTCAATTTGAAGTGTCTAGCCATAGGTTTACTTACAGGTTTTGAATCTTGCATGTTAAACCTTTCCAACACCTTATTGATATAATTTTTCTAAGACAAATACAATTTCTTGTTCTTTTTGTCTCTGTGTATTTGCATGTCAAAGATTCTTTTTCCATCTGCTAAATCCTCCATAGCAAATGTGTGAGATAGATTACCCTTAAGTTCACCAATGTCCTACATACTAGATCTTGCAATAAGCATATCATCTACATACGGTAAAAAAATAATATAGCTCCCATTTTCAAGCTTCTTGAAATAAACACAATGGTCAAATCCACATCTCAAGTAATCATGCTCATGCATAAAACTATCAAACCTCATGTACCATTTCCTTGGAGCTTACTTGAGCCCATATAGGCTCTTTTTCAACCTACACACTAATTTCTCCTTACCCTTGACTTCATACCCAAGTGGTTGTTGCATATAAATCTCTTCATCCAAATCACCATAAAGAAAAGTCATCTTCACATGTAGTTTCTCTAAATGAAAATCATGTGCTGCAACTAAACTCAATACAAGTACTAATAGAAGTCATCTTTACAAGAGGAGAAAATATTTCACCAAAGTCAATTCCTGCTTTCTGTGTAAATCCCTTTACTACAAGCCTTTCCTTGTACCTTTTCTGTCCACCCTCTTCTTCCTTGATCTTGTAAACCCATTTGTTTGGCAATGTCCTCTTACCTGCTGACAACTTAACCAAATCCCAAGTCTGGTTTTGTTCCAAGGAATCCATCTCCTCATCAATCCATGTTCCCACTACATTTGGGTCTTATCTGCATTACTTCTTTAAAACTTTACGGTTCACCATTATCAGTCAATAATAAATAAAATAGAGAAGGTGTAAATATTTATGGAGGTTTACTTACCCTTTGTGACCTTCTCATAGAATTTTTGGGTACTGGAGGCTCATTCTGGACCTCCTGGACATTAGTATCCAAATCTGATGAGGACAATGCCGTTACGCTAACGGCATCGAGTCTTGGTTGGTGACCGATGTTGGTCGGGGTCAACCATAACTCTGGTTACTTATGTAACTCAGTCAGTATTATTTTTAAATCGAGAGTTTATTTTCATTCACAAACTTCTCAACCGGTTCATCCTTGGGTACCAAAATTTGATCCCTGTATATTATCTTTTCATTCCATTCAATATCACGACTCCTAATAATTTTAGAATTCTCTAAATCCCAAAAATGGAATCTGAAATCACCATATCCATAACCAATGAAAGTGCATCTCTTGGATTTTGCATCCAACTTTTTCTATTTTCCTTATCAATATGCACAAAAGCTTTTGAACCAAAAATTTAAGAAAAGAAAGATCTACCTCTTTTCTCGGTCCATGCTTCCTCTGGTATTCCTCCATCTAGTAAACTTGAAGGCACGTGTTTAATCAAATAAATTGTTGTATCAATTTACTTACGCCCAAAAGCTGCAAGGAAAATCAGAATGTATCCTCATACTTCTAGCACGTTCCATGATTGTCATGTTCATTCTTTTTGCAACACCATTCTCTTATGGTATTCTTGGAACCATCCTTTCTCTACGTATTCCATTTACTAAACAATAATCATTGAAAGTCTTGCTACAATATTCACCACCATTGTCAGATCTAAGGAACTTTAACTTTGAATTTGATTCATTCTCAACAAGGGATTTTCATTTTTAAAAGTCTCAAAACATCATATTTATGTTTAATACAATATACTCATACCTCTCTTGTAGCATCATCAATGAAATTAACATGATACTGGGATCCTCCGTGAGAAGCTACAGGTGGTCCCACACATTGAGTGTACAAGCTCTAATTTTTGCTCCTTCTTAGTTGCCCCAACTTTGAGAAATCTCATTCTCTTTTACTTTCCAAAGATACAATGCTCACAGAAATCAAGATCTAAATCTTTCAAATTTGATAACTTACCCTTAGCCTTTAAGATCTGCATTCCTTTTTAACTCATATGGCCCAACTAATTATGCCACATGCATGCATCGAATATGAAGTAGATGACTCAAATTTTTAGTATAACATGAAAAGCTATAAATGAACAAATGTCCATTGCTGAAAACACCAACTCCATACAACATACAAAATGTAATGCAATACGAGAAAGTAAAAGATTACTAACTCCATGCAACATAAATAATACAATGCAATATGAGAAAGTAAACAAGCTAACCTCACAGAGAAATATAATGTAATGCTTTTATTATGAAGCTTCAATTTTGACTTTGTGTGAATTAACGACAACGGTTGATGATGGTTCCCTAAGCAAGGATACATGCAATGGGAATAACAGAGGACACTTCGGTCCTATAAAAATCAATGTGCACTACTGAAAGCAAGCTTGTGCAACTCGTTGTGCCCCGAGTACTGAGATGAAGTAAACAACCTAGCTTTTGTTAATGGAGGTAGATCAAGATGATCCGTGAGTCGCGCACATGAACAAGTGATAACCAAAGAGCAATGTTTTGTAAGATGATTTACATTGTTTTTATGTTTCTTGAAACATATTTGAATGTTTTGATGATTTTGAAAGTTTTCTGAAACTATGTACAGGAAGATGAGGAAATGTGGATGTCCCTAGTGATAGATGGGATGTACAAGGGAAAAAGGCCACGTGTGTACGAGAAAGGTGAAGATGTGAAAATGCCCCAACGATTAGGTGGGAGTATTCAAAGGCAAACTCTTCATGCATAGAAGTGGGACCCAAGGCCATTATGGATAGGTTCAACATGATGATGAACATAAACCAATGAAGTGTTGGGAAGAAGCAAGGATGCCCCTAGCGTAAGTTGGTCTAAAAGAACATGATAGAAAGGAAGGAGAAGATTGTTTTTGTGAAAGGTGACAAAGGTGTCCGCAAACATGGCAAAAGGCAATACCATACACATGGATGTTCTGAACGAAGTAGAAGAACAACGAATGTTATGAATGTAGCTTAGAAGCCTCGTGATGAAGAAGTGATTAGCCAAAGGCACAAATCGTGAGACGATATATGGACTAAAGAAAGCGTTTAAACAAGGTACAAAAAAAGACACTTGGTAACACACTAATCCTTCTTACTCATGTGCACGTGGAATTTTATTACCTCTTGGAGGGAAGATTTGATAGACAACAAGTGAAGACACCCTAGCCAATGTGTAGGAATGATTTATTTTGATAGGTGATAGGTGATTTGAGGGTGGAAGGAGAGTCGTACATTGCTTTGCTGCCATCCAGGGCGTCGGGGTTCATTTTAAGAGACCTCTTGGAAATCGGAGGTGGAAAATACCTAGTGAATTTCCCGGGAACCGGTTTCACAAGAAGGTAAATTTTTTGGGGGTTGTATGAAAAAATTTCGCTTGATTTTCAAGTGGTGTGATAGAAGGCTGCAGACGCACGACGGGAGATTTACTGTCGTGCATCAAAGTCAATGAGGTCTGTTGACGCGCATCAATGCATTTTTTTCGCACTCGGCAAAGTAAATCTCCTGTCGTGCATCTGCAGCCTCCGCCCTTTGCTTACGCATCAAAAAAATCTCCGTGTCATGCATTAAAAGAATGCATTGATGCGCATCAACAGAACCTCATTGACATGCGTTAAAAAACTTGTTGGCGCTTGCGTCGCCAATGAGGTCTGCATTGATGTGTGTCGATTCATTTTTACAGCGTGACAACAAATCTCCTATCGCTCGTCAACAAACTCTTTGTCAAGCGTCTGCTATGTGTCAATATCTGCAGTACCTCCTTGTCACGCGTTAACTATCTGTCAGTGTCATGCGTCGATAAATAACCGCATTGCCACGTGTGTCCGCAAACCCTCCTTGTCGCACGTCAATAACTTACCCCCTTGTTGTGCGTCCGCACTGCAATACAGGATATATCATATTGTTGACAAAATGTGAAGTAGAAGTGTTTTACCTAGTGAATAATTTAGGATTATATAGGGATATTTTTCAAGGGTAGGTGAAGTGGCCCCTAAAAAAATTAAAGTGTAATTTTTAGGTGAACAGTCCAGCCCACTGAGAAAATTCACCTTTTCAAAATTTTAAAAATGGAATATTCACCATATTACGAATATTCGCCACTAAAATTTTCCTGCCAGCGTCCATAGCCTTGACGAGAGATGCATTTGATTCTAATCACAACATTTATCTCTCTTGACCAGTGTCCATAGCCCCGATAGATATTATTGGAAATACCCCAAGAGAGAGTAATATATCAATTTATTTTTTCTTTATAGCTTTTAGCTTTTGATTTTTGATTGATTTTGATTCTTTTGCTTTCTGAAAACTTATTTCAACTCTCTTGTTTGACAAGGGGTTAAGAACCACTGATGACTTGATGAAAGGAGGTGGAAGTGATTATGATGACAACATTGGCTAGTGTCAACAAATATGTCCAAAAGTTCTTCGCAACAAGTTTATTAGATGTTGAATGTGATAGGATCTCTAAGATTAAGAGGTCATTCTTTAATTTACCAAGGTGATGAAAGACCAAGGTCAAACAAATACCATAGAGATAAATGTCACAAAATGTATGTGAATAGGCTAACCAAAATATCACCAAAGGGATGAAAATGGTAGGAAGACTTGCAGAAGAATAACAAGGAAGGGAAGAAAGAAACATCCATGTGTACGCAATACCTGATTGTAATGTTTGATCTTTGTACCTTTGATTTTGTTTTATGTTTTCTCAATTTTTTTGTATTTTTGCATTGTTTTTTATTTTTAGATTTTTGATAGTTTTAGGAGGTTGGGACCAACAAAGTCACTCTGTGTGGTAAGATCCAACAACGATGTATGTGACTTCCTTGATAAGGGAGAATAGGCGTGTTTGTTTATCAAGTGTAATATTTTCTTTGATCTCGATGATCATGGTGAGCTCATGCTCAACAAATGACTACAATTTTTTGTGACACGAGGATTTCATATGTGGGAGCTTGAGTTCCATATCCATAGGTTTCTGCAATTTTCACCATACTTGATGGTTAAGTTGATGTGCGTTCTTGAATCGCGCTTGATTTTTAACCTTAAGATGATTGGAAGTATTGGGAGCTTTGGAGCTCTTGGAATTTTTGACTGAGCTTGATTAAGAAACTGTTTGGGTTTCTTATAAGGCGATGCGTGACTTATCGATCACGAGAAGTGGGAGAAGAAAGTGAGCGTTAAAGATTGATGATAGGAATGGTAGAGATGGTGGTGGGCTTGACCCGATCATTGATATGAAAAGGATATGGTCCAAGAATTGAAGAGGATGGGCTACCAAGAGGTGAGCCACTGATAGAAGATGATGAAGGGCTACTAGAATATGGCCCTAAGATGGAAGAAGTTGGGCTACGAGGACATGGCCCAAGAATAGAATATGATGGTGTCCCATAGATGGAAGAGGATGAAGGGCTACTAGGATGTGGCCCAAGAATAGAAGGTAATGGGATACTAGGAGGTGACCCACATGTAGAAAATGGAGGGCTACTAGGATGTGGCCCCAAAATATAGGAAGACGATGGGCTACTCAACGGTGACCCAAGGTGATATTTTTATTGAGGAATTATGATAGATAATGAATGATTTGGTAACAAGAAGATAGGCCATGTGGCGTGCCAAATGTATGCATGAGAAGTTGAAAAGCTATGGAATGAGGCTAAAGAACCTCAAAGCTTAACTAACTCAACTATGCACCATGAGATAAGAGATAAATAAGGGAAACTAACATGAAATCATTATAACTTTGACAAAAACATCAAAAACTAACATGTATATTACCCTCTACTCTTTGAATGCTAATTTAAATGAACCTAGAAGATCCTAGCAACCAGTTTTGTTGTTTACTCCATGGAGGTGAATGAATCTTACTAAGTGGCTACAAGACCAAGTTTAGCATATTCCATTACTAACCTATCATGGATGCAAGATGAAGGAGCTCTTAACAATGGAGGAAGGAAAGCTTTAGATCAAATGTCTAATTAGCTTAAAGCTAATACAAATGAGATCCAAGCTTTCTTAGGCTTGTTTTGGTTTTGTGTTATGTAAAGTTGTTAGTTTGAAAGGGTAGGCTTAGCCTTCTATTTATAGTTTTCCACTTATGAGAGTTTGGAATTTGGGTGCATGTGGGACTAAAGCTCAAAAATCACTTTTAGATTAGATTAGGATAAACATGCTTTAGGCTTAGTTAAGCTTGGTTTAGGCTAGTTAAACTTGATTAGCAAGTGATTAGAGACTCATTAAGAGTTTGGAGGGGTCTGGATAACCATTTGTGACTGATAGATAGCCTAGGAAGCTTTTAGAAGTGGTTTAGAGAGAACTAGGGAGATTCTAAATGGTCCAAAGGAGGAATGTTTAGCTAATAAGAGAGATATTAACCAAATAAGTTGATTATAGGAGGAATACGACCGAGAAGGTGTCATAAATGGGCATCCAAGAATGGATCGAAGAGGGGTTGAATAACGAAGTGTCATCAATTGGTTGAATTGCAGGAAATGCTAAGTGTAAGCATATTTTAGGTGTATACACCATTACTTAATAAATGTTAGACTGTGGAGGCATATCGAATGTCACCAAGACACAAGATATCAACATCTAAATTAAAGCTCATTATCTTTTCAAGGTTTAATCATGTGTTATTTTTCACATCCATGTTCTCATTAATTCTTTCAAAATAAACAATTCAACTTCAATTTCTAACAAAAAGGCTAGGTCCAAGTGTGCACAACTTCGATGTGACCGAAATGCATGTTAGCCATCACTCAAGAAGTGATATTTTCATAATTGAGTTTTTAACCTATAATAGGTTTCTTGTCCGCCATTCTTCTATGAGTGCTTGGTCACTCACAATCCCACTATACATAAGGATAATATTATAACTCAAAACACCTTTCATGGGGTCCCATGCACCTCCTACCAAGGTGGTTTGTAGAAACATTAAGTAGGTTCAATCATGATTTTTCCTTCTCTTAATTAGGTAATAAGGATATGCTCGGCTCAACACAAGAGTGTGACTATGAAGTGACACAACTTTTCCCCATTCTATGATGACCAAAAACCCATCCATTATATAAGATGCTCTCTTAGGACCACAATGGCCATGAAGAAACAAAACTAACCAGGGTATAAGGCCCTCACTCAAGCCTAACACATGAGCAAGGGTTGATAAAAAGATCACTTATGAAACCACTAGGATTCCTAAGGAATTCCTTTCGTGGTAAAAACTAAGCTTGGCTCAAGTTGTCTTTCACACATTATTCTAAGTCATCCAATGACACAATAAGGGAAACAAAGATCACATATTAACAAATGAACAAGGTTTTTTTTTGTATATGGGTGGGACAACACTATTCTCAAGATAATTCTAGGGAAGTTATTTCCACAAGATATTGACAAGAGAGACTAACTCCCTACTTAGAACCATAAAAGTACTCTTCCTTATTTCTTGTAGTGACATCATCTCACAATAAGGTTGCAACATTATAAGATTTACCTCATTTGATCCCTTCCTATTGGGAATGACATAAAAGGACTTGGAAATATTACATTAGTTTCCATGTGATAACAAGCACTACTTAATAATTCCTTTCACATCATACGACTCAAGGTTTTACTTTGATCCAAAAGGGATGACCATCTACATTTCAACAAAAGGGTTCCACAATATTTGTATTTGAGGCATTTTCACATTCGGGAACTTGGATAGAATTGTGAACATTGTGTTTCTATTTAGAATAAAATCCTACAAGCTATCTTGTCAAAGAATTTTCGAGGCCATAACATCTTTATACAACTGCTTTAAGGAGATGGATCATGGTGAAATGGGATATAAATCACTATTACCTTGGTTTCCTTCTATGTGGACTATTATGGCCAATTCAAGGTTGGAGAAACTAGGACCATCTCAAAAGCACTCAATTTTTTTTTAAAGTGGATATCTCATGAAGATTGTACAACCATTTTCAATTCACGGGGATCAACTTCTTATGTGTTTCATTAGAGCCATTTTCATGCCAATTGGGCTCGTGTGTGATAGAATATTAGTCAAAATATGTCATGAGGTTCGCGTACGCATGCCCTATATCTCTTCTCTTCTTTTTAGTACATTTACATTTTTTTATAAAATTTACATGTTTACTTGTTAATCAATTAGATGACATATTTTTCTAAATTTCATGCAAGTGGCCTCCAAAATGGTTAGAATAGTTTAGTTTGGACAATTTTCAATGAGGAAGCTTTTTTTAGGCTCTAGAAGAAGGTTGAACACTAAAAATCCATTTTAATTTTAAAAATCAATTCTTTTTCCAATTGGGCTTTGTCTTGGATTGGATGTCATTCAAATTATGTTGTGAGATTTTTTTAGTACTCGCACCCTATATCTCCTCTTGTTTCTAATATATTTACAAATTATTGTAATTTGCATGTTAACTCACAAATTACGTTGTTAGCGACAAGTTTTCTAAATTTTATGCAAGTAACCTCAAAAGGGTTGGAACAATATAGTTTGTTCAATTGTCAATAGGGAAGCTTATATAGGCAGCGGAGACAAGGCCAAATGCCAACAAATTCCATTTTGATTTTAAAAAATGAGTTATTGTTCCAATTAGGCTATGTATGGGATTGGATATCATTGGAAATATATTGTGTGGTTTATTTTGAGTATGTCGGGAAACTTAGTGTTCCATGGTAATTAGTGAGTTTATTTGTATGGTAAATATTATTGTTTAGTTAGTTAAGTTATATATATATATATATATATATATATATATATATATATATATATATATATCCGGATGAATGAATATTGAGAGTCATAGATTATCAATTTGAGTATTATTATTTGTGTAAAATTGGCATATTGGCTTCATAACATATTTACATGTTTACTACTTTAAAAAAATTCACTAAATAATGGATTTACTAATTTTTGCAAGTGGCCTCCAAATGAGAATAATTTTGATGTAGATATCTAAGAATAATTCACTATATTTTAAATAAAAGATAACTTTAATTTTATAAAAAAAAAAAAACTATAAAAGAAAAATTCCGTCATATATTTTAAAAGACAATAAAAAAATAGATACAAAAATCTCATTAGACAACATAAAGTACATTTTAAAAAGAAATAGTTACAAAACAAGACTACTGATAGACAAAAACCTCATTAGACAACATAAAGCACAATTAAAAAAGAAATAGTTACAAAACAAGACTAATATAGCCCATATTTAGTAGCCTAAAAATTCATTTGAACCCAAAAAGAGAACTATCATTCATTTCCGTCTTCTAACAATTTACTTCATACATGCATAAAATAGTTACAAAACAAGACTAATATAGCCCATATTTAGTAGCCTAAAAATTCATTTGAACCAAAAAGAGAACTATCATTCATTTCCGTCTTCTAACATTTTACTTCATACATGCATAAAATAAACAAGGCCACATGTGAGACTACCTCATATTCACATGTGGGAAGCAACCGACTTTGATTCAAACAAGGTGTACATACTCTAACCCCTATAGGATTTGAACTTGTGATCTCTATTTTAAGAGCATGTGTTCTTCACCATTAGCCAACTCAAGTGTACACGGCTCCACACACTTCGCCATAAAATGGTTATATTTGATGGGCACTGACTCCACACACTTATGTCTAATGCTGAAGTTTCAACTCCAAATATAATACTTCTACAAACTTGGGAAGAAACATATTCGTAAGCACCGAGGCATGCATGCACCCGCCGCACAATATAAATTCGGGACGTAGAGTGGAAAGGATATCACGAACACAGGTCCTAAATCTCAGAGTGATATGCTACCAAACTTTACGACGTGAAAGTTAGTTCGGATATGCCCACTTTTCAAAAGAAAGCAAATGCCAACGAGTCCTTTCAAAATCCATAGTGGCGGTGGTCGCTGGAACACAAAATTGTCTTACGTGGCGGTGGTTTGGCGGCCAAACCGACATTTGGAGAAGCCAAGAGATTTCGATCTTGTCGGTTAGGGAGGCCAAGGCGTTCGAGGAAGGCAACAAGGTACTCACAGAGTAGGGAATAACGCTCATTGTAAACTACCTTAGGTCAAACCCAACAAATGACCGATTGTCATTGCTGCAATAGTTGTAGACACCCCAATTTCACATCTATCCTAAATCAATTAATTCCCCTTCCTCATTTCCCACAAAAATACACTTGAATTTAATTGATTTAGGATAGATGTGAAATTGGGGTGTCTACATTTGCCCCTCTTTGGAAGGGTACTATGAAAGTAGTGTCCTTTCAAAGAAAGTAGACGGTATGGGGGAAGAATTCAATCTACTTTTTAAAAGGTAGAGTGAATGTTTGTTGGGGAGAATAGAAAGTGGTGAGTGACGGATGTCATAGTATCCTCCAAGACAAAAATTTCATGAGAAGATATGAGTATGGATAGATGTGGTGATGCCCCCTCGAGAGGACTGACGAGAATGAAATATACGACAGAACTCTCGAAAAGAAGGGAAATGGATTCGGTGGAGAAGAGGACGATAATGGAGTGGAAGAGACTAGAATGACCGCACGACGCAAATGGAGGAAGGATTCAATCGACCTTGAATGCTAGGTGTGAGGGTGTGTGGGAAAGAGAAAAGGGAATGGATAGGATTGGGGGTTGATTATGAGAAGAGTAAGGGAAATAGGGGAGGGGAACAAAAGGAATGAAAAAAAGTAGAAATAAGAGAGAGGGATGATAGGGGAAGAAGGGAATGATGAAGGAAAAACAAGGCAAAAACAAAAAAGTGACAGAGTAGAGGGTGAAGGGGATAAAAGAGAGAGATGTGCAAAATGAAGGAAGCAACAGAGATAGTAAAGAGGGATGCGTGGAAGTGAAAAAAGCAGAAACGGGAAAGGATAAATAAGAAGGAGAAAATGAGGTGGGAGTAGGGGGTGAAATAGAGGAAAATAGAAAGAGGACGAAAGAAGAAGTAGAACGGAGAAAAAAAAGAAACTATGAGGGGCGAGGAAAGTGTGAAAAAGAGGAGAGAAAGGAAGAGAAACATATACAGAATGAACGAAAAGGTAGGGGTGGTAGAGAAAAGGGGAAGTGGTCAGAAGAAACGTGAAAATTAGGGGAGAGGAAAGGAAGATAGAACGAATACAAGGAGAAGATTGAAGGAATCGCGTCATTGTGAGGAAGACCAAGGCAAAGAATATGGAACAGACCATATGGAGATGCATGTGGAGAGTGGGATGATAAAAAAGACAGGACAACGCTGAACAACCAGGTTATCGATGGGGATGTAAGGAGGAAATGTGATGGAAAAAGGGGAAGAAGATGATATAGGGGAAGGGAAATAAGACGAGGGGTGGGAGAGAGAAGAGGATAACAAAGAAAATGATGTAGAAGGAAGGGAATACAGAAAGGGGGTAATAAGTGGAAAGGGAACAATAGAAGGAATGTTCAAAGAAGAAAGAGGGGAGGAATGACATCGATTGGAAAAGATATGGAGATGCATGAAATGAGGATACTAGGATGACGGGAAAATAGAAAAAGGATGTATGATGAAGACAGTAAAGATATTGAAGAGGGAAAAGAGGAGATGGAGAGATGGGTAAAAAGTGACAAGAAAGGGTGGGAGTGAGGGAAAAGAATAGGAGAGATGTTAGGAAATATAATTAGTTAGTGCTCCACATTTATATTTATAAGTTTGGGTGCTTATTATATTGGGTGAGTTGTTGAAACAACTCACGTATTGTATTAGTTAAGTTGTTTGTGGAGGGAGCTATTATAGAGAGAGTTGTTAGAGCAACCTCCTTGAGTATAGGAGAAACTTATTCTTTATAATTGTAATGAGCCGTATTGAAATGTGAGACCCGGAATATATTGAAGAAGATAAATGAATATCAAAGGTATTTGACTATAAATCTGTAGTATTCGTATCATTTGGTATCTGAGCGAAGATGGTAAATTCAATAGGGGAAGTCCTCTGATTTTCATTCCCTCAATATTGCATCTGCATTCCTTGCAAATAGATATTTCTATTCGGCCTGTCCAAATGAAGATTTTGGTGGATCTGCAATTGAGATACGTTCAGCGGCACCTCTGCTTGGGTTCTTATATAGTCTGACTTGATTATTGTGCATTCGTATTGGACCAAACAGACCGGAATTTTCATTTGTCCTCTCGAAGGGGCCTCAATAATAACAGTGGGGGTAGTGAGCGTGTAAATACTGACAGGGATTCCATTCCAAATTCACGTGCTTATGCTAGTTTTCGTCGCAGTTCCTCTTTCCGTTCTTCTGATTCTTTAGATCGTGAAAAGTTCTGGGATTGGGACAGACAGTGGGAAACACGTGATAAAGAAAAGTCCTTTGGGGCAAGTGGAATCAACATTTCAATGCGCAGTCTGTGTTTATTGGAGGGGTGAGCATGAGCTGCTTGATTCTCGAAAAGCATTCCACGATCTCAGGGAAAGATCAGATTCAGAGTTCTAAGTGCACATTCTAATATTCAAGAATGATTATGGCATAGATTTTGTAGAAGACACGGGCGCTGTATAAAATCATGCACTAGACTTTGTTTTTCCCGAGGGCGCTGTATATGATTTAGATCTTGTTCTAGTTCTATTCATAAATTGGTAATGTTCAATAGATATACGGCAGGTAATAACGTCCATCAGATTCTTATCTATTCACACCAATTCTGGCAGTGTATGTAGTAGACGCATGGATATCAAATGTTGCAGGTCTACGCAAAGCTCAGGAATAATATGCTTGGGTAGCATAGCCCAATGAAACAAGCTGTGTGGATGGCTATATCTAACCGTGCTGCTCGAGATATCATTTGTTATTTTTGGTCGACCATTGTGAAGTACCCTGCGCAGATTCCCTTCAACATTGATCATGTGGAAAAATTCTAACATTGGCGAGCTCAATACAAAGGTATTAAGATTTTTATTTTATCCATGGATCACGTGTAGAGTATACGATTTTTATTAGTCAATAGGTAAAATTATATATTCAAAGATTGAGTCTGTTGTCTTTAGGTCGTGGACATTTAAAAATATTACTTTCTGAGTTTAAGTCTTTAGTAAATATCCATGTAAAATTTAAAAAGTAATTTGTTTTTATTACTTTTTAAATATAGTGTAAATTGGGAGCAATATCGGTTAAAGCCGACTCCCCTAAGAGTGCATTTTCGGTTGAAACCGACGCTCTGAGATATAATGGACATTCCACTAGAAAAATTCAATGGTCTCAATTTTCACACATGGAAAGTCAAGATCCATATGCAGTTGATGAACAAAAATCTTTGGAGGATAGTAGATGGAAAAGAACCAGCACCTTCAGATCCGACCAGATTGGCAGAATGGGAAACACGGGATGATAAAGCCAAAGCCATTATTGGCCTTGCCCTTTCGGACTCTGAATTACATTATGTTGATCTAGATAAAAACTCGAAGGACATCTGGGATAATCTGAGCAGATTATTTGGTTCAAAAGCAGTCAATGCAAAGTTTTCTCTAAAACTTCAATTGTTCAAGCTCAAAATGAGTGATGAAGATACAATGTCTAGTCACATCAACAATTTACGATCTCTTCTTAGACAACTTGCAGAAGTAAAAGCTCCAGTAGACGATGAGGATGCAAAAGCTATTCTGCGTTGAATAGTTTACCACCAAAATACAGTAATGTTGTTTTCACTCTTGGTCAGATACCTTCTAACTCATTGGAAGATATGATATCAGCTCTCATAGCTGAGGAAAAATGGACCAAAGAAGATGTAGAAGAAGAGACAACAATGTATGTAAAAAGGAAGTACAAATTTTTTCTAAATATAAAGAGGAAAGAGAATGTTTCTACTGTAAGAAAAAGGGGCATACAACTTCATTTTGTAGAGCTCGAGCTCAAGATATACTTAGTGGAAAACTCAAAGGAATTGAGGCCAACTTTATTACTGAAGAAAGATCAGAGAATGAGGAAGACCAAGTAAATGAAGACAGTGGTTCTGAAGACTTCTTGTTCTGAATATGAACAGGAGGCAGGAGGCAAACGGAGGTTGGAGGTCATTCAACGACCTCTCGTCAGTCACTGCCAACCACGAGATGATTTTGTGGCATTTGTTTTCAGTTGTGTGTTTGCTTGATTTCGGTTCAGAAGTGATCTTGTTTTCAATAAGTGGAAATTTCACATTGAGGGGGGGAACATCATTCCAATGTTCCATTTCCAGTATGTCAGCTTTTTCTATGTATGTATGAGCAACAGATGTCAGCAGAATTTCCTATGTTATTCCCTACAGTGAAATGTGATGAGGGCCGATGATAGTACTTTGCATATCATGATGTGGTTGTAGGTAAACCACTTGAAAACCTTCATTTGTGGTTTGTGGTAAACCAATAGCAAAACCACCATTCTTGGTTGTTGGTAATCCATTTGCAAAACCATCACTTTGTGGTTTGTGGTAAACCAATTGCAAAACCACCATTCTCGGTTTGTGGTCAACCGTTTGCAAAACCATCCCTGAGGTTTGTGATCATCCTGTGAAAATCACCAGATCATGAGCAGGTGCAAGTATAAGGCAGGTTTTCCCCATGTTCGCACTAAGGGGGGGAATGTTAGGAAATATAATTAGTTAGTGCTCCACATTTATATTTATAAGTTTGGGTGATTATTATATTGGGTGAGTTGTTGAAACAACTCACGTATTGTATTAGTTAAGTTGTTTGTGGAGGGAGCTATTATAGGGAGAGTTGTTAGAGCAACCTCCTTGAGTATAGGAGCAACTTATTCTTTATAATTGTAATGTGCCATATTGAAATGTGAGACCCGGAATATATTGAAGAAGATAAATGAATATCAATGGTATTTGGACTGTAAATCTGTAGTATTAAGTATCAAGAGAAAAGAGAATGGGGGATAGAAGAGCTGATGCCAATGAGGGGCGTTAGGGAAATCCCCTTGACAATGAGTGGTGGGGAAGGGTGAAAGAAAAAATGAAGAAAAGAGAAAGCGAATGAGGATTTGAAAAGGGTAACGCCAACAAAGGGACGTTAGGGAAAACCCGTTGCCAATGAGTGGTGGGCTTAAAGGAGGAAAGGAAGCGAAGGGAAACTCTAGAAGGTCAAGAGAGTGAATGAGGTCGTGCGGAATGAGGATTGATAATTTTTAGGAAAACTAGTTGACAATTACGAGCGCGGGAAGAGAAGATGATGATGAAAGAATGATATAGGAGTGTTAACAATAATGGCGAATATGTGTGTGGGTAGAAATGTAGGGGGAATGTGAGAAGATGAAGGGGAAAGAGTGAAGAAGATGGGAGGGAGGAGTTGGGACTAAGTGAAAGCGAAGAGAGGATGGGGGTGATGAGGATAAACGAGGTGAGGATGAAGAACCAAGACATGAAAATAATGGGAAGAAACGGTATGAAGGGTGATGAATCAAGAAGGGGAAAATAGGGGAAAATAATGTGATTGTAGGTGGAAGAGATGAGTTGTATGTTGTAAGAGGATATGTGGAGAAAGGATAATAGTAGGAGGAAAAAGTGGGTAATAGGAGATACCAGGTGGAAGAAGCGATCAACAAAGTGAACGAAGAATGAGGCGGGGGAGAAGTTCATGATGACAAGTTAAGTGTAGGGAGGACCCTGACATAAGATTGTCATGTGATGGAAGTGGTTAAGTAAGATTGCCATGTGAGTAAAACTGGAGATGACAAATGGTCAAGCGAGAAGTGGTGTTTGCGAGAATCGAAAAGGAGGTGAAAGGATGTGATAATGGGGAATGCCGAGAAAAAATAAAGGGTGAAGGGTGTGTAGTGATGGGGAAAGGCAAGGAGACAGATCATCCTTAAGAGGGACTCTTAAGTGAGATCGCCATGCCGGGTGAGTGGTTAAGTAAGATTACCAAGCAGAGGAGGGTGATAGTGGTGGTAGAAAGATGTGATGATGGGGAATGAAGAGGAAATATGGATGGTGAGATTGGAGAGTGATGGGTGAGTGTAAGATGACATGTCATGCTTAAGAGAATCTCTTAAGTAAGATCGTCATCTTCTTTGGAGAGCTTTCGTAGGGTCACCCTGTTGTGAGGATGATATGCAAAGAGAAAGACAAAATGATATTGGAGATAGGGGTGGAATGGTAGGGTAAAGAAGATGATCGTGATGAGAGGTGGGAGAAATAAGATGGGGAAAATATGATGGGATGGGGTAAGGCCACAGGGCAGATCAACCTTAAGTGGAAGTCTTAAGTAAGATTGCCATGCGGCTAGAATGGTTAAGTAAGATCGCCAAGCTGAGGAAGAAGGATGATGTTAGAGTTGGTGGGAATAGGGTATGACAAAATGGATTGAAGGGGAAACCTCAAGTCAATTTTCCATACTACGAGAGCGTGTAAGTAGGATGACCAGGCATAAGGTGGATTTGGGGAAGGATGACAAAAGAGTGAGTGAGGTATGCCTAAGTGGTATATGATATGAGATGAGGTGATAATAAGAAAGAAAGGACACAAAGGAGTGTAACATGAATGGATGAAGGAATATATGTAGTGGAGGGCAGAGAGTGTGAGGGGAATCCTTAATTGGGATGCCCGCGTGGTGAGAGTAATGATGCGAGAATGAGAAGTAGAAGAGGTGGAGTGGGAAGATATGTTTGGTGGTGATGGTTGTTTGATGAGAGGGCAGGTGGTGAAGAAGCTTCTACAGTGGGAAGATCTTAGGGAGAGGGTAAACCTCCACTGAGGATTCCATATAGAAGGGGTTAGTAAGTAAGATTGTCAAGCGGGAAGCAAAAGTGTGAAAGGAAAGAATACCAATGGGTGAGAGGGGACAGGAATGGTGAGAAGGGTAATATGGGTATAAGCGGCGGAGGAGTAAAAATGAGGAGTGAGAATGAATGGATCAAATACATGGTGATCATGGTGGGGGAGAAGGAGCTGTTGGATAGTGAATGCTACTTGAGAAAGATCGTCAAGTAGGATTCGCAAACTGTAACGGTGATCAAGTAGGATTCACAAACTCGAAGAATGCATTAGTATAGGTGAATGGATGGGGTGCAAAGTAAGATGTGGATCATGCAGGAAGATACTCACGTGACGAAAAGTATCTTAATTTTAATATAGCACATAACAGGGTGCATCGTGATATAAAAGATCAGGATGACTAGACTATAATATGTGTGATAGCATAGACAGGGGCCATCAAAAAGGTTTGATGCCCCGGTATGATATGCAAATGGAAGAGAGCATAGACAGAGGCCATCAAGAAATTATGATGCCCCAGTACGACATGCAATCAGATAACATAAGAATATTACAGAGAACACCAGGATACATAAAATCAAGATGCCCCTGTAATATAGCAAGATGCAAGAAAGTAATTAATAATTTACAACTAATAATGCAACACAAGAACCAATAAACATGTCCCTAACGTGTTCCACAGTGAGAATTGATCGGATGTGCCCCCAAGCAGGGGCACGAGGACATAGTAAAATATTGGGTCATTGTCCTCAAACAAGGAAGCCATGAGAGCCAGATTGCCCCAAGCGAGGATTCACGCAAGGAGAAGTGGTTTGAATTTGGTAGTCATAAGGTGATTGGATCATTCGTTGGGGATAATAGTCCAAAGGTTGAATTGTGTTGGTTATTTTAGAGTTTTTTGCGATTTTGTGGAGTTTACAATATTTTTATTTTTGTTTAGTATATATATATATATATATATATATTTTTTTTTTTTTTTTCTAATGTTTTTTAGATTTTTGACGATTTTTTAAAATGTTTTTGACTTTTTTGACGATTTTCAAATGTTTTTGGATTTTTGACGAGTGTTTCTAATGTTTTTAGATTTTTGACGAGTGTTTCTAATGTTTTTGGATTTTTGACGAGTTCTAATTTTTTTGTTGGATTTTGGACGATGGTTTCTAATGTTTTTGTTGGATTTTGGATGATTGTTTCTAATGTTTTTGGGTTTTTGGATTTTACACTGTTTTTAGATTTTTGACGATTTTCAAATATTTTTAGATTTTTACATTGTTTTTGGATTTTTGACGATTTTCAAATGTTTTTGGATTTTTAGATTTTTACATTGTTTTTAGATTTTTGACGATTTTCAAATGTTTTTAGATTTTTACATTGTGATTGGCAATTTATGGACCAGAGTGCAGACTTATTTTTGAGAGGCGATAAACATGGATATTATCCATATGTACCATGTTCCATGTTGTAACTTATGCTCAGAATAACACAAATTCTCTTTCCATTGGCAGGATATGGTGGTGATGATATGATGAAAAGAATTCTAGCTCCATTCTTGACTCCACACAACTAGTAAGATGTGTGGGCTCATCACCGAGAATCAAGAAGGACGCAGGAGGTAGATAATGAATATAGAGACAAATGCTAACAACAATCCCTTTGGAAAATTGTGACTCCATTCTTCATAACGATACTGAACCAATTTCAAAAATGGCTTTCACTTTATGAGTCACGTGCTAGACTTAGACAGTTATGTGGCTCTTGATTGGTAAGATATGAGGTTAAGGGATAGTTCTCTCTTCACTTAGGCATCTAAATTACATGTTTGAGGATTCTATAATTTGTAAGCACTATAAGATTTTGTATTTTTGAAATGACTCCCTATGCCTTGCCCCATGCTACTAGTGAGAAGCAATGGCTCATCACCGAAGGCAAAATATAGGCGAGTGAATTCCCTTTTTGTCTTTTTTTTTTGTTTTATTTTGTTTTTTTTTTTTTTTTTTTAATATTTTGCAATGTTTTTATGCTTTTATGAGAATGACCCTCTACGCTTTGCCCCATGCCACTTGTAAGAGGCAAGGGTTTATCACCGAAGACAAGACGTAGATGAGTAAGGGCACCTTCCTCCATTCCTAGTCTCACACTACCAAGAAGAAGTGTGGGCTCAACACCAAAGACTATGAAGGACGAAAGATGTGACAATGAATTATTCATAAGTTATTGAATTGATGGATTTTTTACAATAGTGCTTTGTATTTGGGAAGAAACATCTGCCCCCAATCTCAGCCCCACACGACTAGTAGTTGGGACGCGAGGGTTCAACACTGAAGACCGAGATGGACGACCAAACGAATCGGGTAACGAAGTTTAGAGCTTTGTTATGAAAGAGAATGTATTAGAAGGGGATATATTACCATCGGTAAGCTTCTAGGTATGACCATAGAGGAAAGCGAGTTGAAAATAGAAGAAATATGACGCTCACAAACTTAATAGGATTTATACTAGCACTTGTCTCATGATGATAAATATGAAGATGTGATTTTGATAATGAAAATGTCTGCCAATGGAAATGAATAAATTTGAATTATTCAGAGATAAGCAAGACAGAAGGAAAAATGTACACGTTGTTGTTTCCCGGAATAGAGAGTGCTTTCAAGAATATAATTTCTTTGAATGGAATGTATTCATGGGTTTTTCAAGGACTTGGCCTATGTCAATGGCCAATTTATAAGCTCCAAACCCAAAATTATTCTTGTTTGTCTCGTTCTTTGGGTGTATTCTTTTGATTTTCTTTGAGAATGAAATCATTGACCTTAAATTTTCTAGGTTTTAATTTTTTATGGTAGCTATGCCATAGATGATTTTGATAGAATGGAAGATGATCTAGGGCATTAAGTTGTTTTTCATCAAGAAGCTCGAGTTCATTAAGGCGTGAGTGTCGATAATAATCTTGATTGATTACATCTTTGAAGGATATTATGAAGGATGGAAGTTCAACCTTGACATGTAAAATAGCTTCCCAACCATTAACAAAGGAGAAGGGAGTGGCTCCAGTAGGTGTGTGATAAGATGTGCGGTAAGCCCAAAGAGTGGGATAGATTTGGTTAAGCCAATAGCTTCCATGTGTGTTAATAATGATGGTTTGTGTTATTTAGTTTTTTTACTTCTATTTGTCCATTAATTGATTGTTTTGAGGATAGATTCACAATTAAAGATGGAAAAGGTTGTGTAAAGATATTCCTAGGTATAAGTACTTCGTAGAATGGATGCACGTAGAAGTCTTGACAGTGAGACTAATTAGTGATGAGATGCCTGCCCGCAAGATCGATAGTTGAAAGCATGATGGACACGACGGGTTGCATTTCATGCAAGTGTCCAAACTCGATGTGGTTGTGTTTCACAAAAAGGCTAGAGATGTTAGGCATAAGAGCCAATATTGGAAGAATAGAATCAAACTTAATGGTACCTGTTGATGGAACCTCGTCTGTAGTGTCTAAAGTAATATCAAGGTTTGAAAGGGATTCTTGAAACGGGATCAAGGTCTCGTTAGATGTTGGAAGAATGTTGTCGCCCAAAATAGGTTCAATATATGTTTGGGCTGAAAGAGAGTCTTGAAATAAGTTCAAGTGCTCAGTAGATGTGGGAAGAATGTTGTTGTCCAAAACAAGTTCAATGTATGTTTGGGTTGAAAGAGTGTCTTGAAATAAGTTCAAGTGCTCAGTAGATGTTGGAAGAATGTTGTTGTCCAAAACAAGTTCAATGTATGTTTGGGTTGAAAGAGAGTCTCGAAATAAGTTCAAGTGCTCAGTAGATGTTGGAAGAATGTTGTTGTCCAAAACAGGTTCAATGTATGTTTCTGTTGAAAGAGTGTCTTGAAATAAGTTCAAGTGCTCAGTAGATGTTGGAAGAATGTTGTTGTCCAAAATAGGTTCAATGTATGTTTCTATTGAAAGAGTGTCTTGAAATAAGTTCAAGTGCTCAGTAGATGTTGGAAGAATGTTGTTGTCCAAAACAAGTTCAATGTATGTTTGGGTTGAAAGAGTGTCTTGAAATAAGTTCAAGTGCTCAGTAGATGTTGGAAGAATGTTGTTGTCCAAAACAGGTTCAATGTATGTTTGAACTAATGGAAGGAAATTTGAAGAAGATATGGATTTGTTTGGAATTAGAGAGTCTTGACTGTTGTCGTCATGATCTCGTGGAATTTCAGTATATATAGGAGTTTCGACAGTAGTCAGCTCTTCATTGAAAGTTGTGGTATTGGATGTGTCATTGGTTGCAAGAGCATTTTCATCAAGCTCTACAGAGATGACATCATCGTCAATTAAGTCTTGGACGTAATTCTTAAATCACACACATTTATCTGTGTGATGACCATCAATGCGATGAAAATCACAGTATGTGTTAGGTTTGTACCAACATGGCTTAGATTCCCCTTCGACAAAGGGTTTTGTAATTGGATATCTTATCAGTTTAGCCTCTTTTAGTTGATGAAAAACACTAGAGAGAGTTTCTCCAAGGGGCGTAAACTGACGTTGGACTTTACGTGAACTGATTTCTTCGTGAGGTTGTATGATCGGCTTTTTGGGTGATCGCTCACTGATTTGGGTAGCCATATGAGAGAGTTGTGTTGTCATCTTATTAATTTGTTCTAATAGCTCATTGTGTGATGTTTTTCGTGAATTCTTCATGTTTGAAAGAGAGGGAGAACGAAGAAAGGTGCGATGAAGAAATCAACCTATTGATTGTGATTTTTATTTTGGCTCAATCGAGTTTTAACAAGTAAGGCTATAAGGAGAAAGCTTTAAAAAAAAAAGCTACTCGGGATACAAGTGGGATATAACTCAAACAAGTTATGACGAATATCTTGATTGGTTTGGATTAAACAAGCTTAGCAGACGAAAATGTAAGGAGTACACTCAAACAAGGTACTCAATACAAGTGAGATATAGCTCAAACAAGCTATGATGAATATGTTGATTGGTTTGACGTAAATAAGCTCTGGATTTTTGATAGGAAGAGTAACTCAAACAAGTGACTCAACACAGTTGCGAACTCAAAATGAGATTTGAAGGGATTTGTGTCGGATGGGATTTTGCTAAACTTGACAGCTGATGAAATAATGAGTGAACTCAAACAAGTCACCCAATGTCATTTTGATATAGCTTGAAACAAGCTATAAAGGATGTTCTAACAATTGATGAGATAAGGAGTGCACGTAAGTCACTCAATATCTATTGGATATAGCTGAAAACAAGTTATAGTGGAGTTGTTGTTGGCTGAAGTAGGCTAATGAAATCAGTGTGACATTTTGATCTTCATTGTGGGATTGCTTGAATGTTTTGCTTGGTATTGAATCGGTCGAGAAATGGTGTTGTGGAACACAATTAGGATTTGAATTTTACAATAAACACATTGATATTACCCAAGTTTTATGATAAAAACAATGCTAAACTATTTTGTTTTCAAACAGCAAGCAATCATGTGGATTCGATTGTTTTGGCTTATGAGGTAACTTCTTCAGAAATGATCATTGTTTCATGCAATCATACAAGTATCTTTGTGAAATAGTGGATGCGAGTGCTCTTATTACTCAAAGAAGATGCGTCGTCCGATATACCCTAGTCCTAATATACCTAATTCTATACGGGGACAAAATTGGTACGGGGAACCCTTAGAGCACTGGAGGAGACCCACCAATTCTTACTTGCCTATTTCGGAGTGAATCACCACGCCCGGAAGCAGGTTTTGTGAAAATGTGGAAGGTGATGGAGGATGAATGTGTATGGTGTCCTTATAATTCCCGAAGATTCTACAAGGACGATGCCGAAGCTTCGTTATTACATGACTATTTAGGTGTGACTCGCGCATGCCTTTTGCACGACAAGATTACTGTAAGTGAAGATCGGCGGCGAGGTAAATACCGACCGTGATGAGACTAGGTCTCAAAGTGCAATGTAGATGCAAATGTTGTTGGTGCGTGGTAGTCAATTCCGCGTCACCGGTGTAGCTTTGGTGGTGATGAAATCCACCTCGTCTACGTGCAAAAACAATATGATAAAGTGATTAAACGCAGGGTTCTTTCCAACTTGAAATAAATCACTAGAAGAAAATAATTGCGCGCACTAAGCGTACTTTTTTTTTGTTTAAAGAATTGTCTTTGAATGGTGGTATTTTTTTTTGTTGTTTTTTTTTTTGGACAATATTCCAAAGAATGCGGTTCTACGAGAAAACAAATTAGTAGTTATCCTGCAAATGAAATGTTAGAAAAGTGATCGTGGTTGTTTTTGATTTGCAGATTGCTCAAAAGCGCGAGAAAAGAGCATACACAACCAACGACCAAACAAATATTAAGAATATGACAAAAGAAAATAATTATTAAAATGACAGTTGGAAAACAAAGTTAGAGGATCTATGATGTTAGAACAAGAAACTAAAAAATTGTGGACCGTTTCGATTTTCGAGATCGCTTCAAGGCGAAAGAAAAGAGCATACGCAGATCTGATTGGAATAATTTTTTTTTAAATATTAATAATTATCTTAATTAATCATGATTGTGAAATAGCGATAATGATTATTTTCACAAAAAAGAAAAACGATGAAAGAAGAGGGTGAAAACGTTACCTAGAAGTGTTGTCGTGGAAAATTGAAATGTAAGGCGAAAAAAATTAAAAATTAAAAAAAAATTGTTGTGCAGAGCCTGAGTGGCCTCACGTTTTTGATTTCCAAGATCACTTTTGAAGTGCGAGGAAAGAGCATACATGTGAGGTTGTTACGTGAAATAAAATAAAAATAATAATTTTAAAAAAAAAAACTATAATTTTGTTGTTTTTGGTTAAAAAGACAGGTGTTAGAAGAAATGAAACCAAAATTTTTCTATAAGTCTAAATCAAAAAATTATTTTTTATTGCATATATTTTTTCAATACCTTTCCGTTAAAAAAAATGAAGTCATTCCGAGCTCGGAAGTAAAAGTTATGGCGTCCAGAAGATGGGCTACGGTGGCACTCTGAATGAAAATTTTGAACGTGAGAAAAACATCCGCAGAGTTGTTTTTTTATTTTCCACATCGTACTTCACCTGAGAAGCTAAAATTTTGACAACAATGTTAAAAAAGAACAATAAATAGAAATAAAGAGTTAGATCACAAAATGATTGACTAAAATAAAAGAAAAAAAAATGATTAACTTCCTACAAAGCAGTTATTTTAGCAAAAGTAAATAAATAAATACATTTTCCGGATTGGTTGTCCCATGACAGTAAGATGATAAACTAATGATTAGTTCATGTGTTTCTACAGATTACGAGTGAATAGCAAAATCAAAACTAGGAACTAAACACCAAGCACCGAGGAGATCAAAGACATGATGAGCTTCATAGTTTCATTGTTGTTATAACCTGCAGATACACCACAAGACACCACACAACAAAAACACTACCCAAAGCGTGAAGGTTAACCAAAGAAGGCCATAAGGAACAGAAAAAGAAATAATAATGAACAATAATAAACAAAGAACAAATAAAACCACTAATTGGGAAATTAATGGTAACAGATCGAAAACTCATCAGGCGTGCCAGAATGTAAGCTATGAAAAATACACTACTAACAAGGAAGTAAAATACCAATAATCATACCTCCTCCTCCGCTCCGTAACAAACCTCGAGAATGGGATAGGAAACTTGGATTGAGCCACGATTTTGTGATATGTAGGTGCTTTTCTTCAAAGCGGAGCAAGACCTTCCCGCAACAACGATCTTCTTACTTTGCACTAGATGGGAAAAAGGATTATGAGGCTATTTTGGCATTAGGACGAAGCAAAAGGATATTCTTTGCTCAAATGATGCAAGAACTTAGATATGGCATGAAAGCATTATTCTCCGTGTGTTTAGAGGGGGGTAAGGTTGTATTTATAGCTGAGGAGTGATTAAGCTTAAATTAATTTAAGTAATTATGGTTTGAAAATGTGGGCAAGATTAAGTGGGTGGTTTGAAAATGTGGGCAAGGTTAGGTGAGTGGTTTGAAAATGTGGACAAGATTAGGTGAGTGGGGACCAATAATTGAAGTGTATTTTTATGAGAAATGAGGAAGGGAATTAATTGATTTATGATAGATGTAAAATTGGGGTGTCTACAATAGTAAACATAAAATTTACTGCAACCAAAGTCTGAAAATGTCATGGGTATTCTAAAGCATTTTGAGGAGCAAGGAACTATCAAATATGCAGAGGAACTTTTGGGACTTTCAATACATTTTAAATGTTTAACCACAGGGTTACAACTCACTTCTTTCAACATATGTTAAGGATGGTGAAGCTGCTCCCAAAGTAGTGGAGAGAAAATGGCAGAGGATTGTGTGTGCCTTGACAGAGAAACTTACAGGCAGGTTGAGCTAGTCAGTAAATAAAGTTCAAAAACATTATTGCTTTGAAAGTGGCTTACTACATGGTTTCAAATTACTTTGAATTTGTTTCCCACAGATTTTGTTTCAGTCCAGACAGGTTTTAATGTACCATATAGGCAACTCTTTTATAGGATAATATCTTACTTTCTATAGCATTGTTCTGAACTATGAGGGCACTCTTGGATAGCCATTGGTTTGCAGACAATTTTGAATCAATTTTTATTTTATTTGGCTGTATCTTAATTGGTAGACATTTACTAATATCGAATGTTTTTCGGACATTAGAAGAAAACAAATAAATTACTTGATGTGTATGTACAATGTTTATTGCAGTATGTTTACTTTTACCAGCTGCGTTTATCCATCTGCTTAAATTTCGAGGATAAGATTGTCCAAAACCATTTGTGAAATATTGACTGCAGCATGTATGAAATTGTTGCAATATTTGACGGAGGTGAACACAATTGCTTTGTCCAGGGTTTTGGTGTAGAACTTGATGCAGATTACAAGTTGCAAGATTTTGACATTAAACTGGGAAGGATTTTTGCAGAAAAGAAAACCAGCAAGTAGCTGTATGTAAAAATCATTTTAGTTAATTAATTACAAGTCATTTTAGTTAATTAAATACATTTTTTTACAAGTCAATGGGACTATTTAGCTGCTTCAGGATCCTAAAATATCTCCGCCAATATTGTTGAGAAAATTTGGAAATAGCATGGGACCATATTGTGCTAAAAAGCCCCTAAATTTTCTCAGCCATATCCGCTGAAATATAGCCCATGGGACCACTAGGTTAGTAAAAACATAGAACTTTTATTGTACCAAATACCTGTAAATTTTCGACCACTAGGTTAGAAAAAACATAGAACTTTTATTGTGCCAAATAAGTATAAATTTTCGCAGCAGCTCGTACTGAGATATTTAAATAGCCCCCTCCATGTGACCATAGGGTAACAGTCCTAATTCAAACTGATCACTAGCAAATAGTCCTAAATGAAACACTCTTTTGAGATTCCATTCCAAATTAGAATCCCTCTCTAGAGTCCTATTTACACATGGATGCTCCTGCATCAGACAAATTGGAAAAGAAGAGGCGGGTGTAAAATAAGTATCCATGATCTAATAAACAAAGACTCTTGTGTTGTTTCGTTAACTCAGAAAATTGAACCGTATGGGCTCCCTTTTCTACAGTGTGTCTTGAGTATGCTGTTGTACATTTAAAGTGAATGATTGCTGTGTTTTTATTAGCTAATTTTGTAGGTTATTATCACCCATTTCAGTTTGGGGGTTTGTTTGTGTGGATTGCAGAATCCATTGGCATCAGCTAAGGAGCATATCTAAGAAGCAAAAGAAACAATCTTACAGAAGGAAACACTAAAAAATGCTTGCATGTTGCGTGCAATAAATTGACTTTAGTATAACATATCACATAAGTTTTAAGATTACAAATAAACAAAAGAAAAGAATCTGCTTTGTTAGTCACGCCTTGTGAAAGGCTACACAAGAATGAGTTGGGGAAAGAATCAACCTTGTGAATCTAAACAAATCTGAGTTTGGGAAAGAATCGACCTGGTGGATACACACAAATCTGAGCTTCGCAATAGCAAGAATCTTTTGGCTGGCAGGGTTGAGGTGTACCCTTGTATCTCTGCCAACTTAAATATAAACAACCCTATAAATGCAAAATGGCCTTGGCAAAGCTGGAACCCGTGCTTTAAACTATGTAGAATCCTCGTTAGCAGTGTCTCCTCATTGTCTGCATGGCTCTCCACTTCCAGTTTAGCAATCTTGGCCTTATCCACTTCCTTTCTGCCCCAAAGAGCCAACAGAAACAGAAGTGAAATAGATACAAACCCTCCCACTGTTGTTCCAACTGCAATTTTCCATGTATGCGACCCCTGTTCTCCTTTGCTTTCAAATATTTGGCTTTCTGGAGCTGGACCAGGGAGAGGAGTAGTGTAATTTGTGGGAATGACAAGAGCAAACTCTCCAAGCTGAATGGAATTACAGATGTTTATGTCCGTGGGGAACCCATCTCACTGATGTTATTCAGTGCACCCCTCGAGTTCACCATGGCACAAGAAGGGCTCAAGGTACTATAAACATTCACTGGGATCTTAATGCTTATTGGAGTACCCCTAACAGTGAGCTTGAGTTCTCGCTATGATTCTCTTCCAGAGGTACCAAAAAGATAGGGTGCTCATTTAGTGGTGCATCTCCCCTAACAGATCAGATAAACTCCGTTCAAATTTCGTGGAGTAATTTGTACCTGTCACCCATTCGTCTTTGATGATCTCCAACATTGTTGACACCTGCTTCATGGTGGGGCGTGCTTTAGCCATATGTGTTGAACACCACAAACCAATGCGTAACAATAATACCACAATTTGGATTTCATTGCCTGCTGCATCAGTGAGCAACCTCTGGTCGACCACATCGAGCACTTGATTCAGAAATGATGAATTCACCCAGTTATGCAAGGTCAGATCCCCTTCAAACATCATGTTGGTGGGGCTCTTACCAGTGACCATTTCCAACAACAAAATACCATAACTGTAAACGTCTGTTTTAGTAGAAATCCTTCCACTCAGTCCACATTCTGCAATCAATTACATCAATTATTACAATCATTATTGATATTTGAACACAAGGAAGAAAAGCCCTGGTATTGATGTTTGAATCCATACCTGGTGCGATATAGCCCACGGTACCTTTCAAATCTTTGAAATTAAGTGTGCAAAACCCTGCTATTCTGGCTATCCCAAAATCTGACAGATGAGCTGTCATGTCTTGGTCTAAAAGCACATTGCTTGGTTTTATATCACAATGCACAATCTCCACATGACAGTCATGGTGCAGGTATTTGATGACATGGACCAAATCTAAAGCTATGTTTAACCGTTCTCTCAGTCCCAATTCACAACTGGGATGATTGTCCGGATGCAAATGCTTTTCTAAGCTTCCATTACACATAGATACAAATATTAAAGCTTTGAAGTTGTCGGTGTAACAAAAGACTATAATTTTAACTAGGTTTCGATGTCTAAATTTGATCAATATTTCAAGCTCTGCTATGAAATTTTTGTGGGCGTCCTTTTTCTTTAAATTGAAAACCTTCACAGCAACATGCCTGCCATCACTCATTAGTCCCTTATAAACTGATCCTGAGCTACCCTTTCCCAACAAGTTGGCGTGGCTGAACATATCTGTTGCACTGACAATGTCTTGATATGGGTTACCCTTTTCTAAAAACTTGGCGTGACTGAACACATCTGCTGCACTGACAAGGTCTTGATATGGGTTACCCTTTCCCAAAAGGTTGGCTTCACAAATCCATCTGTTGCTTTAACAATATCTTCATATGGGATCTGTGGAAGTTTAAATAAATTCTTGAGATATAGATGCAAACTCTGCTCATTCAAAATCCTTATCTCCCTCTTCCTTATCCACACAAATCCCAGAAGGAATATAAAAGCAGTAACAACAAATGTTCCACCTGCCACTGCTCCCATCATCTTTCTCAAGCGAGGACTTACCATATGATTGTTTTGCCTTATACATGCAGGCAAGGAGGATACATCTGACCCCAACACACCATCATTTCCTATTAGGGATATAACTGCAGTACCATTTGTAAAAGATCTTCCTCCATCCTCATCTACTGCTAGACAATTGAATGACAAATTTAAGAAATGAAGGAATTTCAACATTTTGAAAGACATTGGTACTGTACCTGAGAAGAAGTTGGAAGAAAGATCCATATATCTCATATTTTGCAAATTGCCAAGTGAATATGGAACCGAGCCTTCTAAGGCATTTCTTGATAAGTTCAAATACTGCAATGCCGTGCAGTTTCCAAGGGTCTCTGGAATCACGCCATTCAGCCTGTTGTGGGAGATGTCTATTGCTTGAGCCCTCACAAGGTTACCAATCTGTTGAGGCACAGAATCCTCTAAATAATTGAATGACAGATTCAGATAAAATCTTATATGAGAGAGATTCACAACTTCTTGTGGTATGCTTCCAATCAGAGAATTGTGAGACAGGTCCAGAAGTTGTAATTCTTTGCAGTAGCCTAAACCGAACGGTATCATATCTGATAGATGGTTGTGATGAAGAAAAAGCCTTTTCAACCTTTGTAAGTTGGCGATGGATTGAGGAATTCTGCCAGAAAGCTTGTTATGGCTAATCTTCAACACATGGAGATGTTTTAGCTGGCCCAATTCGTCAGGGATAGTCCCAACAAACTGGTTATTTTGAAGAAATAAACGTTCCAGAATTTCAAGCCTTCTCAATGATGGAATCGTGTCGTTCAAATGATTTACACTCAAATCAAGATGGACTAAATTAGTAAGATAGCCAAGCTTACTGGGTATTTGTCGAGATATGATGTTTTGTCCCAGTTCCAAGTGTGTCAGTTCTAAGAGGCTTCCCAAAGAGGAGGGGATGGCACCTCCTAATCTATTTCCACGCAGGGACAGATACTTTAGCTCATAAAGGCTTCCTAGCTGGGGCGGGATTGAACCGTGTAGGTCGTTAGCAGAGAGATCAATGGTCTGAAGAAAGGACAGATTGGCTAGATGAAAGGAAACAGAACCCTGTAAACCCATTGCTGAGAGATTGAGGGAAACCACAGCGTGTTGTTGTAAATCACATATAATCCCAGTCCAGTTGCAGAAGGGTAATCCACAGTCCAACTCGATAGTGAATGGTTGGGATTAGTAGTAATAAGGGAAGACTTGAAAGACAAGAGAGACTGTTGTTCCTGCTTCCGATGATGAGAGGCGAAACAATCTGAGGTAGCCAGAGAGAAAAACAAGAGTATTAGCAGAGGAAAAGTGGACATTTTTATACTATACATCGAACAAAGAAAACATAAATGAATTTGGTTGAAATTATAACACAACGTTGGGGCAGAGCATATTGCAAGAAAGCGGGTACTTTGGTTGTATTGTAGAGAAAATACAGTTTCTATGGTGTTAAACAAGGCATCTAACCAGGCTGCTTCGTTGGTAAGGTTACTTGGTAAGGAATTAGTTGAGGTTTCCCTCCAGAGTCCACTCTGTATGAGAGTAAAGTGAAAAGAAAGTGGATTTCTTTAAAAATTGAAAAGCTTCTATTAATAATAAAAAATTAGAAAGATGAAGAAAATGGAATTTGCAACGAAGCAAAGAACTAACAAAACAAAAGATCAAATCGCTAGTGCTCTAAGCTTTTGTTAATAAAGATTGTGGAAAAATATAATATTAATGAGTTCTATCTCTGTAGACATCGTACGATTTCATTTTATGATGAATACAGACGCTCTTCATTTCAAGTCGGGTGTATTGGTGTTGAGATTATGTGTTTTGAATTCTTTTACTGATCATTATTCGACTCTTCAAAATACTAATCATGTACAGGTTTGCAGACATGAATTGTTTAGTAGAAATATCCATCAATTTTTTTTACAAAGAATGTGGCTGTATTCGTAACGAAACAAGGTCTTCTTTTCCTGAGCACAATTATTTGGTGTGTTGATTTCATGGAAAATTGAAACTTGATAAATGTTGTTAATGTGATCAGTGACTGATGATGGGGAAGAGGGGTATTTGTTATGGATCAAAGAAGCCAGCAGGCGGTCATGTGCTTATGTTCTGCTAGGGAAAAGGTGCACAGCGTTTCTGCAAAATATTCGATTCCCCTTATTTTCCTAAATCTGAAGCCATATCCTTCTAATCCTTCTACATTCGTTATTTTTAAAAACTGAGCTGAATCAGACATACTCTTTTTCTTAATTCATGTTATACGTTTTCCAGATAACAAACAGGGGATTACTGGTGTTAAAGACTAACCTGCATGCATTTCTTATATTTCATCTGGGTTTTAATATAACAGAATTTGAGACCATAAGACTTGTATTGCTCTGCTTCTCTAACAAATTTCTTTAGTTTTGAATGCAAATACTTCGTTTAAATTGGTAGCTACAATATTTCATGTTTGGGGAAGAACAATTCATTTCTCGTTTTCTTTGGATTTAAATGGCATTTATTAAATAATATAAATTATTTATATTACACAGCTTCAGACAAGGCCTGTGAAAGTCCAATATGAATAAAAAGCAAAACATTAGGTGCATGACCGCAATACCATCATCAAATGTGTATGCTAACAACTTAGAATTGAGTTCATTTTTGTGATCAGTAAAAGAATTCTTGAAATGAACATTTCCCTGTACGGTCTGCATCAATGGTGGAGATTGCATCGGTGGTGGAAAGACCATCGTATTTTTTCGACTGTTGACTGTTATTTTTTCTTTCTTGAAAAAAATTCTAGAAAGTTTACATGTTTTGTAGTATATTGCTAGAGTTTCACCGGTTGATTAACTTCCTCCTCTCCACAACGGCACTCTGTGAAACATATCGGGGAGGAGTTCGAGGCGCCTTACTTGCAGATTCCAACATTGAAGGTCTTAATAATTGGGAGGCCGCATTGGCTAAGGACGCTGCCATGACGCCCTGAAAGTTAATCATCATGACCATTTTCTATATATGGAGCACTCCAATTAGATTATTTAGACAGGTGGCATTCCTCCCAAAATTTATGGGTTGGGAGTATTATCTGTTTTATATTTTAATTAATGATAGAGATGTAATACTTGTCTAAAGCAAAATTCGTTGTTTTAACATAATTTGTTTGTCTTTTTGGCATTTTTATGTTGTTGTTGATATTCTCCTTCCAACCCTATTTTTGAATTTTCAATTAGATGTGCATTGTTTTTGGGCGGTGACTTCTTTAGCCACCCTTTTATTGTAATCTCCTTATAGTAATATAATGATATATTCCTATTAAAAAAGAAAAATCATCCTTTAATTTTTGGTCCAGCTCCAACCTTTCTTGAATCCATTACTCACACTTCCACTTGGTTAGTGAGAATTAATGGTGTCAAACATATTAAGGGATTTCTCTTACTAGTGACAGAGGTTGTGGACATGTTAGGGATTACTTTGGATATGGTGATTCGGTTCAATAATAGATATATATAGAAATATTTTTAATTCAATGTTAAAAAAATTTGTATGATAAAAATAGTTGTGATACAAAGTACAAGGTTTAGTTAATTTTATGTAAGATAGTTGACTAATTTGTGATTTTATAATATATGTGATTCCTTCAAAAATTATACTATATAGAGTAAATGTCTACACATTCAAAGGTTTGCGGTTTGTGGTTTGTGGTTTGTGGTTTGTGGTTTGTATAGGTTTGAAAATACTTTTAAGATAATTGTGTTGGTTGACATTTATGCGAGGTCATATCCCCTCAAACATGTCCTTGGTGGGGCTCTTACGAGTGATCATTTCTAGCAATAAAATTCCATAGTAAACATCTCTTTTAGTAGAAATCATTCCACTCATCCCACATGTTGCAATCAATCAAATCAATTATTATTGTTATTTGAACACGAGAGGAAAACCTCAAGTTTGAATCCATACCTCATGCAATATAGCCCACGGTGCCTTTCAAATCTTTGAAATCAACGGTCTTAAGCCCTACTATTATGGCTATCCCAAAATCTTATAGATGAGTTGTCATGTCATGGTCTAAAAGCACATTGCTTGGTTTTAGAGTAAAATGCACGATCTACACATGACAATCATGGTCAAGGTATTTGATGGCATGGGCCAAATCTATAGCTATCTTTAACCGTTCTTTCACTCCCAATTTACAACTAGAATGATTCTTCGGATACAAATGCCTCCCTAAGCTTTCATTACACATAAATTCATTTATTAAAGCTATGAAGTTGTGGGTGGAACATGTGGCTTTAATTTTAACTAGTGGTCGCTCAGGGGAGCAAGATTACGTCGTGGGTTACAATTTGTTGTTTTTTTTAATTTCTCTATTTTCTTTCGTTTGGTTGGTTTTTTAATGATGGGTTGCTATTTGATTAGTTATTTTAAGGGAGAAGAAATTTATTTGTATATAGAGAATTTGGGTAGTTGAAGCAATTGGATCGCAGATTAATGGTGTGAAAAACGTTTTCCCACTTTTCATCCACCTAAGCCTGCTAAAAATGATATTTTATGTTTCCATGGCATAGAGGATGTTAAGAGCTTTCCAACGGCATAAAATTTGTTGAATTTCAAGCTCTAGTTTGAAAGTTATGGCCGTTTGAATATTCTACATCAAATCTCATGCAAGTCGTAGGCTCGAAAATCATTTTTGGCAAAAACCTTCACGCTCGCAAAATCACTTTTGCAAAAAATCCTCCATGATCCATGACATTGAAACCTTACATTTTAGCAAAAAACCTTGGGCCCGCGGGTCAAGCAATTGTGAATTGTCCCTTTTGCACAAAAATGTGAAAAAACCAAAAACTTTGCCAGCCCACGGCCCCGCTCGCCGTACCTTTGCATTTTGTGAAAAAAACTCTCCTCGGGCTCATGAGCCCGCAATGATAAAAATTGCATCATTTGCGAAAGTTGCAAAAAGTAAAAACCTTCCACAGATCCACCCCAGAAAACTTCACGGCTTTATGTTTGGCAAAACACCTCGTCGAGCCTGTGGGTCGGTAATTGCAAAGTGCGTCTTTTGCACGTAAAGTGCAAAAGTATGAAATTCTCCGCCACTCTGCCGAGTTCCGCCACTGCACTTTTGAATTAGCAAAAAAATCTTCGCCAGGGCTTGCGGGCTCGCAATTATAACTTGTTCCTTTTGCGCAAAATGTCGAAGGCGCCGCAAAGGACACGCGGCCATGTTTCGAGTCAAAGAGTCAAAGCGGGTCGTTGGAAGCGTTTGAATATTTCGGCTTTTGTTTTTAAAAGCGTAAAAGTATAAAAAATGAGTCGCGTTTCCATGACGAAAAGGAAGAAGACACGTGTCGGGCTTTTGTCGGCGGCGGGAGGCGGGCCATTGGAAGAACTTTGGAATTTTTGTAAATTCCACAAATGGCTTGATTTGGAATTTCCGGCCCGTGGGCCAGTAAGACCATTTCAAAAGTGAAGTTTCGGGGCACAGCTGCGGAGGACTTCGCACTTTTGTGTTTTTTCTACAAAAGGCGCAATTTGAATTTTTGGCCCGTGGAGCAAAATGTCAAAGTGCCAAAATATCTCCCGCTGCTCCGTCATTGATCGGGTCAAATGGGTTGTTCACTTCCACTTTTTCCGCAATATAATTAGCTTTTCTCTTTGGCAACGATTTCGGAGATGCGCGTCCCAAGTGTCTCGCTTGAACTTGTGTAGCACTGTGACATTTTTTCCATTTTAGCCGCAATACATCAACAACAATAATTTCAACTTTTAGGTCCCGACCGCCCACTTGAACTTGTGCGGCACTTGGGACAAAAAATCCAATTTTGCCGCATTCCTCTATGTCCTTTGGCGAAAATTCTTCCCCAAGCCCTACGCCCGCAAAAGAAACAAAGTGAATTGCGGGCCCACAGAGAAATTAACAAAAAAAGAAAAATGCCTAAGGCATGCAAAGGACACGCAGCCATGTTTGGTCAAAGAGTCAAAGCGGGTCGTCGGAGGTAGTTTGAATATTTCGGCTTTTGTTTTTAAAAGCGTAAAAGTATAAAAATGAGTTGCACCTTCGCCGACTAAAAGGAAGAAGACATGTGTCGGGATTTTGTCGATTACGAGTAGGCCAGGCAAAGTAGAAAGAACTTTGGAATTTTTACAAATTCCACAAATGGCACAGTTTGGAATTTCCGGCCCGTGACCCGGTGAAGACCATTTCAAAAGTGAAGTTTTCTGGGTGCGGGCCTACGAGGACTTTTGCACTTTTACATTTTTTGCGCAAAAGGCACAATTTGAATTTTTGGCCCATGGAGCAAAATGTCGAAGTGCCAAAATATCTCTAGCCGCTCCACCGTTGACTAGCTCATATGGGGCGTTGAATTCCATTTTCACCGCATTATAATTAGCTTTTATCTTTGTGCGGTAATTTTGGAGATGCGTGTCCCAAGTGTCCCACTTGAACATGCGAGATGGGACTTTTTTCCCACTTTGCCATGCAATACATCAACTGCAGCAATTTCGCTTTTTGGTCCCGATCATTCCACTTGAACTTGTGGCAGGACATAAATCTCTCGATTTTGTCACATTTCTCTATGTCATTTAGCGAAAAGTCTTCCCAGTCCGCCCACCCGCAAAAGGCGAGAAAGTGAATTGCGGGCCGCGAGCCCGTAGAGAAATTAAAAAAAGAAAAAATGTTTAAGGCCCGCTCGGGACACGTGGCCATGTTTGGTCAAAGAGTCAAAGCGGGTCGTGAGGCGATTTGAATATTTCGGCTTTTGTTTGAAAATCTTAAAAGTATAAAATGAGTCGCGCCTCCACCGATGAAAAGGAAGAAGACACGTGTCAAACTTTTGTCGATTGTGGGGAGATAGGCCATCGGAAGAACTTTGGGATTTTACAAATTCCACAAATGGCGCAGTTTGGAAGTGAAGTTTCGGGGGTGTGGGCTTGCAGAGGAGTTTTGCACTTTTACATTTTTGCAAAAGGAGCAATTTGAATTTTTGGCCGCTTGGAGATTTTAAGTAGCAAAGTGATTTTCGAGCTGCTTCGCAGGTTCCGGAGGTTTTGTATTTTTTGTGTTTTTTCGCAAAAGGCGCAAAAGTGAATTTGGCTCCACGGATCCGTTTTGCAAACTATTTTTTTGTCATTTTTGCCCTAATTTAATTGCAGAACTTTAAAGAAGCATAACTTTTGATCCAGTGGTCAAAATTTAACGAATTTGGTATCGTTGGAAATCTCTCAACACCCTCTGCATCGTGGAAGCATGAATTTTGGATTTTAGCAAAGTTTGGTGGGTAAAAAATGAAAAAACGTATCTAGTTCAGGAAAAGTGTAGAACCAGGCCTAACGATCGAATTTAATGAGGTATGGGACCCATTTCTTCTCCAGCAATGTCGAATGCATTGGGAAATGGATTTGCAGAGGCGCCCTTGACTTTTGGGGATAAAATTTAATGAATGTTGTCGGTGGGTGGATGCAGAATTTTAATTATCTCTTTCCCTTTGTCTCATTCTTCCTCGATCTATCCATATTTGTTTGAGGTATTTTGTGAAACAACTCCCGTGCCTTGTGTATTCTTCTCGGATTTTGCATACATGTCTAGCGGGGCATTTGAAAATACAACATCACTTTTGCATTATGCTCTTATGGATGTGCACACATTGTTGAAGAGGTGTTATCTTTGTAAAAGTTGTGACCAAGACACCAGTTTGGTGTATGAGTCTGCTCTTGTGAAAGCCTACGAGGGAATTTCATTCCATTAATCTTATATGTTGTAAGAAAATTGTACCTCTGGCTTCCGTCTTGATGGCTATGCAATGCTGATGCCAATTCCACCTAACTCGTACACAGGAATATTGTGGAGCTTGGAAAAAACTTTGAACTTTAACATGATATCACTCACAGATTGCTTGATGAATATAAGAGACCGCCTTAGTGCAGAGACTACAGGTGGAAATGGAAAACCACATGAACATTGATTTGCTTAAGGAGATCACTTTCCCTTTCCTTTCACAGTGTGACAATGCTTTAATTAGAAATTTGAGATTACTTCCACATGTTCTCAATTTTAAAACATGTCTAACAACTGTGCTCTATTCACTTCTCCTTTCTAGGTATATGTTTCAAAAATGCTACAGGTGATATCATTGAATTTAAGGATGAGGATGCTGGAAAATGCAGATGACTGAAGGTTATTCAAAGAAACTGTATTTTTCTAATTGTTACATGATTGAAGACCTTGCATAGTTGTTTCTTCCTTTGGGAGCAGCAAGATGTTTTACAAAATGGTCACTTGAAAAGTTATCTTGATGGTGGAAGTACTTTTTACAACAGTAATTTGAGAAGATTCAATTTGTGGCTAGATAGGATGATTTCAATACAGTCTATATTTGTTAGCTGTAGGGAGAATCTTATAAATGGGAGGAGCCAGTAGATGACCATAAGGTGAAAAGGTAATGGTGCGAAAGTCGGTGACTCAAAAGTTTCAGACACTCATAACGATTCATTGATTTTTCTTACAAACTAATACCACTAATTATTGTTTTTATTTTTCATTTTTGGTTGGAGAACAAACCAACAGGTTCAATATAACTTGGTAATTGAAGAACAGGGCACATGTAATGCTGATCCCCAACAAATATATGGGAAAATCATCTAAATGCGTCAAACATTTGCTCTGTTTGACAGATAGAAAACATGTATATAATTACTCTGCTTGAGAGGTAAAGCAATGTAAATGTAGTGACATTGTATGTTGATTGCGCAAAAAATAAGTAGTTTATATATTTATCAGTAATTGTTATATTCATTGTATGTCTGAAACATATTTGGCTTTTGGTTTGTACATGTGGAGCTTGGCGAGGTTTTATATTGGTGGTTGTTCGTTATGTGGGGGGGTGGGATTATAATATTCTGTGTAGAAATTTTCTCTAAGGATATGGATGGTGTTTTCGTTGGCAATGGGTACTTGTTGTAGGGCTATTTGTAACACTTTTAGTGATCAACCTTGCATTTTGTTGAATATTCTCTTTACAACTTCAACACAACCTTCGCAGGACATGCCAACCTTCAATACTAATGTTTGATATTTGTTGCTTAAAACATAATGCTTCACTAGATTCACTTCAACATGAAGAAAAATTTCATCAATATAATGTATTTTCAGCAGGTGGTATACAATCAGGGTTGCAATGGATTAAAAAAGTATAATCCTTATGAAAATCAAATGTTCGAAGAACAACTTTAAAACTTATTTGAAATTCCTTCTATGGCTGCCATGTACCATTTAAGTTCCAGATTTTCAGATTTCAAGGAGAATCATACAACCAAGGCATGTATTCAAACATCAACTACAAATGCATTTAATGATCTATATCAGATTTAGGTTTTACAGTGTTCTTTCCACTCAAAATAAAACATATTTTGCAAGGAAGATGCTATAATAGATTTTTAGAAATGCACTTCTAGCCTTAAAAGGAAGAGATTGTTCATATGTCCATTTCCTTAGTTACATGAAGTTTCAGAGTCCAGGTGGATAACAATATGGAAAATAAGGACAAATTCAAGACATTGTAAGCATGAGAGAATCATCTCTACTGTGGCATGTTTAAAAGGTCATGAGAAAATTTCAAATAAAGTACCTAGTTCCATCAACATGATTGTAGAATTAAATCAATTTTACATTCGGGAGCAGAAATCTCATCTATAAAAACACAAGATGAAGATAGAAATGAGAGGGAAATTCTTGTGTATTGATTGCTTTGATTCTATTTACACTTTCCAAAGTATCGATTCCAGCCCTTTACAATGGAGTGGAGAACCCAATAAATATTTTATCAAAGCGGTTACATTCGATTCTAACTTCTTTTAATCAAAAGATTAATTAAGAAAATACATTGATAGAAATTTCTTAATTAAGTTTACATCAAAAAATTTCGACTTTAAAATAAAAGAAGTGTTTTAAGACCTCGAGGTAGAAACATCTAGTTGAGGCTTGGGGGTGTTAACCGACTTGAGAATTTGATGCCTGAACTTCTTCAACGCCTCATCTATCTCCATGCATTTTGGAATGGTAGTGTTAGAAGTAACATGACTCCATGTGCCAAGAAATTTCTCCATGTCTTTATCAAATTCAATATTCTCCAAAAATTCTTTGTTGGCCTCGGTGATGGTATTTTGTGGAGGAGCAGACATCCTTCATTTTTCCTTTGTGATTGACTCCTCCTGAACAGATCTTCTTTAAGAGAGAAAGGGACACTGTGGTTTCAATTTGAATCAAGAAATTAATATGCTTGAAGGTAGACAAAACACAAGCTTTGAAAGCTTCTCCCTTTTTCCACATATTGTTCAGTTCTCCCAGTGCTTCTTCAGGAACCTTTATCTTTCATTCAATGCTGAAAATCCATGTTCTTGATAAGTTGTTCTTGGCATCATCGAAAACTTTATTAGCCAACAGGATTTTCTCATTTGTCTGTCCCATCAAACGAAGGTCTGTAATACATCCACTCCAGAGTTTTAATTCCTTGTCCAAACCATTAATTGTTGTAGTGAGCCTCAGCTGCAACTTGGACACTTTCTCATAAGTCTTGAAGGCTTGTTCAATGAAGTTCAATCTAGCTATTGTCATATCATCCACCATTGTGTCAACAATCTTCCCATAGGTAGTATATTTGTGGATGTCTTTGATAGTTTGAACCTCATCTTGACTGAGATCTATGGGAGGTGGGAGAGCGGCCAGTGGAGCTGGGTCTAAGACTTTATCTTTTTCCAATAATGATCTTATGAAGTTAGAAAGAAGTTGGTTATGTTCTTCCAACTACTCCATAGTCTGCTTACCTTTCTCCACCTAGTCAATGACCCTCGTCACGGTCTCTCCGAGGTTGTGCACCTCGCTTTTAAGTGTGAATTCTCCCATTGGAATTTCAGTAAGCTTCAAGTCTAAAACCAAAATATCCTTCTCTTTTTTATCCACCCCGGGCTTTGCAACTTCCAAGAACTGTTGGCCTTGTGCATCTGTTATCAGCCTTGAGGTGGTCTTTTCTTTCTTTGCTGCAAGAGGAGGAGTAATACCAAGTAGTGTTGTCACAGCATCAAAGTTGGGCACTGTCACCTAAGAAGAATATTTCCTTTTCTTGTTATCAACCAGAGGTTGGACCCAAGCAAAGGAAGAAGAAGAAACATAAGGGGAAAGAGGTCCGAGTGCGAGTGAGCTCATGGCACTCAAGGTCTGAACCACTGATGTCTCCAAAAGGGAAGTTGACACAACTTCAAAAGGATCTTTAGAGGAAGAATCTACCAAACCCGAGAGGCTCGGTCATTTGATCTTCCTTTCGTGTCACAGTGGATCGTAGGGATTTCTTTTGGATCCTTGACCTTTACACTATCATCTTCACTTAGAACAATAACATTCTATGGTCCAATAGGTACCTCCGATCTGTCCAAAAGTGCTTCTTCCTCAATCTGGTTCTTGTTTGATGCACTTAACTTTCTTCTAGTACAATTTTGTGGAGGAAGATGGGGTAGATCGCTCGTGCACCTTTATCAAGCGAAGGGGTAGATTGTTCAAGTACTTCTATGTTGGGCGTATGTACCTCCTTCCTAGGAGAGGAATTTTCTCGTGAAGAAGACTTGGCTTTATTCATTACGAAGGTCTACATTTTATTATCAAACCAAAGTTTAGTTTTGACAGTGATAGGGTTAATTATCTCCTTCAAATCATATCTCTCTTTTACAAACCAATCAATGATCTCTAGAGGAGTGTGCTTGATAGATGTTTCATACTCAATGAACTACAAATCTTCATTATCATCTTGAAGCCCTTTAGGCACTTTGTAGAGATTTAAGTCTATGACTTGCTGAAGAGAAAACCTACCAAAATGTCTTCTTATTGTCTCAAAATCATCAACACAGTCAGCCCAAGAGTCTTGATTGTCGGGGACGGTGATGGCAAACTATTATGAAGTTCTTATCAATATAGATTTTGAGATCAAAACAAGTCCAGGCTTGAATAAATGAATAGTGAGAGGAGCAATAGTCCTATCAATATTCAGTGCATCTAGAGTTGTCTTGCATGTATAATTTCCCAAAGAGATAGGGAAATGAAGGCCAAAAACCTTCTTATCTCTACAGCTTCGGTGGAGTTTATCCAAATTGCTCAGTAAATCTCAACCAAAGCCATCTTATCATTGTAGAACATGGGAAGCTTTAGGGGTGCTCCTTCAAAACCAGCCAGCTTGATATATGAGAACTTTTTGAATTGAGTGAAGAAGGCTCGTATTCGGATATCAAAGGTATTGGCTTCATCAGAAAATCTCCTAGCAGTTACCCTCTAGGAGTCTTATAATGTACATGGTAAATGCATAATTTACTCTTTCCGAAATTTTGATTAATGACCTTGAGGGTGGCTGTGGGTAGTATTCATATATGGGGGCATCCTTCATGTCTACAATGAAAGTGAAACCAAGCCACTCCCTAGATGTTGCCAGAGTGTACATGAGATAGGAAGTCATATAAAATGTCTTGGTTCTATGAACATTTACTAGCTGTTCTGTCAAATTCTCACAAATGATCTTACCCCAATTCAAATTCTGCTTTCCTTCACAAATGATGTTGATGAAGGGACACATCCAAAAGTGGAATTCATTGGTAGAAGGCATTCCCATGATTTTGGAAAGCGGGATAATGATGTCCGATGGATCTTCTTTGAAATCAATCCTGAACAATGTTTTGGAGAGTTGGGACGCCCCTTTTTAGGGTTCTTCAACCATGATTTAGCTACCCTATCTTTGTACCTTTCACTATCTTGATCGAACAACACCTAAGCTTGGGTGATGGTGAGAACGTTATTTTCTTCTATTTCAAGGATGCATAGGGCAGTAGTAATGGCAACATCATCCAATTTTGTAATCAATTTGCCGTGTACATGAACAATTTCCTGGAGTCGGATTAAAACAAACCCTGCATGTGTAAATACGATATCGGCGCATTGTATAGAGATTGGGAAACCCGTGGCATATGTAATCCTACTATCCTTGATCATTTGAGCCATGGGGGTAGGGTTATCACATGTCAATCTACTCCAGAAGTCGTCAAAATCTAGATGTCGAGCATCACTATCACCAATTTCCATGTAAGTCCGGAGGGAAGAAATTTGCTCATGCCCCTAATATTATATCTTCATCATGGCAAAGATAAGAGAAATAACCTTCAAAAAGAGTGAAAGCACAAAGTTGAAACAATCCTTGCAAGGGAAGATATGAAGACGTAGACACGAGCGGGGAATACGTCAATTTTATATAAATGGGAGCTAGAGAAAACAAGCGAGGCAAGGTGAAAAATGAATGGATGGTTGCCACTTTAAATAGTCGTGAGGAGAGAGAAAATCATAAATGCACAATTAATATCCCTTGCACCAACTATAAAAGGAAAAATGTGAAAAAGGGGAAAAATGACCCGGGTGGTCCATAGGACGTTGGGACACTGAGGACGGCAAAGCCGAAATATCCGATCCAAGAAGAGTGCAGAGAATGCGGGTCCGCACGACACAAACACTCCAAGGGACTTGGGACATTTGGGATGCGCGGAGCTGATTCGGCCGATGCGGGTAAATCGAGTTTAGATGACACGAGATGGTCCAAGGGACACGAAATGTGAAGGACGCGCAAAGCTGGAAATCCAATGAGTAAAGCGAAGGCGGAAAAGAGGAAAATCGGTGAAGAAGGCCCGAGTGCACTTGGGACATGTAGGTGAAAAACACCTGAAAAAATTGACAAGTAAAGCGTTACGGAGAAAGCGGTGAATCGACTTAACCGGGAGCCGCGAAGACTTGGGACATGTGGGCCAAAAATACCCGAAAAAACCGCAAAACACTAAAAATCACTTAGAGAACGATTTTTTCCTATATTTTTGAACTTCTTACTTCATTTAAACACTCTTAAAGAGTAGTAACTCAAAATTTTCAAAAAATTTCTTTTAAAGGGAGGGGAATTTTGAGGAAGACAATATAATTTGGAAAACCATTCATTTGGAGGAAATTGCACTGACTTCACAACGTATGTGAGAAAATGTTCCAAATAGGCTCGGGTAAAACATCTTGACCTATTAAATCCAGGAAGGCTAACATTTTGATATTTATCTCCACTATAACGCACATTCCTCTCATAAGGCAAGCTTGTGACCTTACTTCATTCTTCCATGAACAAGCTATCAATGCATTGAAAGAGGTTGAGGAGTTTGTGACTACACAAGCCTCCAAAATTGTAACTATAATCATTGAAGACTATGGGAAAGTACTTCCAAGTCTTAGAAATAAGCAAAGCAGAGGAATTGCTTTGAGTGGAAATTTGTTGTTGGAAATGAATGTAGCCTTTATTTCCTTTCAGGAGCAACCTATTTATTGAGTGCCACATTAAAAGGTGAAATAAGATATGTTGATGTTGATGTTTGTAGATGTGGACAATGGTATGAAAGCATGATCGTGTACAAATGGTGCAGAATCAATCGCATTGAATACGAAAAACAGATCCCATTAAATTGGAGGATAGATTTTTCAATTTTTTATGTATGGCCATTAAGGAAGGGTGTTAGAGTATAGGTTAGGTTGTATTCGGTTGGTCATGTCTCTCACTTTCTATATTCAATCATTTCATTTCTGATTTGAATGAAGAATAGGGAAGCAAACCTTTCTATCTCTATTTCCCGGTTTGTCTCGATATCTTTGATTTCATCTTGGTTGAATGGTAATATGATTATTATTGCTCAAAAGTGGTAAATGACATTCCATAGAAATATTGATAGAAGTCATAATGTTCCATGTGAACTGCCCTCAGAAGGCCTCCAGTGTATTCGAGAGGAAATTATGCCCTCTATGAATGTTGTTTTAAATGGTCTAGTCACTTTGAAAGCACTCGGATGAGGTGTGTAGAGGGACTTGGCTGACTATGTAGGCAACATTCTCCCAATGAGTGATCAGCTAGCACAGGTGGTTCAGTTCCGTAACTACATTTTGTGATTTCCATTGTATTTGTAATGACAAGTTAGCAATGATTTTGACATCATTAAACCGAGACTGTTATATTTCATGTGTAAAGTAACTTTAGCCATTTATTCCCCTAGATATTGGGTTATAAGCTCAAATATTTAATAATTAAAAGGGTTTAGATTAGTCATTTAAGATTGGTGTCTTCTTGTTAAAATTCTTGGTAGAGAACCATTGATGTTAGTTGGCATCAAACCCATTTAAATTCCTCATCTCCATTATTATTAGAACTCTTGTTGGGAGTCTTTTAATTGTTAGAGAGAAATATAAGTATAGCATGTACAAGATGGAATGTCTTTTTGCTTACAGATTTAGTTGTGAGAGAGTGTTGTGCCTAGGAGTCTTTCGAAGGTACAAATTAAATGCCTTCTTTATGAATTTTTGGAGCATATCATTGTAAGCTTTTGCTTTCATTTTCTTTTGTGCGCTTTTTGTAGCTGCAATTGTTTGTTGCATGAAGTGTTGCACCTTTTCAATTTTTTTGTGTAATACATGTTTGTAATGGTAGCTTCATCCACGGGTGTAGACATTTGGTATTGGGTGTCTACATAGGCACATAACACCACTCCATAAAGTTGGCATCGGTGTTGGTGCGCAGCATAACCATGTGTAAAAGTTGTCACCCATTGCAAAGTGGGCTACAAGTGGAATTCAAATGTTAGTTAGTGAAATTAGTCGGGTAACATGTACTAAATTGTAATTGTAAATCTATATGGGTGTGTAAGAAGATAGTCTAAGAATCTGTCAATCGTCATTTTAGTATGCACCTATGTGGTGGGAAATGGTAGGATGTACTGTAATTGAGCTTCTACTTTTAGCCGGAGTACAACGTGCTTCTCTTCATGTAGATGCTTATAGCGTGTGTATGAGAAGGATAGGCGAGATCCAGAGGTCACAAAGGGCACGAACTCAAGATAAGGTTGTAAAGGTCAGTCCTTGTCGTTCTTTGCGCCCAATGTCGATGGTAGCTTTATCAAGAGTCAATCCTTGTGCTTTATGAATAGTTAGGGCCCATGCCATTTTTAAGGGCAGTTATCGACGTTGCTTCTTGTAATGGGGGGGACTGGAATGTATGTTGGATGGGTCGGGTCCCAGGCTAGGCCTTTGTAGCTTGGGAAGTTGACAACCACATACAAGGAAAGCTTGGTGGAGTGGTTGCTTGCTCGTACAACATAGTGATGATCTGTCCTTGTGCACCATTAACAAGGCCGGTTTGCACCCAAAGATTTGTTGTCAACATTGTTTGTTCACCTTCACAGAGTAATAGGTTGATCTCTAATTGTGTGTTGGTGCTTTGCCCTGGGTCGATTTGTCGTGATTGTTCAGCTTTAGCTATTGCGACAGGTGTGTTGAGAGCTCACATCCTATATTTGTTATGTAGTGTTACCAACACGTTTGTTGTGTAAAGGTGTGTTACGGCTTGGAATGTTGCTTATTCTGCAGGAGTGATGTATGTAGGGGTCCTTGACATTAGTAGATTCCATTCGTGTTCTGTAGCAATTGCATTTTTGACATTTTGTAGTAGATCTCAGAAGATGTGCTGGGAAGGATCGGTGCCTTGTTGGCGAGAAGTTAACAGTAAGTGTGATTGTATTCCTGAAAAGTGACCATAACATGTGACCATAGGTGCCAGGAATGTACAATGGAGTATCTTTAATTGGAGGTAGCTGAGCTAGGTCTCCAACCAGAATAATAGAACGGCCTCTAAAAAGCTTGCATTTACAGGCGGGGAATGCTTCTTGTAGGTGTTTGTTTATATTGGTTAGCAGTTTAGGGTGATAAAACTCATTTCATCGATTAGTATGTATTCCACATCTACCATGGCTTGTTGGAATGTAGCGAGTGTTTGACCTCGAAGAGGGGTAACTTCAGCTATTGGTATGTGTAGGCCAGTGTGTATTGTTGTGCCAGAGATGTTGAATGTTGCAAGTCCTGTTGGAGCTAGTAGGAGTAGGCTTGGCACGGAGGTTGGTGCGTGGGTGGAGTGCCCTTGAAATTTCCCGATTAGGTGTGATTTACCAATGCCTGTTGTTCCTTGAATTATCATGTATAATGGAAATGTGTGGCACTGCATTTTCATGGGTTACGATTCTTTTGTAACGCATTTTTTTGTTCTGATGATAAGGTGTAGCCATTTATAGGGGGTAGGAAAAATGGTGTAAATATTTCAGTGGTTGAGTGGGTAGTCTCTATGAAAACCCTCCCTATTTCATGTAATGGTTACCAATAATAGCTTGTGTCTAGTTATGTGATAGGTCAAAATCACGCTTGCCAAGAACATCTAGGTCATTGATGTCTATTATTCCTGAAGGATGTAAGCCAGAGAACACCTCCCATTTGTCCATCTGAGTTGGGTTGGGTGCATTGAGGGAGCTATCGAGCTACTCATTGGGTCAGTAATCGGTTGGGGGCCAAACAAAGTGTACGTGCCATGGCTGGTAGGTTGGAGAGAAGGCACCACCAAGGAATTTGAGTGTTTCTAGGCATGTGCCAATGTCGGATGGAATACAATGAAAGCTTTGTACAAAAGGAGCTCTATGAAGCAAAAAGTGTCGTATGAAGGTGAACCAATAGCTAGGGGTGGCTATTATCCAGGGAAAAACTCTAACGATAGCTGTTTTTGCCATGATTTCCATGGTTTCCCTTTCCTATGCTTGTCATAGGCCCATGACCGAGTGGTTTCTATTAAACAATAGTTGTCTAGGGAAGAGGGTCATGTTATGTAGGCATCTATAAATGGTGTTGTACAATTTCGGTGGAATGGGCCTATGAAATTTTCCGTAGATGGTTTTACCCACAGATAGTGTTAGGAACACTAGAACTTTGCATACAATAAGTGGCAATTTCAGCAACATGTGGCAAGTTTCTTGTGCGCCTATATCCCGGTCAGCAATTGTTTCAGAAAGGAGCTTGTTGTATGTTGTGTTGATGTTTTTTTCAGGTGTAGTAGTTGTTGTGATTCTGACAAGCATATGGTGGTATGTTTCTGACTTGTGCTCAGCTTTGGATGCATACTTTGCTATGTATTTCAAAACAACATGGCATGAAACTACGGGTTGACAATCCATGTTGGCACGCCAAGTTGTTAGCATATCTTTGTTGTGAATGTTTAATCTGTCATCATTGCATCATTGGAGTATAAACTGCATGGCCCTTTGCGTCTCGGCACAAGGTGGATACCGGCTTTATTGGCCATGGGCATTTGTACCTACATAGTAATTGATTTCCTTTTCTTCATAAACATGTAGTTGTAGTACATTTGGTGTGTCATTGTAGCTGGTTCACCAAGGATGCGTAGTCATTGTCGGGAGATGCAACTAGTATTTTTGATGAGAGAAGTAAACATGGATCATCAATTGTTGTATGGGGCATGCGAGAAGTGGCCAAGAAATTATGAAGAGGATTCCAAGCTGTAACCTGGTTGTCAAAGAATGATTTTGTAATGTCAACAGCGTGGGGTCTGCCCAATCTAATGTGTCCATATTGGGAGTGTCAGTGAGCCATATGAAACCATGAATATGTGCGGAGCCTCTGTGTTGCCATTCGAACCTGATATAGTAAATGTTAGCACAAAACATGTTGGAGAAAAGAAGTTGCAATGGAGATTTTCTTAGTTTTAAAACCATAAGTCTTATGTGTGTAAGTGTTTTTCAAGGATTTCTTCATGAAAGATTGCAAATCTTGCTGCCATGTATGTTGTTGTCAAGTGCGGATATGTAATGATGTTATGGTTTCTCCATTTTTGTGCAGCGAAGGCGTGGCGGGGTAAATACGGCATGAGGCGATGCAGTCTGGTCATTTAGTATCAACAACACTAAGGGTGAAAAATAAGGTGGGAGTCCCTATTTGGCATATCATGTCGAAATTTTGTTTTTGCATTGTACCCAAAAAGAGTGGGTACCTCTAAGGTGGGATGCAAACCGCATGAGGCGGTTTGCTATTTGTTCATCCGGTAAGGTTTCTAAAAGTGTGTGAAGGTGTTGGATTGTTGTGGGTGTATTGTCTTCTATTTTTTGTTTCGAAAAAACAACAGAGATGGCTTGGCTTCTGTGGCGCATCATAAGGTTAAGAAAAAAATATCAAAACCAAGGATGGCTTCCAAATCGGTTGTCATGGTAACGTAGTAGATGAAGAGCATATTCATGCATTTCAATTTCTACGGGCCGCCCTTGGTGAAACATAGTTGTACCCGATGGGAACAGAGTTGGAAAGGCCATAGAGAATAATCCCTCTGTTGAATATTCATTGATGGGAGTTGAACTTATTTGGGGCCATTCAATTGATGGTGGATTGGCAGTTGGAGCGGTTAGGGTGAAAGCTCTAATTTGGGAAATCTTTGTGTGAGCAGGCGGGAGTCTTGCAACAAATGATGTTGCAGTAAGGGTGGATTCTAAGAGTGTGGGATCATGTGCAGTGTTTCGAGGTAATGGGGGCTTGACGGAGTGGGTTCCTCAAGTATATGTGGCAGGTCGTTGAAGATATTAGTTGCGGGTATTGGAAAACTTGCAAGTGCGGCTTCATCTACAAGGACGTCACTATAGTATGGGTCATGTCGAATTTTGTATAAAAGGGCATTTTGGACTCTTGTCCTGCTGACATAGCACTCATATGATTTTCCTTCCATGCCTAATATTTTGAGGATTAGAATGTCTAGGTTTTCGGGCAACGAGGTAAGTAACGTAGTATGGAGGTTATGTCTTAGGGGAAACTAATGGTGTGGTCGGTGTACATGTATTGGCCTCCACGGGCATGTGTCACTTGTAATAGCAGGCAAATCTAGCAATAAGCATTTCTTCAACTTGAGTTAGATTTGCTAATTCTAGGGGTTGGGGCCGAGATCTATGTTATTTGAAGAGGAAAAGTGGTGGCCCTTTTTTCATTTATGCATCTATGGAAACTAACTCCATTAAGCATGGCTTTTGTTTGCATTCTTGGGTAGCATTCTTTATAGATAGAACAAGGTTCAGTAGAATGCAGAGATTCTAAGTGGGTACGAAATGTGTGTTGAATATTGTTAAAAGGAGGGAGGGTGGGATTTTCGGATAAGGGGCAAGCTGGGGTGGCAGAGTGGATTTTGTTTGTTGACGGCTACAACGGGTTGCGTTGAGGGTATCTTTGTGCATAGCATAAGCTTGGTGCCATTTTGCATTTATTGGTTGTTTATTTTGGTTCTAAACCAGGTGGCGCTGAGCATTATTCATGTTTACTGCTCTGAGTAGGTACCTGTAATGGTGAATCACATATGTTAGAGGATACAAGTTATATGATATGTTTAAAGCATGAATTATAACAATAGCAAGGGTAGGGTTTTCAAAAGGAATTTGTGTTTTTAACATGTGAACATTATATTATACAAAGGGATGGTGTTGTTTTGAAGCTATACATGTAGATCGTTGATTGTAAATATGTATATACATCATATTACAAAAGAAGCTCTCTTTATAGATATGTACATCATATTACAGGAGGTTACCGTGGTTTGTAAAGCTATATATATGAAATATGTACACCTGTTGTTATTTATTCGTGGTTTCCAAAAATGTTGCGACCAACTCTGCATGGTCTAAGTCTTGCTCGGCTGCAATCATGTTGTGTACTGTACAAGAGAGTTGTTCTTTGCCTTTGTAGGTAGACAATGACACCCAAAAAATGAACCTATATGTATGAAACAACACTTGTTTAATGATGTTCCATAAGTCATTTGTACTCCTCGATTGTTCTTTAAGGGTATTAGCAGATACACCAAGCAGTGTTAGTGTGACATCATCAAAAGTTATTGCCCATATAGTTCCAGTCCGGTCTTCAACCATCATGTGTAGTGCATATTTATAATACATGCAATTTCTAGTAAGTTACATTTGGTACAATTCCACGTAGAGTCCAAGTAGTACTTAGCTTTTTCTGGCACTGTTTATTATTTACAATCCATGAGAAAGCAGGGTAACAGTAGTTTTCCATGTTCAAATGAATAATAGTTGCAATAAGATTACAACCCATTGGGTAGGTTCTGGGCATTGTAAGCATGAGTGTCAAGAATCGCTTTTTTCTACCGATGGTTGTGTCCGAGTGGAGTGAGCTAGTAGATGCTTTTGTTGTCGTTAACCAAATTTGAAGTGACTGTGTTTCTATGTATTGCCGGTGCAAGGAATAGTTGAGTAGTAGGCCATGTGGTTAGTGTTTTGTCTTTAAATGTTGCAGCCTTTGCTTTATGAATAACAAGAACAAGCATTTGTATAGCGGAGTTGACCATGTTCTGCAAGATCCGTATGGCCTCGCCGCATAGTTGTCCCCATAAATTTATGGTTATGTAATACCATGTGTGGTCCTTTATAGTGATTGTAGAGCGTTGTGTGTTGCTTCCATCTAGCTAGGTAACCATAGAAATATTAGAGTAAGAAGTAACCACACCAATAACATCCATTGTGGAACCGAGGGGAATCTTTTGGATTGCACTAATAGGTGTGAAATGGAAGCCTGTTGTTGGTATCAAGGTGGTAGGTTTTGTGCATATTTGTAAAATTGAATCCATGCCTAATATGATTTCCCATGGGTTATTGGAGTCTTTGTACCCTGCCTTCACATATTTGAGAGTACCCTTTAAGATTGTGTAAATTGTACCTACTTCGATTTTTGCATGGTAATAAGCTGCAACTTTGCCAAAGCACGTAATGTTCATGTCATCACCAAGGGTGTCAATCACGTTGAAATTGAAAACCTGCCCTTCTCCTTTTGCATTGGTATAATCATGTATTGTTCCTTTACGTATCACTCTTGCCTCCAATATCCATGCCATATGATACGGATGTAATTTGTTAATAGTTGTTGGCTTACCAAGCGGTGTTGATGGAATAATGTTTGACATTGTTGGCAGCTACTACCAATTTTAGGTGCACACTGTAGGAATTGTGTAAAGGTGAACAACTAATACAGTTTATGAAAGTAAAATAAGAATGTATACAATAATTTAAACACCAATCTAATATCTTCTCATAATTATTTGTAGTCAGTTCCATGGCATGGAGAAAAATTAGACGATTCCGTCGATATCTCGTTTGCAGGAAACAGAGCTCGTATGCAAAAGTTATGGCTCGCTGAAATTTTCGGGTAACTGGCAAATTTTGGGGATTGTGCATAGGGTGAACATGTGCATGCTCATCAAGTGGACCAATGAAAATGTGACACGTGGCAATATGGAAAATAAATAAATAATAATATTAAAAATTTAGCCACACCATTTATTACTACACATTGGCCACATTATTTAATTTCCAATTAAATTTGCCAACTATTATCGTTATATTTCAACGCACAATTTCCAAACAGCCATTTATTAAAATATTCATGCACAAATACATGCCATGTCACACCCCTTATCTCTCCAATCACCCACATTGAGCGCCCCATCCTTGGGGATAAGATATCTCTTAAGCTAATAACTACATACACCAGCCACCTATATAAATGCCTTCCTATTTTCACACCCAACAAATGTGGGATCTTATCCCTATGAAAATGCACCCCACATGGAGTGGGATTTGAACTTGGGCCACTTGGGTAAAAATATAAGTGCCCAACCATTGCACCCGGAGCTATGAAATGTTATAAAAGGAGCTATGTTTTACTAGTATAGACACGGGAAAGTGACTGTGTTATTGTTTTGCTCATAACTTGAGCTAGAGATGGAATTTTGAGATGAAGTAAAAAGTGACTCCTATTATTTTTGGTAGAGGAACGTGATGAGAAGATCATATTATTGTATAAATATTTGTAAATATTTATTTTCAATATTTTAATAGATCGGTCCCATTCAACCGGACCGGAGACGTAGGCCACAAGTGTCGAACTCCGTTATCAATTCTTGTGTCAAATTGTTGGTGATTCATCTCTTTATTTTCTATTTTTACACAGTACTTTCAGTTTTAATTCTTTTATTAAAAATACAAAAGGATATAATAGTCAATTTTTATATCAAAAATCAATACAAAGCAAAGTTAAGTGTGTGCACAATTGCTAGTTAAAATTGATTTTAGATCACTAGTATCAGAGCTGGTTTTGACTGATTTTTGGTTCAGATTAACGGTTTTGGATTGCAAGTTGTGTGTTGGATGTTAACAAGGTCTCGATCTAAGAAGGGTGAAGGAGAACTAATAGAAGGAGATCCCAAAATTGGTACCAGACGATCTCGAAGTCCTACAATGGTGGATCGAGAGGAAGAAAACTTTCATCAATCATTCCTATAGATGAAGGAAATGGTGGAAGAAATGTACCAAGATAGACAAAGGGAAAAGGGAACTAGAGAAGGTAAGAAAGAAGAAATCTCTAGTTCTGATAATCCTAAAAGAGACCCTTTGAAATATGATTTTCCTTCATTAAAGTTAGATATCAAGTTTGAATTGCCTATGTATACTGGAGAGCTAAATGCAGAGAAGTTGGATAATTGGGTCAAGCAGATAGAAGTATATTGCAGGGTTCAGAGAATTGTTGATGATGAAGAAAAGATTCATTTGGAAACTCTTCGGATGGGTGGCACAACACTCATTTGGTGGGAGAGTAAGCTTCAAGAAGTGGAAGAAACCAAAGGTATAGCAATCACTTCCGAATTTGTTTCAAATCTTAGGCAACAATTTTATCCTCTTGGTTATAAGCAACAAGCTATGATGGATTGGAAAACATTAAGACAAAGTAAGGGACAAAGTGTTCAAGAATACACACAGGAATTTAGGAAAAGGGCTCTAATTTTGGGAATTTCCTAAACACAGAAGAAACATTGCTTAAATATATTGGTGGATTGCATAGTTATCTAAGGCATATGATACTTGTTTTAGGTCCTACTAATCTTGATGCAGTATGTGTTCAAGCAACCCATTTGGAAGCATGAGGGAAAATGACAAAGGATTCCTCTTTCTCTTCTTTTAAACAAAAGAACAAGAAATATGAAGGAAAAGGTTGAAAGAACAAGGAAAAGGAAAGGGTAAGCATAAGACAAACTCTACTGTTAAGAAGGAAGATGAAAAACCATTTTGTAATCATTGTAAAAAGAACCATGATGAGTCTAAATGTTGGAAATTACATCCTGAATTGAAACCTAAATGGATGGTTAAGAAAGGAAAGGAAAAGAAAACAAACACTGCAGTTCATGATCTTGGGTCAGATTCAGGTGATGAAACCAAGATCACAGCTATGAGTTTTCAAGGTAAATCAAAACTTTCAATTTCCAACAATAGTACTACAAATGTTGCATCTTCTTCTAGTAAACAAACTATACATGATGATAAGAAAAGGAATGAGCTTTTCCACATTAGAGTGATTTCAAAACATACGAAAATTGATACTCTTTTTGATAGTGGATCTCAAGCTAATCTGATTTCTGAGGAGGTTGTAAAGAAATTAGGACTCAAAACTAATCCACATCCTAAGCCTTATCCTTTGGGCTGGGTTTGTGATGATGTAAACTATAGGTAACTAAAACTTGTACTTTTGATTTTCCATTACAGACAAGTTTATAGATGAGGTTGAATTGGATGTAGTTCCTTTGGATATTTGTGGGGTGGTTTTGGGAAGTCCTTATTTGTATGATCGTAAAGCAATCTTCTATAGGGAAGAAAATAAATATTTGCTTGTAAAGGATGGAATTGAGTTTATTGTTAGAGCTCACCGTGAAAAGAATAATCTATCCTTGGTAATTGCAGGTCAAATGAAAAGGCTAGTAAATTCAAGAAAAATTTTTGTGCTCATGGTGGTCAAAGCCAAAGAGAAAGAACATGAGATGGCTTTTGAAACTTGTGATCTGAAACATAAGGATGAATTGGTAAAAATTGTTTCTGATTTTGATGATGTTTTTAGGATCCACAAGGTCTACCTCCCAAAAGAGGGGTTCAACATGAGATACAGTTGCTTCAAGATGCACCTCTTCCCAATATCGGAATGTATAGGTTGTCAGTAGTAGAGAATGAGGAAATCAAGAGACAGGTAATGGAACTTTTGGCTCAAGGTATAATTCATCCAAGTACATCCCCATGTGGTTCGCCAATTATTTTGGTTCCTAAGAAGGATGGCACTTGGAGAATGTGTGTTGATTTCCGTGCTTTAAACAAGATTACTATAAAGAATCGTTACCCTCTTCCTAGAATAGATGATTTACTGGATCAATTAAAGAGTGCAATTTATTTCACTAAGTTAGACTTAAGAAGTGGTTATCACCAAGTAAGAATTACAGAAGGTGATGTTTGGAAAACTACTTTTAAAATGAAACAGGATTGTTTGAATGGTTAGTGATGCCTTTTGGTTTGTGTAATGCACTGGCAACATTCATGAGAGTTATGAATGATATCTTTAGACCATTCATTGATAATTTTGTTATTGTCTACTTAGATGATATTCTTATTTTCAGTAAGTCATGGGATGAACATGTTAAACACATCCAGAAAGTCTTAGATGCACTAAGGAAAGAGAAATTGTATTTGAAGATGTCAAAATGTGAATTTGGAAAAACATCTTTAATTTACTTGGGTTATATTGTAGGAAATGGTGAATTGAGAATTGATCCTGCAAAAATAGAGGTTATTGTGAAATGGCCTAGACCCACTAATGTGATGGAAGTTAGGAGTTTTCTAGGTGTAGTTTAGTACTGGAGAAAATTTATTGCTAACTTCTCATATATTGCATCTCCTTTGCATGCTTTGACAAGTATTAAACAAGTCTTTCAGTGGGGAGGAAAGCAACAGAAAGCCTTTGATACACTGAAAGAGAAGATAAGTACCACTCCGATCTTGGCACTTCCAGATTTACAACATTCATTTGAGATTGAGACAGATGCTAGTGACTATGCAATGGGGGTAGTTTTGATGCAGAACAAATGACCAGTGTGTTACCATTCAGAAACCTTTACAAGTGCGGTAAGAAACTATCCAACTTATGATAAAGAGTTGTATGCTTTGGTTCAAAGTGTTAAAAAGTGGAAGCATTATTTAATGGGAAAAGAAACAATTATACATATTGACCATCAACCACTTCAATACTTACAAACACAAACCAAATTGCAGCAGTCTAGACATTTCAGGTGGATGGGATTTTTGCAACAATTTCATCTTGTAATAAGGTATAAAAAAGGTATTCAAAACAAGGTTGCCGACATGTTATCTAGACCACCAATGGTAGTAGCATCTATTCTTTTGCAACATAGTTCTTTGGCTCATGTTAGTTACAAGGAACAATATGTTAATGATGTTGATTTTAGAGAAGTGTATGAGGATCTAGTAAGTGGGAAACAAGTAGGAGAAAAAGATTATCATTTTCATGAAGGATTGTTATATCATTCTAGTAAACTTTGTATTCCAGAAAATGAACGTGTGCATATGATTAGGGAAGCACATACTTCTCTTATTTGGGGCATTTTGGTGTTAGTAAGACAGTTGCACATTTACATAAATATTGTTATTGGCCTAGAATGCATGAACATGTAAACATGGTATATTAAGGGATGTGTTCTTTGTGCCACAAGCAAGCCAAGTAATAGGAAATTAGGACTTTACACTCCTCTTCCTGTTCCGACAAGGCCTTGGGAAAGTGTTTCCATGGATTTTGTAGGAGGCTTGCCCATGACACGGAAGAAACATGATTACTTATATGTGGTAGTGGACAAGATTTAGCAAAATGTGTGTGTTGGTTCCATGTACTAAACAAATAACTGGTGAAGGAACTGCACATTTTTTTTTCAGTTTGTTTGGGTTCATTTTGGATTACCTACTTCAATTATATCTGATTGGGATTCTAGATTTCTTGGGGAATTTTGGTCAACATTGTGGGGGTTAATGGACACAAAACTGAAAAAGAGCACTACTTTTCATCCACAGACCGATGGTCAAACAGAGGTTGTAAACCACACAGTAGTACATTTTCTTAGGGGCTATGTGGTGGAAAACATCCTAAGTTATGGGATGAACATCTATATTATGTGCAACATGCTTATAATCATGCCTTACATTCTTCTACTTTGAAGTCTCCATTTGAGACTTGTTATGGATATCTGCCTAATTCTCCTTTAGATGTATATTATGGACATGAAACTATTGTTAATGGTTCAAGTGATTCTGACAAGGCTAAAAGATTTGTTCAGAGAATTCAATAGGTTCATCAGTATGTCCATGAACAATTGGAGAAAATTCAGGCTAAGTACAAAGCTAGGCATGATAAACATAGAACTGATCACAAGTTCAAAGTTGGTGATTCAGTTTGGCTTCACATCAGTAGGGAAAGGTTGACAGGTGAAGGTAAAAAATTGAAACCTATAAGGTATGGTCCATTCCAAATATTGGAAAAAATTGGTAACAACGCTTTCGGTTGGATTTACCTCCATATATGCAAATCTACTCAATTGTAAATGTTGAGAATTTAAGATTGTATGAACCACCTATGATTGTTGATCATGATGATGCTAACATAATGCCTTCCATTGATGATTTTTCTCCTGAGTATCTTGATGAGTTGTAGGAAGACATCATTTTGGACAGGAAGGTTAGAACTTTCATGAAGGGTGATATTGAGTATCTTCATGTTGGGTTCAAAGGCATTCATCCGAACAAGGCTAAATGGATGGAAACCGGAAAGGTGAGGGAGAAATACCCTCACCTATTCACCAATTAAGTTGACTTTTGGGGTCCAAAAGTTTCTCAGTGGGGAGGAATGATCAGAGGATCCTCACGAGAGAAACACTGATCTAAGATCTTCTCAGAATCAGTTGCAGTCAGTTCCATGGCATGGAGAAAAATTAGATGATTTCCGTCGATATCTCGTTTGCAGGAAACGGAGCTCGTATGCAAAAGTTATGGCTCGCTGAAATTTTTGGGTAACTGGCAAATTTTGGGGATTGTGCACAGGTTGAACACATGCATGCTCATCAAGTGGACCAATGAAAATGTGACACATGGAAATATGGAAAATAAATAAATAATAATATTAAAAATTTAGCCACACCCATTTATTACTACACATTGGCCACATTATTTAATTTCCAATTAAATTTGCCAACTATTATCCTTATATTTCAACGCACATTTTCCAAACAGCCATTTATTAAAATATCCATGCACAAATACCTGCCATGTCACCCCTTATCTCTCCAATCACCCACATTGAGCGCCCCATCCTTGGGGATAAGATAGCTCTTAAGCTAATAACAACATACACTACCCACCTATATAAATGCCTTCCTATTTTCACGCCCAACAAATGTGGGATCTTATCCCTATGAAAAATGTGCCCCACATGGAGTGGGATTTGAACTGGGCCGCTTGGGTAAAAATATAGGCACCCAACCATTGCACCCGGAGCTATGAAATGTTATAAAAGGAGCTATGTTTTACTAGTATAGACACGAGAAAGTGACTGTGTTATTGTTTTGCTCATAACTTGAGCTAGAGATGGAATTTTGAGATGAAGTAAAAAGTGACTCCTATTATTTTTGGTAGAGGAACATGATGAGAAGATCAAATTCTTGTAGAAATATTTGTAAAGATTTATTTTCAAGATTTTAATAGATCGGTCCCATTCAACCGGACCGAGACGTAGGCCACAAGTGCCGAACTCGTTATCAATTCTTGTGTCAAATTGTTGGTGATTCATCTCTTTATTTTTGTTTTTACATAGTACTTTTAGTTTTAATTCTTTTATTAAAAATACAAAAGGATATAATAGTCAATTTTTATATCAAAAATCAATACAAAGCAAAGTTAAGTGTGTGCACAATTGCTAGTTAAAATCCTCTCCCTATTGCATTTCCTATGTTGAAGGGTGCTTATTTTGCATGATCTTCTATACTCGAGAGATGCGTTGGGCCCTATCTAGAATTCTCTATATGGAGGGGGCCCTATATATATAGGCAAAATTTAGTCCTTTTTGGAGGGAGTGTGACTATGAAGTGCATCAGAATACCTTCCTTACCACCGATTTTGGGTTCTACCATTGTTCTAATCCTTGTTTATTCTGTCTAAAAATTCAACTCTCAACAATATACCTAATCTCTCTGCCTATGGATTTGGCCAATTCTCTAGTGCTTAGGGTCTTGTGAATTCATCGAAAAGAAATGTCAATCGGTGAAGAAGCAAAGCATTGAGAAATCTATCTCTTTGATCTAATTTATCAAGTCGATTTGCCATTATATGGCACAATCCATGCATTTCCATTCAAGCATAACAAAATCAATATAAGTTTCCACAATATACAAACCCCACAAGAAGAAACAACCGAAATACTCGAGAGAGCAAGATAAACCTAGTAGAGGTGGCGACATTGTCCGTAAAAGTCGCGATGGGCTAGGGCCACAAGTAATTTCTTAGTAGATAAGAACAGGAAAAAACCAAAAAGAAATAATGAAAACCATATTTAACAGGTGCAAAGTAGCCACGCGGCTAATTTTGCATGCCATGATAGGTGCAGAGAGAAGAAGGATGACAAGGAGGTCAAGCACATGAACGCGGCTAAGTCTCGCATGTCATGAAAAGTGTGGAGAGAAGGATGACAAGGACCTCAAGCACGTGACCATAGTCGTTCAGAGCCTTCCCCTGGTTAAACCATGACACATGTAGAGAAAAGGATGACAAGAAGTCAAGCAAAGACACCGTCGTCATTTGGATCTATCCCAAATAAAAACAAGCCTTCGGTGTAACTAGGTTTCAATGTCAAATTTTACTCAATACTTTACACTCTTTGTGAAATTCTTGTGGACGTCCTTTTTCTTTAAATTGAAAACCTTCACAAAGAACATACCCGCCATCACTCATTATTCCCTTAAACCGATCTTGAGTTACCCTTTCCCAACAAGTCAGTTGGCGTATTTGAACATATTTTTGCAGTGTGACAATGTCTTGATATGGGTTACCCTTTCCTAAAAACTTGGCGCTATCTAATCCATCTATTTCTATAACAATATCTTCATATGAGAAATTGGAAGTTTAATAAAATTCAAATTCAGGAGATATCTTACTTGTTAATTTAATATAAGATCGTATTCATCAAAAATAATTCATGAGATATAGATGCAATATCTTCTCATTCAAAATATTTATCTCCCTCTTCCTTATCCACACAAATCCTAAAAGGAATATGTAAGCAATGATACCAAATGTTCCACCCGCACCGCTCATATTATCTCTCTCAAGCAAGGAACTACCATATGAATTTTTCGACCCCAACACGTCATCATTTCCTATTAGGGATATAACAACAATACCATTTGAAAAATATCCTCCCTCATCCTCATCTTGCTAGGCAATTGAACGAAAAATTTAAGAAATGAAGGAATTTAAACATTTTGAAAGAAATTGGTAATTACAAATCGGATCTCCAGGTGTTCCTTTTGGGGCATAAATAATATCGTTGGGTACATTACAATGTATCATATGCTTCACTTTTCTTCTTCAAAAAATAAACCCAACACTTTCGTGAATAATCATCAATAAATGTAATGAAATATGATGACTTACCTAAACTTTTTGTTTGCATAGGACCACAAATATCATAGTGAACCAATTGTAGTAGATAATAAGCTCTCCATGCACTGCCTTTTGGAAACTTTTCTCTTGCATGTTTTCCTTTAGCACAACCTTCACAAACATATTTTTTCTCTTCAACCTTTGGCAAACCATAGACTAATTCTTGTGATGTTAGTAACTTCAAACTTTGAAAATTCAAATGTCCATATCTAAGATGCCACAACCAACTCTTATCTTCATATGCCATATTGGAAAGAATATTGTTATGTTCTCCAAACTTCAATGGGAACATCCTATTCTTAGACATGGGAACAATCTGTAATAACCATATTTCATTGTTCGATCATAGATTACACATTTCTTATCATCAAAAACAACCTTATAGTTCTTTTCACATAGTTTTCCAACACTCAACAAATTATGTTTAGATTGGAGTATAATAAATATCATTAACACATTTATTACCTTCTCTAGTACTCACCTCCATGGTTCCTTTTTCTACAACCTCCAAATATTTTTCATCACCAAGTTTGATCTTGGTCTTGAAACTTCTATCCAATGTAGAAAACAAGTCATTATTCCATGTCATGTGATTGGAACAACCTGAATCTAGGTACCAAACCTCTTTAGGACTGATTTCAACTTTATCATATGAAAGAAACAAATTGCATGGAGAATCTTCATCATCCTCATTAGCATAATTAGCACCTCTTCCTTCTTTACTTTCTTTTATTCTACATTCCCATTCAAAGTGACCATACTATGGCAATAATAACATTGAATATTTCTCTTATCAAATCGCCTCTACCTCTTCCTCTTGTAGTTGAACCACCTCTTCTTCCTCTTCCTCTTGAATAATTTTGATTTCTATCTTTTCTTGCCCTCGGTTTCTTTTAATGATGTATTTTCCTTGTATTTGGTTACATTTACTACTAGTGTTTTTACTTTCACTCTTTGTGGTCTTCAATTTTGAGGCAAAATCCTTCTCATCACTTTATCAAATTGTGTCTCCTAATCTTTCTTCGTGAGACATAAGAGATCCAACTAGATGATCAAACTCAAGAGTAGTCAAGTCTTTTCTTTCTTCAATGATGATGGAAACATGATTCCACCTTTGTGTTAGACACCTTAACACCTTTTTCACCAAACTGTTTGTTTAATGCTTCTCAAGAGTAAGCATTCTATTGACCACGTCCTTTACTATTACACATAAATAACTTACACTTTCAACTTCTTATATCCTTAAATTCTCTCTTCATAGTCTACAAGCTAACCACTTGGGAGTAAAGATAAATTTAAGTGCAAGAAAACTAAACTATGGATAAATTTGTTTTGAACTTGATTTGGTTGGAGGTATTTCAAAAGGCCCACCATTGTTATATAGAGGGGTGTTTAAAGGATGAATCGATAGTGTAAATATACTTGATTCTTAAGGTTTCCAACATTAGATTAACAAGGATTGTATTGACCAATCTATGATCCAATATGTTCTCCCTCGAGTTTTCCTTTATCGGATATCAAACCCAACCGGCTAACTCATGGAAAAACAATAAGGAAATTTATCCTCATAATCCATTCTACGTGTCACCAGTTCCAAACAACAATACCCCAAAACTATATAGATCACCCTTTGCACTTTCTTCAATTTCAGATATGGAATTGAGTCGGTTCTCTTCTACAAGTCCTCTTTGATCCCAGTGTCAACCACATGGGGTTCAAAATTTTCATCTAACGACACATTATAGGATCTTAATCCCCATGTATTATATGTGGGAAGCCTCCATGATGAAGAAAAACAAAAGCTTTAATGATACACAAAGCTATGTTGTGCTTGGTAAACCACCCAATTTGCTCACCCGAAATTCCAATAACTTCCACTTCCCATGTGTCCGTGCTCTAATCCTCCATAGGTTGCACATCAGGAAGCTCATGCATCTATTGGTGAAGATCCTCATTCTGCTTAAATGCATAGATCAACAATTTATATTCCCCTTCAATGCAATAAGGTGAAAATTATTGGAATGATTCAAACAACCTAATGCATGAAGCTTGGATGTGGGCTCTTCCACAACGTGCACAATTACTGGGAATAAATTAATTATAATTAAACATGTGTACATAATTGCAGATGGTCTACATGTTTCAAGGAAAGGTTGAAATGATTGTGGTGTTTCTCTCTTAAATATAGAATTAAGGTTGAGATAACCAACATACCTCGATCTTAACGATGACCCAAAAGATGTCACTTTGGGGAGGTTAATGCTCCAATGGTTTCTACGAAGATAAAATTCAATGAGAGTGAAAAATATGTTGTATATAAAACCAAAATTAAGAATTAGTTTACATAGCATAACTTGTAGCTAACATGGTGCCAACCTCTATAGGCTCTCCAATCATTCATGAGGCTATGTGAATTGAGGATCCAAACCACTTGGTATGCACATTGTACAACTTTCCTCCAAAGAATTGGATTGGATTTTAATCACCTTTCTCCTCTCACATTATCTATTAATTCTCCCCACATGCCTAGAAGGGAAATTCATAGAGGAATTAGAGAGGAAATCTATAAAGCTTACATAAAATCAACGTGGATTGAACCATTAGAACCATTCCAACAAACATGCACCACTATTTGGACCATTATCTCCAAATTGAAGATGGGCGTGTCATTCCCCTAAATACATCGGAGTTCCCACTTGTTTGAGATTCCCCTTGGGTCAACTACAAGTTTTCTCTCATCAGCTTCGCATGGAGACAAATCACTACATTCCTAGAGACCAACACACTTGCACACTTTGCAACAATGAACCTGAATCAGAGGAGCACTTTATATTTCATTTTCCTATGTACTATGAGATCCGTGGCAGGTACTATTGTATATTTTGAGAAACTCAAGGCTCATTACGTGCCCTTATTCATTATGAAGACCAGAGGTGTGTAGCTTTATTTATTAGGGAGATGACCCAACATAGATATGGCCTCCTCAAACATCATCATGGCAGCCTTGGGTCCCAGAATATTGGTGCATTCCTTCAGCCTTCTACACAACACCGGAGGCATAAACGGGCACATGAATTCACACAACATAGTCACGATCTACTAGGTGTAGAACCTCTTAAGCATGGCACATAGACTTGTTGCATCCCGTGTCTTTCCTGTTGCTTCTTGTATTTTGTTTTGTATTTGTTTTTTTCCTTCATGCATTGTCTTGTTCTCTTTGCTCCTCTTGTAGTCCCTTTAACCTTTTTGGTTACTTCTGGACATTAATTTTTAAATTAAATTAAATTAAATATACAATATTTCATCAATAATATGGAACCCACACCAACAAAACCTTCACAAATGACTTGAAAACAATTTCAATGATAGATGATCAATTGTTGGGCCCAAGTTCAATCTCCAACCCCGAATAGAAAACAATTTCTATAACAAATAATTGATTTTTTAACCAAAATTGTATTACTTACCCCTTATATAACATCTACTCATCCTTGCCATGAGATAGTGTTATAAAAACTTGTGAGTGTGCTCTATAAAGAATATCAATGCAAGTATAAAGACCTAAGTAGACTAAACTTGGGGACTCCAAAGACTCGGTGAACCCTTTTAACTCAGCTCCTATTTTTGTGTATCACATGCCCTATGTTGCAGTAAGGGTATGTCTTACCCCAATTGTATACCCTTGGTATGTATCTAGAATGGATACATTTGGGTACATGGGGGAAATGTCCTTGAGATTCCCACATACGTATCAAATGTACTCATTGTGTACCCCAACATTTTCAAGTTATTTTTCATAATGATTTAATTTTGCATTGAATCAATCAAAGGAAAACCAAAAACTCATAAATTGGTCAAAATCAAAACCCTAAATTACACTAAAAATTATGAAAGGTACTCAAGTATTACCAAAACACACAAATAATTGATTGTAGGTTTTTGCAATTATAAGAGCAAAGTTCCAAAGATGAATTGAGGAGGATGAAGCCATTACAAAGAGGATTTGTATTTTATTTATATTTTAGACTTTTGTATTCATGTTGACATGATATTCATATATCATATGTATTATGACACATTGTAGACACCAAACTTTGGTATTACTACCCTTGTCGCCTCGCGTTTGCTTATTTTCATCACGGAGGCTTGTTACAGACCCTTGTAATCATTAATTTATACTTTTACTAATATTCACATCTATTATTCTATCTATTCCCACTTATTGCTAATCTCTATTAATTTTCTTCTAATCCTCATCTCATTAGCTAATTATCACTAATTAGCTTTTGTTTCTTCTCGCTAGGTTGTTTATCATCCCTAATCACCTAATTGTTTATCCCTAGGCTACCCTTAGCCTTTATTTACTCCTTCTAACCTCCCACTTACCCATTTCTCTTCCCTATGCAACCCTAGCCCACCTAAGCCCTTCATAACCCTAATCTTGCTCCCAAAAGGCACGATGCCTCAAATCGACATCATTCCACATCAAAATGGATGGTTCCCCGCAGTCGGCGGTGACCCATCCAGTCGTCGTTGACATTATAAAGCTAGGCTTCCCCCCCATCCAAAGGATGTATAATCATAGTTTTCTTGCGTTGTGTAATCTTATCTTCAAGCTTGAGATTTCTTGCAGCTATTACAACCTTCTTTGAGTCCCTTTGAGATTATTTGCATAACTTGAGGAGACTTTGGGGAGTTCATCTTGACCTTGTGTTGGTTTATGCTATCATTGCTATTATTTTTTAGTTACTAACCCTTTTGCAGGTCCAACTACCATCAAGAGTTTAGATCTAGCTTCGTCTTTCATCCCTTTTGTCTGCAGGTTATCCATTTGGTCCATCTAGCCTCAACATTTTTAGGATTGCCCAAGTCATCGTCGCTTTTGTCAAGTCGTCATTGACCCAACCCTATTCTATCATCCATTTTGTTTTTGCAAGTCCATATCAGCTTGTCTTTGTTCTTGCTACCTCATCCAACACTCGGATATGTTGTTTTGCCTCTCTGTGAGTCCAGATCTGTTTTGTCATCTCCCAAGAGCCGCCAACTAAACCCGGTCATCGTCGATCCGTGTCTTATTGGCCATACCATCCACCAAAATCCTCATTTTCTTGCATCCTTTATGTTTCCTTATCTCGAGTTTCATTTTTACAGATTTGCACAAGACCTTAAGGCCTCTTTTTCCTTTAGTTTGCCTCTCGGACCCATCCATATTTGTATTTTCAGCTTTTTGTTCGATCCATCTTCTCAGTCACCATTGACCTACCCTCTCGCATCCTAGGTCACCATCAACTCGGACAAGTAAATTTTTTTGACCTAGTTTAGATCGGATCTAAAATTTCTATCCATTTCTCTCATTTTCAAATTTTGTTCTATATATCGCCTTCTACACGCTATCCAATCATTTATCATTTATTTCACTATCTTTTATCAAATGGAGGTTGACATTTGCATAAGGAATTTAACGCTTCTTGGGCCGACTTTTTTAAATGCCCCTTTATCTACCATCTAATCCATTTTCCTCTTAGTGATCTTTGTTGTGCATGTTCATCATATTTGTAGAAGCAAGGAGATTCACTTTGGGTTTGTATTTTCCACCATCATTATATTCCAAGGTACCTTGAACCCTTACGTCTTTGAGTTACTTCATTTCTTTTAGTACTAGTTCACTAATCTAAATAGGAAAGAGAGAAATTTGGTCAACATTAGCAGCACGCCTGGTGGGACCACCCTTTTAGGTGAGTCCTTGCATTTTGTTCATTTTCTATTTTCTTCCATTCTGCACTAAGATCGCAGGTAAAGGCTTCAGTTTTGCTTGTTCATGTTGGTCTTGATCTCTTGAAGTTTTCTCTTCGCTTGCATCTTCTTGAAGATCAAATAAAAAGGAAAAGCATTCACCAGGTATTCTTCTTTTTTATCTTAGTTTCTTCTTCTTGCATTGTAATTTTCCCTTCCTGTGTGCTTGTCTTCATCAAACTTTCACATTTGGTTTTGGGATTAAAAAGAACCTTTTGCATCCTTTCTTGACAATATAGCTTAAGTAGGGGTTTAATTGGTTGCATTCCACATTCTCACACACAACCAAACTCACACATCAATTTACACATCTAGACATCTTCCTACCAGCTAGAATTGATTGGGATTTCATCACCCAACAGGAAAGCTTCCGCGGTGTTCGGGTCATATTATAAACTTTGCATGATTTGGGCCTCTCGTACCTTTGGGTATATCAAGGAATCCCATCCACAACTACATAAAACTAGCTCTATATTTCCATTTCTTAGGCACCTTTTTATCCATTCCCCCTTTTATTTTTCACATCTTTTTAAGTTAATCAAGATAAATAAAACGTTGTGTGCTAGAAATGCTTGATCTAGTTAAAATAAGCCTTATTTTCTTGTTTTGTTTCATGTCCATAGTTACACGATCGGTAGCTAGAAAAATGGAACAAGACCTTTCATTGAACACATCAGTTGCTCCATCTCAACAAAATTCCTCCATGATTTTTGTCTCTTTCATGCCCATGGTCACTTCCTCCATGATTACCCAACCCATAACCATCCATCCACCTCATCAAGAAAACCTCGTTCAAACATATGCTCACGATGAGACCAATCCATTCCTATATCATCTCTCTATTGCATCTAGACCAGCTACACCTCCATCTTCCACATCAATCGAAGATTTTGGGCCTCCCATAATCCCTCGAGGAAGTTTGGAGTTTCGAGAGCTTCTCGATGCCAATCCGGTGGCTCTTCATGATTACCTCCTTAGGAAGACAACCCAACTTTCAATTGATGGTCCACCCCTCCAGAAACATCACTTTCAAAGAGCTTTTGAAAAGCTTTTGTTATATCTTAAGGGTCTTTTGGGTGTATAAGACAAATATAACAAGTGCTTTATCTCATCTCTAACTCCATGATTTGTAGTTAGGATTGTGAAGACTATAGACAACATTTGTACAAATTGAGTATCAATGAATGCAAATGTTATTTCACTAGATCATGTTAAATTGATTGTTCTTTTCAAGCATCACAATTAAGGATGGATTCATTCCATGGGAACACTAATATACCAAATTCATAAAGGCAACTACTTTGTCATGATCCTCATATGCTGATTTCACTAACGCCTCGAGCTTTTGGTGTAATTCATTACATTTGGTATCGGAGCGACCACCTGTGTTAGAGTCCAAAGCTCGGGTAGCTATGTCGGCATTGCAATGTTCGCCCGGGGCTCGTATAGGGCAGGGTGTGGTCCCGCTATACGGGCGCAAATCTAGCCTGGGGTCCGGGCTACGGAAGCATGGTGGGATGTCATGATCCTCATATGCGGATTTCACTAATGCCTTAAGGTTTTGGTGTAACGGTTCGTTACAACTACCCTCCCCCTTCAAATATCAAATAATAAACAACCAATGATCTTCATACCTACTAAGAATATCATACCTGAAAACCATACATATGATTATTCTGCAAAGTTGAGCTTAAAATTTGTCTATTACCAATAATCTTTGCCAAGAAACCCACCAAGTCTATGATCCAATATCATTCAAAGCAGCCTTGGTCAATAATGTTATGCAAATGTAATATCTGAAGTTGTTCATTATCTACTTTTTTATAGGTATTTGATTGTCAAGTGCTTACAATAAATCAAGTGACAACTATTTTGAGAGAAGTATTGTATGTGTGGCTACACTTTCTTCAAATTAAGTTGCACCAACCATAAAGGAAACCAAACCATGAAATATTTTCCTTTATTCAGATCCCCCAACTAGGTCCTCTCACCTTGGTCAAGGTAGAGCTAGAAGTAGCAGGGTAAAGCCATCCCCTTTGTGAAGGTGCCTCTTGATCACCTCCTTGATTTGATTCATTGAGTTGAGTGTTGAAGAAATTTGTGGTTATCAATGACATTTAGAACTTTTCATTGTTCATAACTCTCTCAAAGCCAACCCACTCAGGCTAGTTGCTCATCTCCTGGGGTTCTATTTTGGGAGCCAACAGATTGAATGGCATAAATTTGAGTTCCTTCACACACAATTACCATATTATTTTCCATTTCAAAATTCTAGAAGTAGAACAAAGAAAACTTCCAAAAGTTTTACATATATAACATTTATCAATATCTACTTCAGCCTGCTGCTAAGGCATTCGATTACATATTTTACAAAATATTTTCTTAAGGTCTGAGGACTTATATTATGCATTTTACATATTCATGAAAATATGTGAAATCCTAGCTACCATTGGGGAACTTTATTACAATTTCGAAAAAAAAATCTAATGCTTACTAAAAAGGTAATGTAAACCAAAATTTGTACAGCTTTTCACTTAATAGTTTGGCCAAAATCCTAGAAATGGTGGAGGTTGCACTTCCTCATGACTCTCTAATGTGGTAACATTCACAGATTGAATTGTAGTAGGTAGCACAATAGGAGGTTTACCTTGAACATTTGCATTAGCTTCTGAAAGTTGGTCAATCTGACTAAGTAACGCTTGATCTAAAATTCCAAAAGTTATAACATTGCTTGTAGGAGAAGATGGGTAGCTAGATTGGTTATTAGAAATGAAAGAAAAAACATGCATGAATGTGTTATACATGCTCAAAAAAATATGATGTTGATCAGGTAGGGGATTTGAGGGACTACTCAATCACCTATTTTGTCGATCAAACTCCTTTTGTCATTGTTGTCATTCCTTCATCCTTTTATCATGTTCTTTGGAGAGTTTAGCCTTCTCTTTTTCAACTCATTCTCCTTTTTTCGTTGTAACTGGGCCTCTTCCTTTTTATGCCTTTTCAATTCTCTTTCAATTTTAAGTTGCCCCTTCTTTTCTTTTTCTATTAACCTTTGTGCTTTCCTTTCATTTGCCTGCTCCCTTTTCCTTGCCTTCAAATCTTCAATTTCTCTTTTTCTTGTCTCTTGTTCTTGAAGTAAATGCAAGTAGTCATCAGAGGTAAGTATTTGAGATTGCCTTCCAATTCTAATTGCATCATCATTTAGCCGTACATGGGTGTGAACCTTCTCAATTGGCAGTTTTAAGAATTTGCTTACTGGTTTATATGCTTGGTTGTTCTCATCTTGGTTGCAGATCACCTCTTGGTTGTCTTGACTGGCTAAAAAGTCATCAGCTTCAAAATTTCCTTTATCTAAACCATTTGCATCATGATCTCCCCACTCCGATGTGTTAGCATAATAGTGCACCACCTCGCTTGGAAGAGGTGAGGGAGGAGATGGCATAGAAATTGAAACTTCCTCATTGTTGAAATCAATTTGCATGCCCAGGTTAGCAGCCCCTTCTTTAATCCATTGAGGTGCATTGAATTGTGTTGGTAAACTCATGCTATCATCAATATTTGCAGCTTCTTGTGTTTGGCTCACATGAGTTGTTGAACTAAGGTGATCATCTTCTTCATTAAGTGTTTGGGGCTGATGAAAATATGTAGGCATGCCAAAACATGTAGACTCAACATGCTCTTCCCTTGTTTTTTGTTTTTCCTCATTACCTAACACATTTTTTGCCAGTTCTTCTAAACAATGTTGCACATCTGCATCTTCCACTCCCGTCATCCTCAATATGTTTTCAATAGTTGTCACCTCATCTTCTTCAACATCAAAGGCCTCACTTGGCATCATGTCATTGGAAAGAGCTTTCGATCAAGTGGCCATATACATGTCCTCCGAAAATCTTCCTTAATAGTTTCAAGTGTAAGTGCAAGTTGGAATGCCCGATTGCCAAGTTTTGCCAAATCTGTCCTCCTTATTTCAAGACTTGGGTTCCTTGCCATCCATTTAGACCTCACTATTTTAAAGTAGTTCTTGAATGGAGAGAACACACTAACATCTAATGGTTGAAGCTTATGGCTAGTATGAGCTGGTAGAGTCACAAGGTCAATGCCTAAATTTCTAGCCAATTGGATTGTTCCTAAAGCTACATGGCTACCATTACCAACAAATATAATAAGATGCCTATTTTTTGGTGAAACTCCACCAAGAACGGATCTTACAAAATGATGTAACCAATTCATAAACAAATCCTTAGTCATCTAAGCATGTGGTTGAGCTTCCATGCATGTTCCAAGTTCACATCTAGCTATATAGTTTTTTTGTTGTATCTCTCTGCTTTGAAAAGATAAAATCAAGGAATGTTTTGTCCTCCTACATTAACACAACATAATATGGTAAGCCATTCCCTAATTTTTGACTTAATGTGTGGAACACTTCTACATCCCAACTTAGAAAAGACACGCATGCTACAATTCCCGCCGCTTGAACACCAGTTTCACCACAAGTTTACATTTTTTTGGCCCATACTTGATTTTGCAACATACATTTTGTGCAAGTTATCGTAAAAAGTAACAACAACTCTTGGCCTTAACATGACTGATCTATTTCGGTCAAGGCTTTTTGTAGTTCTTATTTTCAAGTCAGGATGACGTCTATGGAATCCATATCGCCATGACTTTCCTGGTAGGCCATATTTGAATGGATTTGGTCTACATTGGAACATGTTTGCTGCATAAGCCTTTCGGTGAATGAATTCAAGACCATGGAAAAGTTCAACCATATCTTTGCACCATGTAACAATTTCTTTCTCTTCCTCATCTGTCAAAACAGTTGGAGGTCCCTTCCTCTTACTGGTTCTTTTTCCATACAACCAATCAGTCACATTTGTACTAGGGATTCCCCACTTAGTTGTTGCTTGCCGCGTGGACATTCCATTTTCTTCCACGTCCCTTAAGGCTGCTTTCATGTCAGCTTTTGTCCATTGCCCTCTTATGTATACTTTCTTTGTTATAGCAGTACTTCCAATTACTTCCACAGTTGGATTAGTAAGGTTGATTTCAGGATCTTGGGCAGCTGTGATATTCTCATCAAAAGAAAATTCTTTACCTTTTGGTGGATGCCTCATTTTATTGGAAGCTGTTCTTTTTCTATGTATCTTGGTGCATTAACGAAGGATGAATTTTGTGCTCTAGCTCTTGACGAATTCTTCATTTGATTGATTGTGGTGGATTTTTGAGGTTGTATCTTAGCTATGTTATCCTCGTCGGGAAGAGATATTTGTAAACATAAACTCCTCTCGCAAGTTACTCCTCGTTTTTCTAACTGGTCTTTTGGTAGGCTGCTTTACACGTGCCATTATGAAATGCAAGAAACTCGCTTTTTCAATCAATCAATTCATCAACATATTTGGGCACACTATTTATATGTACATAAATAAAACACCGTGTGAATGCATAAATCCATTAGTATGCATGTAGAATTGCATGAAATTCCTTTTATAATTCAAGAGAAGTATAGAAGAGGATCATCATTGTAAGTTACATTTCTAGCAAAACTGCAGTAAATTTTTTATTTACAACAAACTGTGATAAATGTTTAATCAATAAAAAATTATTATTATGGAAAAATAAGGTTATCATTAAAATAGTTATGAATACTAGTAAGCTTCTCATTTGGAGATAGAGTATAAACATTGTGGATTTTGGAAATAAAACAATTCATTGTTGATCATAAATCAAAACCATTATTGCTTATAAACTATCTAAATGGGCTATTATTGTTCATAACAATTTTAATGGTAAAATTTCTATTATGAGATACATTTTTTTACCAAAAATATATGAAATAAACTTTTATACAATATGATAGTGAAACAACATGTAAGTAATTGCACTTGACTAGTCAAGACACTTTGCACAACAAGAAGTCGTAAATATCTAATAAGTCAGCTTTTGCACAACAAGAAGATGTATATCAATAGAGAATATATCTTCAAAAAAAATTGAGAGGGAAAGATGTAAACGACTCATCTCTAGTATTCATCTATTTTACTCAAAAAATTTGGATCCATGTTTGATCCGTGTGGTTGATTTCTATTGGCTGAGGGAGTTTGACATGGATTGGTAATTTAAATAAATCAATTTCTTTGTTATATTTGACACTTTGGTTGATCCATGCACTTGAATTCTATTGGGGGAGAGAGTTTGGTGGAGATGGAGTGGGAAATACATCACTTTGATTGTGCAATTTTGAATTATATTTTGAAATCTTGTTCAATCCTTCATTAATTGTGATTTTTTCTTGTAAATAGTGAGCCTTACAACACTTTTCTTGTTTGCAGGTGCTTGCATTTAATAGAGAAGATGACATTGGAGGTTGGGAGATTTTGGATGAATAGAATTTATATAGGGATTTGAATTTGTCAAAATTAGTATAGAGAGTTGGACAATCGTGAGCCCTTTATATTTGTTACTAGGGAAGATGTATGTACATATAAATATAATATGATGTAAGCAAGTGAATTTAGTATTGAAAGGAAATGTATTTATTATTGCACAAAATATTTTTAACATTGTACATGTTAGAGCCATAAAAAACTTAAATGACACTAGTAGTTGATGTTGAGATAACCTCTTTATATTAACATGTAATGTATTAGTTTTAGATGTGAACTTTATTTGGTGAGAATAACATATATTTACACTTAAATATTGAAATAATAATACATGTTAAAGTTCACAATAATTAAAGAAATATTGAACATATTTATGTCATTTTTCATTTAATCTATGAGGAAATAAGTTTCAATCAATAGTTTTAAAATGTGCTAAAATACTCTCAATAATTGGACTCTTGCACGGGTATGGGGTTCCTTCCTTATGTAGTGTATCTTTGATTTTTAAGGATGGACGCGATCAAATCAGATATAAGTGCATTCACCAAAGTGTGTGTTGTACATGTGATAAGGAATGTCATGATTTTACGTGGTCCCTACTAATTTCATACTTACCCACCTTTATTATGGAAATTTACGTGATTTTACGTAGTTAGATATGTGATAAGGAATGACATGGACAAAAATGGAACAATGGGTCTCTTTTTATCATGCCTCCACTCAAAAAATATTAATTTTTACTAGTTCCAATTAAATGGTGCCATGTGTAATTATATGGTATTAAGCTAAAGTTTCATGTTACAATTTTTTATTTTGGCTCCATTCTATTGGTTTTCCCCTTTATTTCTCATCATGGACAATTTTTTTTAATCCTAGCTTTAAACAAAGTCACTGTGTGTGACGAAAAGGTTTGGTTGTTGTTGTGGGGATTGAGGTTTATGTCCAGATTGTCTTTAATGCTATCATCTACCAAATTTCAAAGTGCATTTTTTTGTTTGTGATAGTTAAAACCCTTATTGATACTTCTTGAACAAACATACTACATTGACAATTTGTTCTTATGTACTGTTGTTGAGGTATATGCTCGGAGTTTATTTGTTTGTGGACATCCAACACTTGGAGTTTGGATTCTATAGGCAAGCAAACATGTGCGAATCTCTCAGTAACTTCGCAAAAATATTTTGCCCAAATATATTATAATTTTTTACTTTACCCAACAATATATTATTTGGAGCGACTTTTGGTTTACCTAGAAATAATCGGTGAGCGTTAGAGGTCCATATCTCAACAAACTATATGAGATCATGTTATTTCTTGGACCACGCATGTACATCTAAATGAAATGTGATGGAAGTCACAATCGTTCAATTTATTCTTATTGGCCGAGTGACTTTTAGTTTGCCCATAAATGTATTTCTGTGATTTCATATTTTTTAATGGATTTTTTTCTTTCACACATCTGCATTCGTTTTTTTATACCGGAGGCATATGGGACATGTAACTATCCATGCTTATGCATAATATGTTTGACAAAATGTCCGTGACTAAGCATCAATGACAACCGCTATCGCATCCCCACCTCCGTATTGGCTCATTATTACTACCATCAGCTTTCAAAACATGCCTCCCTCCACCAAATTCTCCACCGTTAGATAACATTAGATATCTGGTTAGGCATTTGATCAACACAATCTCATACAATGATAAGTCAGCTATGTTTGTTTTATTTTTCCTTGATTTTTCTTTTTGATGCATTCATGTACTTTGGTTTCTTAACAAACATTGAATATTTATAACTCGAGCTTATATATCATTGCCTTTCCAAATGTATATGATGTCATTAAAATCCCTCTATTAGTCATCTATTATTTCTATATACCGTTAGAATATATGGCATATTATCTAGTAAGAAAAAACTAAGTCAGGGAATAAGTATGAGACATGCAGGTATTTAATTCCCATGTTTTTACTAAGTCATGGATTAGGGGTGGGACATGCAGGTATTTAATTAGACCGTGTTTTTATTTAGAAATCTCTCTTTTGAATGGTAGATGAAATCCACCTTTTGCTCTTATGGCCAACTATGTGTGTGGCTCCATTACCAATGCTTTCGTGCATCTCACTTGTCATATAACATCTTCTTGAACCCCATACGTCCACTCCCCATACGGGATCAATTATCAATGATTGTTCTTACATCACCTACTTCACTATAATTTATCAAGCTTAAAACTACAAAAAAACATGCCCGCAAATTACTACAAGAAACAAAGCGTGGTTGGATTTCGAGTTGTGGCCTCTTGTGAAGTCTCATAACTTTTTATTTTGGCCCCTTTAAACTCACATTGCACTCATGTGAATATATTGCATCGATTATGATGATTAAGTGCAACACATTATTTGGGAAGGAACAATATGCTTCATGAAATAGGTGTGGGGTATGCAGTATTTAATTTCCCACCTTTTAATTTACAACAATCCATTCATGTCTACATCTTACCTATCTAATTAAATTTTATCTAATTGAAAACCTTGATGCCATAAAAAAAAAGCAACAAACTTGATTAACAAATAAAAGATGTACCTTTCACTGATATGCCTGATTGTATATTGGGACTCAATTAGCGGTGTTTGTTTGCACACCATATATTTTCCTACACTTACTTGAGCTTATAACTTGAAAGGAGGCTACAAATTTCTACAAGATGCATCCATTTAGCCTAGGTTTTGAACCCTGAAACTTTATGAGTTTCCCCATATTTTATTGTGTCCTCTTTGTGAGATTGAAATGCTTAAGTGGAGCACACATAACAAATATTATTTGGGTAGAAAAATATGATCCATGGAAAACGTGTGGGGCATGCAATCCAAAGCCTTGATCTACCTTTGACTTGTATGACCAATCATTGGAAGGTGTCAATTATCGATACATGTCCATGCATCTACTTCCTGCAATTAGTTGACCTTACAACCTGGAATGAGGGCTACAAAGTTCGCGAAGAAGAAGTCATTGTGATAAGGTTCTAGAGTGAAACATGTTGAATTGTCCCTTTAGACGCAAATTGCACTCACGTGAATACTGCAATACCCTAATCATTAACCTCATGGTTAGAGAAAAACCCAATCTAAATTTTGCATGATATCACTACCTTAGGTTTCTAAGTACACTCTGCATCTTCCTATCCCTGACATGTCCTATGAAATATGCATTCAAATTCCCCTTACATTTACATTTTTTCTAACTACCCAATAATGTCAAGAGTTGCAAATTCAAACAAGTATTCGCCTCGACAACATTTTCCAACCGCTACTTGCGTTTTGAGATATCTCCTTCAACAATTTTATCTACGTCTTCCGCAACACATGTTTTCTCATTCTTTCGATTGACAAACATGTCATGTATTTCTTGGAGGGTATGTTTTCACATTGGCTCCTCGATTCCTCTTTTCTTTCCCATGCACTTCTCCACCCTCAAATGCCTTTTTCTACACCCTTCTTCCTCTCCCATTGTTTCTCTTCATCCAGTTTCACTTCTTCACTAGATCCCTTTCGATGTTCACATCGTACATTTCACATACGATTGCTAGCTTAATATAATCTACTATAATTATAATTGTACTAGTATAAATATCTTAAATACATCTATTTAAAATACGTCGAGAGATATCAATCACGAGGCACCTATTTAACTATGCAAGTGTAGTATAAAAATATCATTTTAAAAAAAAATAAATATAATATAATAAGTATATTATAATAAATGAATCTATATGAAATACATCAATAGATATCAATTTCAAGGTTCTTAGATTTGATTTTTACATACCTCTTTAATAAACAACTTCATTAAATTTTCTATCAATTTCCCATTGATTTGTGGCAAATGGAATCATTTAGCTACGCGATTGTGTCAATCTCAATCAATCTCAAAAATATGTATTCAAGAAAAAAAAAAACCAAACATTATTACATAACCAAAATATTACTATTTTTCTATTGACTTAGAAAAACAAACAATATTATATAAGTGACACTCCAATAGATGCCAAATTATCTTGTATCATGTTGCATTTAATATAATATAAGATCCTTTTCATTAATTTTAGTTTTTATGAATGAACTATTACATGAAAATCAAATGAATGTCAAATTTAATATATAGAATAAAAGTGAACAACACTCTCCATTACAACCTTGCTTGACATTAGAGAGGCTGACATTGAGAAGACCTGTGGGCATAATAAGACCCCACCATTTCACACAACTTGCACCTTAACATGAGCTCCCCTTTTTTCATTCGGTAAAATAAGTCAATGCCCATTATAATGTTTCCACATTCAATCAAAAAGAATATAGGTATAGTGTATTGCTACTAGGGCTTGCCCAGTTAGGGCTCCCCAATTCTGGTTTGTGAGCAAACCTTAATTCCCTGGAAGTCATGGTGTGCTGTGGCATTTGAAGGGATTCCAGGCGGACATTTAGGCAAATCATGAAATATCTAGGGATCGCTAAGAAGTTTTGATTGGGTCGAGACACAGAATAAACCTGGAAGAAAGCAGCGATATTGAAGAAAACACAATCAAGATTAAGGTGATAGCGCTTCTGTAACCGCAGAAGCAACCCCATTCCCATTTCCATGTGCCCTCGCCTTTGGTTTCTTGCCTCCTGATACTGCGTGGACTATGCGCATTGAGGTCGAATTTTGCACCTTCTGATCTCAGCTGCTGAATTGATCGAAAAAGCGCTCTGGAATCGTCTTTCTCTTCCTCCACCTGATTTTGTATTTCCGACTGCAGGTGAAACTTGTGATGAACTGCACCCACTGTGCCCACCAGCGCTATTGCTGTCAGAATGAAGGGACTCCACCAGCATTTGCATGTCTTTGCATTCGGTTGTGCCGCCGCTTGGAAAACTGCAGTCAAAACTACGCCTTGGAATACAACATAAAACCCCAGTAGCTGATATATTTCGCTCTGTATATTTCTGCGCCTTGTTTCCTTCTGCTCGATCCGACGATTTAAAACTAGCTCCTCGTTTTCCCATAGCTCCAGGCACAACCGGTGGGCTCTGCTCTCGTGTATTTGCTCCAGAGGATGACGCGCTGCTCTCTCCATTTTAGTTATTACATCAGAAAGAATATTGATAAATGTGCTTATATTGTTAGGAGATACAGATGTAGGGCCATAGCTACCTGACTTGTTCCCGGAAGGTTCATAGAAGCTGCCGCGAATTTAATTACTATGACTGGGGGTGTTTGTAGGAAGTTGCATGTGTTCATATTTTGGAGAGATGCCCTTTGCAGTGAATTTTAGTTACCAGGACAGGGAGAGAGTAGTTGACTTTACCTTAATATTCGATTCAATATAGAATGTTCAATTAATGAATGTTGATGAGACAAATAATAATTGAGGTGGAAAATTCAAAGCAAAATGACAACCGGCGCTGAAAGTGACAGAGGAAAGTTGCAACCACAGGAAAACAAAAGATCTAACTATAATAAGATGAATATGAAAGGTCCTCAGGAAGCAGATGGAATTATTGAATATTTGACATGCAGGCCGGTGCAGCATCTGTAGAAATTAAGTCTTCAGAAAAGGCTGCTACCCTAATTAGTGAGAAGAAAGTATCAGTTGTATTGTGCTCTGCTGCAAAAAGGTCTCCTCTTTTTGCATTTTCTATCTTTGTATTGTTTCCACAAGATAATTATTGATTTTATTTTGAAATGAATTCTACAGGTGGGAGTATTGTCTGAACTCGAGGGGAGGAATTTCGCATTCATTCCTTTGAAGGATTTTGCCACCAAATCACCAACAGTTCGGCTCTGTAAATAAGGTTAGATTCCATGTATCTTAAACGGTCCAGAATCCAGTGCTTGCTGCTTGTGAGTAAAAATGGCTGAAATTAATACTATTTTCAGAAAATACTTGATTTGGGGTATATCTCGTAGTTGAGCTTAGTATAATTTAGATATTAATGTCCACCACAGGTTAAAATGAAATATTACATGAATCCAGTACATAAAGAAAGTGTCAAATGCATCTCCAAAAGATACACAAGAACTGAATTAAAAATTTGAGAAATATTCAATGAGAAACAACAATTGTCTTATAGATCTGGAACATAATGTCTGGGTTTGTGGTCTCGTAAGGTTCTTCAATTTTAAAATTGTTTGTTTAAATTGAAATGCCCCATAAATAAACAACGCTAAACATCTCTCATCCTCATTGTGTTTTTTGGAAATAAAATATATTTAAAGCCATTAATTGAATATGCTGCATTCATTGAATCCCCTCTTCTCCTCATCCGCAGGACACAGCCTATAGTTTTTAAGAATAAAACAGTGCTTCGTTTCATGAGTTTATAGAGATGCAGAGCATTTTCTTCACTGCTATCTTTTTTTCCTCTCTCCAGAAGTATTATTTTAGGCAAGTTAAGAGAAGGTGATATTATATTTTCTGATTATTTACTTTCTTATAGTTGCATTGGAAAGTCTGCTTGCTATGTTCTGGTCTTAAGCAATATTGATGTAAAGCTTTTCTCAATGTCCCAACTCATATTATATAGATATACATAAATATTATTATTTAAATGAATCTCTAAGGGTTTAGTCTAAAAATATGTACTTTCTAGACTGTAAGTATTTATGGCTTGCTGGAAGTTTCCTGTTATATACCTAAAAACTGGATATGAACAGTCAATTTCTGGCCCTTCATTGTGCAGATTAAAAATGATAATGAACAGTAACTTTTTTTTTTTGGTGTAAAATATAATAAACTATCATGATCACCAGAGTCTGTTGAATGCCACCTACAGTAGTCTGATGTATTTTTGGCCATGTGCTGACGTTGACTCCATTCTTCAACCTCAGCACTCTTCCTTTAAGATGGATGCACCATTGGCGAATGAGCATTGTGTGGGTATTACTCGCCCCTTTGAAGAAATTGAAGACAGTCTGGCTCATAAGTTTAATTTAGATTTGTGGGAGAGGGAGGAGAAGGTTTTAAGCAGCAGAATTAACCATAAGGACACCACACGTATGAGCATCCAGAATGAAATCTACCAACTTCTGGCTCTGTATTTTGTATTGCAGGGAGTTGTTTTGACTGCATTATTTCAGGGGTTGCAAGCCCCCAATCAAAATACTTGCAAGTCCTGGTGGATCCCATTTGCCTTTTCTGCATTATCACAGGTGGCTACCATGGCAGCAGTTCACCACAAATTTAGGAAGCAATTAGAGATTGAAAATCATCTGCAACAAGAGAAACAAGAGTACAGGGCTTTGTTTAAGTGCATTCAGGACCTCAGGGCTATGTACTTATTTGGTGGATCTCTCCAAAATGATTAAGTCATCCACAATGAAAACTTGGCAGGAGCTTAACATGCAATCAAAATTGTTATTATCCAACAATAGTATAGCCCTTTGAACTCCGACAAGTTCACCCTACAACTCATTACGTACACTCTCTCACACACCACACATATTAAACTAACAATCGCATCAAGAGGGTGCAAATGCACGCCGATAGGCAGAGCAGCGAGAAACACATTGCAGCAAGGAGGCAGAAAAGGAGGAAAGGAAAGCAATCCATTGAGTATTCCCACGCATGAGTATAAGATTAACCGAGAAATCAGAAGTAGTTTGTTGTCACTTTATTTTTACAAACTTTATTGGTGGAAAGGAAACAAACATGATCAGCAAACTTATGCATGCAAATGCAATACATCATTTTGGCAATATCAATAAATCTATGCTGCAAGGAAACAATTAGAAATTCGATGAATGAGTCAAAATCATCATTCAAAACAGGATGATATACTTTCATACAAAACGGAGAATTCTTTAAAAGCAAAATGAAGCCACAATAAAAGAAACAAGTGGCGATACATCTACTTTGAGCGATACGTCTACAGATGCACTTTTTCCAAGGCCTTGTGGTTTCAAACTGAACTAACAATGTCTACATTGGTGCCTTTGTTACCAAAGATGTGAATAATTAGAGATAACTACAAATTTTTATGGTATACAATTCATTTACATGTGTAAGACTACTCATGAGGACCCTCATCTTCTCAGCTCAGAGGAGTTTGAAGCTTTACAAGCGGCACTTTGCTCTGCTTGTAAAAGCCAAATGCAAGTGTTTCCGTAAGATGCTGAGCCAAATGTCTCTTTGTACACAAGCTCAGATGTTAGTTTTTTTTTCAACTAGTCCATTTGGAGGAGAAAGCAAAGCATTAAAGCTCAAGTTGTCTGTCCTCCAGTACTCCTGTCACAATAAATCATGTGGCGCACCATACCTGTTGATGCATTGACCGATGTTGACTGAGGTGCATATTGAGTGAAACTTAGCGGCTGGTCCATATCTGCTAAACAAAGTGTACGATAAACCAATATGGACAAGCTTAGGTATCTATCAACAGTGAAGCTAGGGATGCAATGTTCTTCTGGTTTTGACATGGACGACCAAAATCTGATGTATGGTCGTCCAATCGCATACAAAGCAGTACAGGCCATTGATTTGGAAAATCAGGTGAGTGACTCACTCTATAATGCCTATAGGCGTAATAACGGCAAAAAAGTGCATCTTGGCGAAACATTTACATGGTGCGCTTGTGTATAGTTCTGGAACAACGAAAATCAAGGACCAACAGAACCACATAAAGTATTAACTGTTACAGTGAAGAGAATGGGACAATTTATCTGGTTAAGGTCACCGAAGATCCACCTGAGTAACCAACAATAGTAGGCATAGCTGGAAGAACAGTTGCATCAGCTTCACACACAGAAGCCCAACATGAATGCATCTTAGGCCTGCTCCATGTTTCTCTTACTGTTGAATCTAACATATCCAAAACATCTCCTCCCACGTATAGTCTCCATGCCTGCATCACACATGATATTCACTTAAATCTGGCTGCCTGACATTGATAAATCTTACTTAAGGAAAAAGGATGATGGGAAAATATCCAGTTACCTACCCATTCTAACAGGTTTTGCAATCCCTGTGAATGATGGATATAGGTGTTTTTTCTTCCACTCAAAATCTCAAGCAACAACACTCCAAAACTGTAGACGTTCGCTTTAGCTGAAAGCTGCCCTCACATTGCATACTCTGGAGCCATGTAGCCACTGCAGTGCATAAATAATCACTTTTTTAGAAAAATACCCACAAAATGATTAACCATCGTCAATGTGAATATAAAAGCAGAAAGGGCCTATCATTGTCATGATATTTCCTTACTATGTGCCTGCAACTCTTGTTTGGATATGCGTCTCGCCCTCAGGGAAAAGCCTGGCTAGGCCAAAGTCAGCTATCTTGGGATTGAGTTTGTCATCAAGCAAAATGTTGTTTGCTTTAATATCTCTGTGAATGATTCGCAGCTGTGAATCTTCGTGAAGATACATAAGCCCGCGTGAAATTCCAAGGATGATGTTATAATTATAACGCTTTTGCCAATCTGGCTCTCTTCACGTTTGTGGATCTGTATAAAACGCGATGTTATAACTTTTGTTACCTCATCATCTTTTCCATACAATTTGGCGGATTGTAAATGATGATGAAGGTTGAACGGTAACTTACAAAATAGAAATTTGTCCAGGATCTTTTTGGGCAAATACTCATAAACAAGCAACCTCTCATCTCTCTTGGCGCAACATCCCAGCAGCTTGACAAGGTTTCGATGCTGAACGTTGGCAACTAGCTTCACTTCGTTCATAAATTTTCTCTTGCCTTGTGCAGATCTCGCAGACAGTTTTTTTCACCGCTATTCCCCTTCCGTCTGTAGTTGTTCCCTGAATCATCGAAAGAGAGTTAGAATTTAGAGTGCTCTATGTCTATTTAAACAAACTTCCTGTTCCATGAATACAGTTTAAATCCAGGTCAAGGATATTGCTAGAGTCCCTTATTTGCAGGATCATCAGCTTTATTTAGAAGGATTCACATTCCTGAGGTAAGCTCCAAAAGTAAAATGAAATGCACAGACTGTACATACACTACCACCTAGCACCGACAATACTTCATTCACAGCAGCTGAAAACTGTTGATGGGGTGACATCCTTGACATAACACAAACGGTCGAGACTTTTTAGATGGTCGTCCCCTTATCAAAAATGATTGCCAACCATTGATTTTCAGGATCAGGTAAATGCAGCTCGCAGAAGAATGCCTATCGGCGTAATAACATTTATGTGAAGTACTAAAGGTATATTTCCAACATCTCCCCTACTAAAATATAGGGAGATCAAATACCACTCATGAACTGAAACAAATACTTGACAGGTATTTGAGGAATGGAAACTCATCAACCAAGTCATAGTTGGGAACACATTGACCACTTCATAGGAACTCATTAACCAATCCACGATTGGAACTCATCACCCAAACCACTAAAAGTAATAGGAATGGACTAAATAGTACTTGTAAGTTATCGAAAAAACATGGTGTGCTGGGGCATTTGAAGGGATTCCAGGCAGACATTTACACAAATAATTATATACCATATCTAGGGGGATCGCTATGAAGCTTTGATTGGGTCAAGACAGAGAATAGACCTAAAAGAAAGTAGCAGTAGAGAAGAAAACACTATCAAGATTAAAGTGATAGCGCCGATGTACCCACATAAGCAACCCCATTCCCATTCCCATGCGCCCTTGCCTTCGGTTTCTTGCGCCTAATACTGCAGGGACTATGGGCATTGAGATTGAATTTTGCACCTTCCGATCTTAACTGCTGAATTGATTGAAAAAGTGCCCTGGAATTGTCTTTCTCTTCCTCCACTTAATTTTGTCTTTCCGACTGCAGGTGAAACTTGTGATGAACAGCACACACTGTACCCACCAGCGCTATCGCTGTCAGACTGAAAGGACTCCACCAGCATTTGCACATCTTCGCATTCGGCTGTGCTGCCGCTTGGAAAGCTGCCATCAAAACTACGCCTTGGAATACAACAGAAAATCCCTGTAGCTGATATATTTCGCTCTGTATATTTCTGCGCCTTGTTTCCTTCTGCTTGATCCGACGATTTAAAATTAGCTTTTCGTTTTCCCATAGTAGCAGGCACAACTGGCGGGCTCTACTTTCTTGTATTTGCTCCCAAGGATGACGCGCTGCTCTCTCCATTTTAATTAATATATCCAGAAAGAATATTGGTAAATGTGTTTATGTTTTAGGAGATGCAGATGCAGGGCCATAGCTACCTGACTTGTTCACAGAAGGTGCAGCGAGCTTTAGTTACTGTGACCAGGGATGTTTGTAGGAAGTTGCATATGTGTTCATCCTTTTGGAGAGATGCAGGGCCGTAACTACCTCACTTGTTCATGGAAGATGCAATGAATTTCATTACTAGGACACAGACTTGAAGTTTGTTTAAGGCCTGAGGGCTGGGTGCAGCGGTAGGGCTTGGAGCCTACCAAACAGCTGGCCCAGGTTTGAGTCACGGGCTGACTTTCCATATGGCCCCTCTAAGTTACCAAATCAAAAATAAAAAGTCATTAGAAACAAAATGCTTGATTTTATATAAGTGCCTTGTTCCTGAATTTTATTTTATTTTAGTTTAATTTGTGCACTAGAGGTTAAGAATGGCTGATGAGATTGAATAAGATATTATGTGACTCCAGTACATATAGTAATTTTATTTTAGTTTAATTTGTCCACTAGAGGTTAAGAATGGCTGATGAGATTGAATAAGATATTCTGTGAGTCCAGTACATATAGTAAGAGTCAAATGCATCTCAAAAATACAAAAGAGAGTTAAAAGAAAAACCTGAGAAATATTCAACGAGAAACAACGATTATCTTATAAATCTGGACCATAATGTCTGGGTATGTGGTCTCTTAACGTTCCTGAAATCTGTTGTTTAGAAGTAAGAACTGATATTCTAAGAATTATCTATATGTAGAAACTTCAATTTAAATGTCCTTCGTCTAACTTGAAGTGTCTCGTGAATAAAAATGGCAGCCTCTATAAAATAGTTTTTAAAAAACATGAAAACTCTTAAAAAACAGAGTGATTGGGTTCAGCATTTCATGAATTTATAGAGATGCAGAGCATTTTTGTCACTGGTATCTTTTCCCTTTTTGTCTTGTTGCCAGCAGTATTATTTTAGGCAAGTTAACAGAAGCATGATATTATATGCTCTGATTATTTATATTCTTATAGTTGCATTGGAAAGTCTGCTTGCTCTGTTCTGCTCTGCTCTTAAACAATATTGAAGTAAAGTTTTTCTCAATGTCTCAACTCATATTTATATACATATACATAAACATCATTATATAAATGTTTCTCTACTCTAAAAATATTTACATTCTGGACTAAGTATTTATGACTTGCTGGAAGTTTCCTGTTATAGACCTAAAGCTGGATATGAACAGTCAATGTCCGGCCCTTCATTGTACAGAGCAAAAATGATAATCACACTGTTTGAGTAATCATATTTCCAAAATTTGCAATTGCTATAGGGCTCAGACTCGGCAGGGATTCCATTCATCCATATGCTTACAGCTCATTAAACAAACGTGCGACTTGAATTCTACTTTTGTCCATGCATGCTATAAAGTCTTGATTTTGTGTTGTAATCTTTATGGTTTTTTTTTTTTGCAAAATTTAATAAACTATTATGATCATTACTTATTGTACTTATGAAGTTGTTTAATGGAAATTATGATCTCTACAGTCTGTTGTGTACCACTTACAGCAGTCTGATGTTTTTGCACATGTGCTGACGTTGATTCCATTCTTCAATCTCAGCCCTCTTCCTTGTAAGGATGGACGCACCATTGGCGAATGAGCATTGTGTGGGTATTACTCACACCTTTGAAGAAATTGAAGACAGTTTGGCTCATAAGTTTACTTTAGATTTGTGGGAGAGGGAGGAGAAGGTTTTAAGCAACAGAATTAATCATAAGGACACCACACGCATGAGCATTCAGAATGAAATCTACCAACTCCTGGCTCTGTATTTTGTATTACAGGGAGTTGTTTTGACTGCATTATTTCAGGGGTTGCAAGCCCCCAATCAAAATACTTGCAAGTCCTGGTGGATCCCCTTTGCCTTTTCTGCAGTATCATTTCTGGCTACCATGGCCGCACTTCACCACAAATTTAGGGAGCAATTAGAGATTGAAACTCATCTGCAACAAGAGAAACAAGAGTGCGGGGCTCTGTTCAAGTGCATTCAGGACCTCAGAGCCAAGGGCACTCTATTTGATCTCAACACAATTCCAATCTCCAACTACCCTCATTGTCAACCTGCAATTGCATCTAAAGCTTTTGACAATGGGTACTGGTGGGTTATAGAGGGGCTGTCACACTCATCTTGTTTGCTTTTTCTGCTGTCATATTCTACTCTTGTTGGTTTGTTCTTTGCGCCGATTTACATTTAGTAATGGTAACACCACCCACCATATCCTCATAACATTTCTTTTTAACCCACATGTAGCATTTCATTCATTATCTCAGCATCTAACATATTAATGCTTGTGAGTGCAGCCATAGTGGAATACAAAGTAAACCAAGAAAGATGTGTTTCAATCTTTGGAGATTGGAGCAAACAGTGCAAATATTGTCGAATCCGGCAGCATCTGAGAATAGGGTTTGGGATAAGCAGACCGTCATTCATAACAAAACTGATGACACTATCATCCTTTGTGATATGCACAGATATGTATTGAGACAGGTCAGAATGGAACTGCAGCCCCACGAGCGTAAAACGATATGCATAAAGGCACCCAGTACATTCTTCAGGATGGGAGCCATGCTTAAGGTGGATGAAAGGAATGAAAAGGATCTAAAAATCTTCATTGATACGGATCAGCTTGTGGGTCGGAACCTCATTTCTATATGCAAGGATCAGAGTGGTAGGTATTCTGTACAGGAGCAATAGCAATAACAATTGCAATCAATGGTTGAATAAATATGTTATAGTGGTTAGAGAAAGGCTTAGTTTAATTTCATTTTTGTTTTTGACACCTCGCAAGAATTTTTCAGATATTCATAATTTCTTCTTCTTTTATCTGCATGTTTCTGATAACATTGAAGATGACAATTTCAACTTAATGGTGCCTTTCAATTCAAATTTTGTTCACGGCTAGCTTTTTAGGTGGCTGTAAATTGCAATTTTTTTATATAACAACACTTGTACCAAAAGAGGTGCAATGATTATACCGACAGCAAAATATGAGAAGTTTGTCCATTAAAAAGTTTTGGATCAGAACACTAGTCATCTCCTCCATTCTTTCCTATTGTCCTTAATTTTGCAGTGCAGCACAATAGAGACTTCTAAAGCACTTCCTTCATACTTTATTCTTTCTCATTGCCTTTAATTTTGCAGTGCCGCACAATACAGAGCATTTATATTAAAGGGAGTGCCATATTTATTTTTATATACTGGAAACATCAGTTTGAATACTGGTGACTGAATATTATGAATATGGTAGTTCTGAATTGGGGGATAGAGTTAAAAATGGCATCCTGGGAGTATGGACGGCTGCATATTCATTCATTATGCTCTTTTCTAGATATCAAAATATAGGATTTGCATTTTAAGGACAAAGTTTAGAGTTTCTTTGAGATAACTCGCATAGCCAAGAATGTCAACCATGCACACATAATGATCACTTGTAGGCACGATGCAATAAGAGTTGCTTGTGCTATTGCAGTATTTACAACCTTCATCCACTAAACCTGCATGATTGCATGCTAATAAAACACAACCAGAGCTCATATGGTTAGGGTGTGGTCCATTTGTTGAAAGAATTCGAGAGCATCTTTGCAAAAGCCATTTTGTGCATAATTGTAGCCCTTGGGTTCACATTTTTTAGACATTTTGTGCAACAGTTTTTGTGCCTTGTGTATACTTCCACATTTCGCATACACATCTGCAAGGGCATTTGCACCACCAACGTCTGACAAGAATCCCCTTTCCATTAATGCTTTGGTGGATGTCCATTCCCCGTTTTAATTCTCCCAATTCAACCTAGGCTGGGAGGATGGTGGAAAAGGTTGTGGAGTTTTGTTTTACACCTACCAATTGCATCTGCTTAAAAATTTCCAAGGCCTTTTGAATAAACCATTTTGTGCATATCTTGTAATCATAAGTCTCCATGAGACCACATTTATTTGAGGGACTGCTTTGACAAATCTTAAAGCCTGCTCACAAAAACCATTTTGTGCATATCCTACAATCATAACAATCCATGAAACCACATTGTTTTGAGGTATTTTATCACAGTTCATATGCCTTGTATATGCTTGCACATTATGCATAGATATCTATCCGGGCATTTGCAACTATGTCATCTAACAAAAAACCCATTTCCATTTTAATTTGATGTATGTTCATACCTTGTTCTAAGCTCCCATTTTTGCAGAGGTTGGGAATACGCTGGCAAAGGTTGTGGAGTCTGACTTTACACCTTCCAATAGCATTTTTTTAAAGTTTCCGAGGCCGTGCGTATCTTACCATCAGAGTAGTCCATGAAACAAACATTTCTTTTGAGGCATTTTGTCAAATTGTTCATGTGCCTTGTGTATGCTTCCACATTTTGCATACATATCTACCAGCATATTCCTAAATGCAACATTTGTCAAAAATCCCTTTTCGATAATTATTTGATAAATGTCCACCTCTCAGCTTTAAAGCTCCCATTTTGACATTTAAAAGTTTTCAAGACCTTTTCCACAACCTCATTTTGTGAATATCCTCAAATCACTGCATTCCATGAGATGACATTTGTATTTTGTTAAACAATTCACATACACTGTATATACTCTTTAGTAGCGGTTTACATTAGGTTTCGATGGGCTGTAATGAAGGGTGGTGGAAGCTTTCACTTACACATCGAAGTTGAGGATGATGAGAATGTTGTGTGGAGAAATGGGGTAAGACGTAGTCCTGGGACTTACTTTAGCGTCTCAAAGTGCCACACGAGGTCAAATGTTTTCGCTTTACGTTGATCCCGTGATATATACTTCCACATTTTTCATGCATATCAACCAAGGTACTTACAACTACAACATCTGACAAAAACACTTTCTATCATACTTTGATGGATGTTGATAATCTGTTGCAAGGCTCTTATTTTGCCATGGGCGACTGGTATGCTAGCAAAAGTGAGTTGATCAAATTGAACATGTGTTCGTTGCATTTGGTGAAACAGTCTCAATGCCTTTTGATGAATGGTAATGTTTTAAATGCCAAAACCATCCATTGCCAATCCCAAGTGCCATCTCCCAGCAGTATGTAGAAACTTGTCTCTCGAAAAATCCTTGTTCCCCCTCCTAACTTCAAATGGCCCTCTAAGTACACAAAGAAGCATACAAACGCCTTGGTATTTTATGAGATCACAACTATTTGCTAACACCCACAATTTCATTACACAATTTCTTTGAGGCATTATGTCAAACATGTGGCCTGCCCCACAATTTACATATCCCACCTTCGCCACTTCAATGTTTTACAAAGAAACCTTTCTTCGCCACTTCAACGTTTCACAAAAACTTTTCATTAAGATTTGATATATGACAAAAATGCCAATGTCAATGCCGACAGAGACATGAAAACAAAATGGGTTCATCTCTGATTTCTCGGTCCTGTTCATTTTCCTAGTCTTACAAATTTCCGACAGATTGCTACTTTTTGGCATCCTTCAATTTCCCGAGATTGAATCCGGAAGCATAAGTTCTCACACTACCACTCAATCATTATCATATTATATGATAATGACATCACAATTCTTTTTATGGATGAAAATTGATATTTTTATTGAACTATTCACCAACATCGAGAAGATTAAATATATCTCACAAATACCAGTATCGGTACTGGTACTATACAACAGACACACACACACACATATAATTAATTTTATAAAATATATTTAAATGTATAAGAAAACATATTAGATATTGATAAATGATAGAGTGATTATATTAATATTCATCTTTAATATCTTATCATATCTAAGGTCAAGCATACAAGATACGTATATTTATTAAAAAAGCTAAAATACAATTCTTTTAGATGAGTGCTAACAAGTAACAAGCACTGGTCTTCGAGAGAAGTACCAATCTTTAAGACACTTTTTTTATTAGGAGATGAGTCTCGTGCAACATAGTATCATACCTATGATTTGAACCATATGTTTGGATCAAGAATCATTTTTGCTATATAAGAGCTCCTTGCACCAAATACACCTATGTGATTCATCATGTAGGGTCTTACATATGTAGATGAGAGTGGCCTTGTAGTAATTATTGAGAGGAAGTTGTAGGAACACATACACGTCTTAATGAGTTTGGGTAGGATGGTGATTCTCAAGAGAAAGATGTAGAGGTAAGAGGAAACTTTGATAAATTTTTTTTTCCAAAAAATGAATATGCAAAGTGGTTGTGGTGTTATAAAAAGAAACACTTTGGCGTTTATGAAAGTGATGGAAATAGCTAATGATGTTTGCATTCACATCTTATAGACTATGTTTCATGAAGATTGCTTAATAATAACATAGAGTTCATGCATACCATGGAAAAGGTTTTATTGCCATAACAATTGTAGTCTATAAAAATATATATCCACTTTTATTATATTGATAGTGTGTCAAGGCTCAAGCATTAGCCCCCTAACAATTTCAGCTTGGTTGTAGAAAATTCCTCCACAAAACACATCTATTTCCAAATCTAATAAATTCCAATCACCAAACAATGTGTGCAATAGTCTCATCTCTGTGTACCCAACAATATGATTTACTTTACACATCAACTTCATTACTAATTCCTATTGTTTACAAGCACACAAATTTGTAGATTTAAAATCGTCCCCTTTTTTGTTTCCACATTAATGCTAACCATTTTACCTCTTAAGTATTGATATGGGGAATTCATAATATAAAATGTAACATTGAAATTATAGTAGAAGTATTAAATATTGCCCATTTGTTCGAGGATCACTAAACTAATTTAAGACTATAACCCACATGTGTGTAATAAATCACATAAATATAAGGCATAATATTTATCTAGGTAGCATTATTACTTCTTTACATTAAAATTGATGGCATAAATTAATACAATAGTAACTCTCGTCCATAGAAGTACCTTACCCACTAGCCATCTATGCTCTTGTATAGACAAATAGGAATCTAGAGTTAGGGCTTTTGAGAGTGGAGTACTTGCAGAACAAGTCTTCTCAAAGATAAGGCTTTCCTATTATTAGGGAAGTCAATTAAGTAAGTGATAATCTTCTTTAATAATTTAGTTAATGGATAAGTGTGGATTGATTAGTTCTTATCCATTTAGTTCTATTTAAAATAAATAATACAAGTGCATCTTAAACTATACAAAAGTATGTGTTATTAAATTTCCAGTGAATGTACTGATAAAGGGAATGATGGAGAAATCACGAAGCTATCCTCCTTTGATAATACCTTCTTTTGCTCCCAAAAGTTGCCTTAGTTGAACTAATCAAGCCTCAAGCAAGGGCTTTCTGAAGATGTCTGCAACCTGATTTTCTATTTAGCAAAACCTATGATAAATGACTTTCTCGTGTATCAACTACCGACTACAATGTGTTTGAATCTCAATGTTCTTTGTGCTTTGGTGTTCCACTAGATTGCAAGAGATGTGGATACAACTCTAATTATTGAACTAAAACATTTTGGATTGGGCTAGCATAAAATTGAACCTAAAAAACATGTGTCGAATCCAACTTCACACATGGTTAGTAGGGACAAATCCCTTATTTTCAATCTTTGTAGTAGACAAAACAATAATAGATTGATTTTTGCAAGACCAAGTTAGGGGACCTACCCCAAGATGATAGATATATCGTATGCGTGATTATCAATCATTTGCATCACCCGCCCAATCGTTATTGATGTAACCTACAAATGATGTTTTCCACCATAAGTGTGATATAAGATTGAGGATTTTCCACATGATGAATACTTGATCCCATATAAATAGTACCATGAAGATACCTTAGAATGTGTTTGGCTACTTTCTAATGGCTATCATTGGGGTCTTAACAAAGAGCATGAAACCATGCAAACGTCAAAAGACAAATCAAGACGAGTATGAGTCAAATATAGAATACTTCCGATTAGATTCTTGTAAAGTGTGCCATCAATAGATAGAGAGTAAAACTTGGTAGAAATTTTGACTTGAAATTAAAAAAGAAGTCAAGGCGTAATTGTTAAAGTGACGAAGTACGTTTTAAGAATTCTTGGATTGATTTACAAATATGACTTTTGCAAATTGTGACATCTAAAGGCCAAGAAAAATTTAACAAGCCCAAGTTGGTCATTTCAAAACACTTCATCAACCATGCTTTCACGTCATGTATTTATTTGGCGGATCTCTTTACAATGATTAAGTTATCCACACAATAAAACTTGGCATGAGCTTAACATGCAATTAAAACTCGTTATTATTCAACAATAGATCTTACATATTTATAGCCCTTTTAACTTCTATAATTATGGAGTCAAGGCTTCTAAAAATCACCCTATAATCATTAAAATATATCACTAGAGACTAATCTAGTATGATTTGTTATTATAACAAATTACATACATTAGCTCACACACCACACATAACAAATAACATTTATGTTTTTTACTAAAGGAATATTTCCAACATCCCATTCTAGTACAAACATAGGAGATCAAATAACACTTGTGAACTCGAAACAAATACTTGACACATATTCTCGACGAACAAGAATTCATCAACCAAGCCATAATTGGGAACACAATGAGCGCTTCATAGGAACTCATCAACCGATCCATGATTGGAACTCATCACCCAAATCACTAAAAGTAATGGGAATGGACTCACTACTACTTCGAGCAAGAACACACTACTACAAAAAAAAGTGGTATGGACTTCCACTTTATTTTCAAAAATCACAACCAACACACCACACACATGAACATAGATATGCTTTTATTATTATTGCCAAGTGCACACACATCAATATACATGTTCTTCATTACTTTTGGTAGAAGATTAATCTTTGATATCACAATCCTTTTTTTCGTTAGAGAATTTTCTTCCCAATCATTTTTTTTTTGGCAACAATGAAGGCCTTATTATTCAATTTTCCTTTAAGGAGGTCTTGTGCTATTTACATTACATAATACCATGTCTATGTTAGTTACATTAACGAAAAAGTTATATTTTTCTCAAGCGTTTTGAAGGCCGACTTATGTTTAGTTGACTTGAAAGACGAATTGGGTTTATTTTTGAAATTGTCACATTTTCCTCTTCACTCAAATATTTTGGTTATGTTTTCTTCATCAAGTAGGGAAGAGATCAAATCTTTTACACCGATTTATTCTACAAAAATTCTAAACTATATCCGAATATTTGTTTAACATGTTAGTCAACAAAACAACCTTTGCATCTTTATCTTTTACTTCAACTTCTATACCATCTAATTTATTGATCAAAGAATGAAACTTATTGATATGTTGTTCCATGTCCACTCCATTCATCTCAAGTATGAACAATTTATACTTCAAGACCGTTGTAGCGCTCCCAACTTGTGATGTGAAAAGTTTTTTCAACTAGTCCCGAATTTATTTGGAGAGGTTTATGTGATGTAGATAGGCATCACATAATCCTAGACCAATGATTTCTATATCCTTTGACTTTGATATCTAGTTTACCTCCTTCATTGATAACTTTTGATCTCTTTATCTTTCCATGGTGAGATCCCACATATCCTCACAATCAAAAACACCGAGTCTTGATCTACCAGTGTGTAAAAATCTCTCCCATTGAACTTATCAACTAGACTCAACTTGTCCATATTTACCCCCATAGATTATATCGACACAATGGACATTGGTTTCAACCAATAATATGTCCGTTACAAAATACAACTAAATTTGACAACCGCAACATGCAAAACAAAACATTGAAAAAAGTTATACACTAATTAAAACAAAACTTATATTGATCAGTTAATTGATCAATTTAGAGGCTCTTTAATTAAATGAAGTTTTGAAAAAGCTTACAACCAACATTAATATTGGCTAAATTAACATGTAACAATATTTATACATGGACTATAACAAATGACACAACAAGAAATTATATAATGATTTAAACAACTAAACAAAAATTGATTAACATTGTTACTAATGACATTAAATAAACACAACCTTAAACGAATATCTAAAAGGAAACTAAAAATGAATTCAAGTATTAACTAGACACCTTGAATTTTCGTGAAACAAGAGAAAATGAATGTGTGGGGCTTGGACAACAAAAAGAGCTTGGCTCGAATAAATACAACAATGCAAAGAAGCATGCCCATACTTTTTATTCCTTCACATGTTAGATTTTAGCAATGATTGCTTTGTATTTATAACAATTAAAAAATATGTCACTTTCTAAAAGAAGCGCGTGACAACAAATTCAAATCCTTCATTATACAAGTCGCACTAGACTCCTTCATGCATTGATAATCGAGACCATTGTTGTAATTTATTACATCCCTTTTTAATAAAGGTGTGATATTTCAAATATATACTATGCCCATAATGAAATATTTGTAGGTCATAATAATAATGCTAAGGACTCGTAAGGAGGAACAAATAGTTCTTGTGAAGCATAGATTGAAGTATGAAGAGGTGACAAGGTGAGATAGAGCATGAACAAAGGATGATATAAACTCCTATGTTGTGTTTTGAGCGTGTGTTGGAAAATGTATTCATTCTTTTCAATTTACAAAGCTTTGTTTCATAATCATGCATGCACCTTATCATGTACCTCTTTCATCCCCACCAATGGGCCATACCTTAATCTCACTACCTTTCAAATAATCTTATACTCCTTAACATACATCCACGTTAAAGTTGTATTAATATTGAAATAACATTACTTAAGGAAATAAAATAAAGGAAATTCCCATTTATCATGACCAAAATATAGTTTTTATGCTTTTTCGAAGGATGCGTTCCCAAAAAGATGATTGGGGTCCTAAGATGGATGTTTTGGTATTGGGTTGTTTGATTCATGGGGCTTCAAAGGAGAAGATATAACTTATCGTGCATGGATGAACAATGGATCTTTGGATCGGGGTGTTAGGGTTCGAGATTTTCGTCAGAAAGTTTTACCTTTGGAAGGGATAACAATGATTTCAACAGAGGAGCCCTATTTAAAAGTGGGATCGAGATGATGGTGGGACGTAGGTTTTGTTATAGGTGTGATGGTTAAGGATGGGGGTGATTCTTGAGTAGTACTATTGGTAGACCGATAAGGGCTTGTAGATTATGTAGAATTTATAAGTGTTGATATAGGGGTTTTTGTATTTGTTTGAGATAAAGATAGTGTTGAGATATTACTTGTGAAAGAATCAAGGGAGATTCTTGTTTAATAGAGGTTTCAAGAGATAATGTGGATGCAAATGTGGATGTAGATGTAGGTGTAGATGTTGAATCCTAACTTAAGGTGTTGATTGTGTGGGTGTCGTGTGTTTGGGATGTGAGAGGGTTGGTTTGGTTTCTTGGTGGAAGATTCGAAATGGTTGTTTAAAAACATCCAATGGTTGATTAGGGGAGAATTTGGATTTTCTAGTTGGAGGTCTCTCGCGATCAATAATCCATTGAATTAAATCCTTAAAGGTACGAAACTTCTTGATATCATGGCTGCGCAGATTTGATGATATTTGTAATAATGAGCCTCACAATACCATGCAGTTAGGACATGAGTCATCAATAGGGCGGATGAGAGGAATTTAGCTAAGGTGTACGACGATGAACTTGTCAAAGATGGAGCTATATGATTCACCAAGAGGAGTATAGTTGGAGGGTGGTCAAGGTGCTCATCATGAGGATCGTTATGAGATGTGGATTGGGATGAAGGGATGTCATTGTATTAGTCTAGAGTGGCCCCCACCACTAACATGGTAAAGGTACGAAGTATAAGATCTTGATCAAGCGCAATAAGATAACATGAGTGCCTAAATGCACAAAGATGTTGTCAGAGCCTAGATTTTACCACCAACAACCCAAGGCACGCTGGCACATCACTAAGCCTGAACTGGGCACTCACCCAAACTGCACAAGGGTACTATGTCCCTCTTTAGAGAAGCTTGTTCAAGATGTTAGCATGATTGAATGTATATTTCATATCCATAACAAATAATCAATTAAACCATAGTGCATAAACCAGATCTAGATCTTAACCATATGAAGGAATAACTAAACAATTATTATAATCAGATTTACCATACGAGATCCATGGTCATTACATCCAACACCATTATCCAGCCAATAAGATCCATTATATTAAATACTGCAAAACACAGAAACTTCATACATCATATAGTCTCCATGGTCATGCGCGCTCATAAATTCACAACATAACACTATAATAACATCGGATCCCTAATCTATGCAAATCAATACATATTTATAGGGGTGGGGACTTTCCCTTCACCACCCATGCACCTTTAAAAATAGGCTACATGCTAATAATAGCCATGCTCCCTTACATGAGAATACAAAAGCATGCAAGCTCACTAATAATAGATTACCTAATAATACAACTGTAGTATAATCCTATTATTAGCTCCAAAACTTTGCATGGCACTCGATCTTCTACTAGTCCCAAAATAGCCTTTGTGTATTCTCCAAGTCTTTGACAAAACATGCTCTTCACTCCACGTCCAAAATTAGCCCCAATCTGCAAAACGGCTAAGTCCTAATTTCAAATTGTTCTAAGGCACGCCCTATTTTGTTATACTTCCACGTGCTCCTACGCACCCGTGTCTATGCGCCCAATCCTTCTACGATTTCATACTTAAGTTGTATTTCATTAGCTCAACATTACCCCACACTAATTTCATTTTCATCCCCCGGTAATGGGCAACCGAACTTATCTTTTCAAGAACAAAGAATAATGAATAATGAATGAAAGAATAAAGTAATTACTGCACATAAAGAATGAGAAACTATTTGGTGCTCTGCTCTTCTACCGGTGGGATCAACGGATATTCAATCTTAATCTCTGCCTCCAACACATTCCAATCACTTAGCACTTTATTTGTCTTATCTGGAATGTCTACAACTATGGCTTCCATTTCATCAAGAGTCATCTTTTCACCTTCGTTCTATAAGACTCGATAACATTAGCCATACTCGAGACCATTCCATCCTACATCCATTATTTCTGCGATGGGTTTCCCAATTTCTTTTATTCTTTCCTTGTGCAAGACTTAGGCAGCTTTAAGTGCATCACGCTTTGCTTCTACCAGTGTAAGTCTCTCTACATGCCCAAGTGTTTCATTCTTTGTTGCCTCAAGGATTGTTAGCATAATTTAGCATAGGCATATTTATTGCATTTTATTGCATTGTCTTTTATTTAATAATGTGCAACATGTGCACTCTAGTCTAGTGACTTGCATTCAATATTGTTATGTTGGATAACATTCAATATTGGTATTAGTAGTAATTACATGTGCATGTGAGATGGGTCTTATCATCTCGTAGTTGGTGCCTGATAGGGTGTCATGTCTATCCATATGAGGCTATCTAATATCTATAAATATTATAGCTCTTGCATTGTTATGTAATCTAATTTCATGATCAATAATATTTGTGAGGCTTCCATCCCTCTTTGGTCATTGCAATCTTATTCTATTCTATCATTTGTATCGAGCTATACCATTATTATCATTTGGTATCAAGCGCTTCAACAAATGGGGATTGCAGTTCTTGCAGCTTTTGCCCAAAATGTCTTTGTTAAACCCGAGTACCCATAGTAGCTCTTGAAGGAGTGAAACCTCAAGAAGCATGGTCAAATCGAAAACCATCAATTGCACACCTAAGAGTATTTGGGTGTAAAGCTACCATGCACATACCCAAGAAGAACAGAAAAAATTGGATATGAAAGCCGAGAAACCGATATTCATTAGATACAATGAAGAAGCACTTGGGTACATGATTATGGGATCCGAAAGCAAAGAAAGTATACACAAGTAGGGATGTTGAGTTCTTTGAGAAGAAACAAGCAGATGCTCCACTCAACGACTCAACAAACATGCAGTAATACACCTCTTGTGAAGACAAAATTTGATGTTCCCCGAAGATGACAAAGTGATGAATTCGATGATGGTAAAAATTGGATCCACCACAAGCCAATGGAACAACTAAGAAGTTACCTAACCGGTATACTCAATTAATAAGAGATGCAAATTTGGATGAAGCACCTAGCACATCATCTAATCGGACCTAGAAATCGTAGTCAAGCTCATGAAGAGGTCAATTATGCCCTAATGAGCAGAGTTGTTCAAACAGCTTGAGCCATCTACAGTTCAAGAAGCCCTACAATCAAAAGCTTGGAAAGATGCCATGGATTCGAGTATCACGGTGATGAAGAACAACACATGGCAACTTGTCGACCTTCCACCGTGGAAGAAACCCATTGGACGAGATGGATATTCAAGACTAAGTACAAATCAGATGGGACTATTGACAAGTATAAAGCAAGGCTTGTAAAGAAAGGGGTATGCACAACAAGAAGGCATTGATTATGAGGAGACATTTGCTCCCACAGCCAAGATCAAGACAATTAGGATGATCTTTGCTCTAGCTGCATAATTTGGTTGGAAAGTCCACCAAATGGATGTGAAAAGTGTCTTTCTTAATGGAGATTTGCAAGAAGAAGTCTATATGACTCAAAGATGGTTATGTAATACCAAGAAAAGAGATGATGGTATGCAGACTCATAAAATTTCTATATGGCCTAAAATAGGCACCCCGGGCATGGTACATCAAAATTGATGAGCATCTCATAAGTCATGGATTCGAAAAGAATCCTTATGACCCCAATCTCTACCCTAAAAGCAAGGGGGAAATTGTCATTGTGGTTGTTTATGTTGACGATCTAGTCATTACAGTGCAGTTCTATGAAGATGATCGATACAAAAAGAAGGATTTTAATCGATCGTTTGACATGATAGATCTCGAGGCTCATGCACTATTGTCTTGGGTGGAAGTATGGAAAAAGAGAATCATATCTTTGTGTCACAGTTGAAATACACCAAGACAACGCTCGAGAAATTCAGGATGATGGACTGCACTCCTATTGCTACACCTATGGAAGCGAGACTTCAGTTATCTCGTTTCGATCCATCACCACCGGTGAATGCAACTCTCTATCGGCAGTTGATCGGGAGTCTCATTTACCTGACATATACTAGACCAAATATCAGCTTTGCAGTCAGCTATTTATCACGCTTCATGCAAGAATCGAAAATATGTCATTGGAAAGCAGCAAAGAGAATACTGAGATATCTAAAGGGTACAGTTGACCTTGGTCTAGAGTACAAGAAGAACGACAACTTCTTCTTGATAGGATATTTGATTCAGATCATGTAGGAAACATGGATGATAGGAAGTCAACATCAAAGCTTCATCTTTTTATGGGATCGGACCGATATCATGGGGAAGCAAGAAATAGAACTTTGTTTTTCGCTCTTCTACTGTAAGGCAGTATCGAGCTGCAGGTGAAGCTATTTGTGAAGCAATATGGCTACGCCGAATACTGGAAGGAATTGGTCTACCACAACAGAAATCTACTCCAGTATATGTTGATAATGAAGGAGTTTTGAAGCTTGTTCGCAATCCAGTATTTCATGAGAGAACCAAGCATATTGAAGTACAGGTTCATTTCATACGCAAGCATGTCTTGAAGCACAACATACAGCTCCAGTTCTATCCTACAGCTGAACAAAAGGTAGATGTTTTCACTAAGTCACTTGCACGTGAAAAATTCACACTGTTCAGAGAGTTCCTCTCCACTTCATTAGAAACTATGAAAAATTAAGGGGGGGAATGTTAGCATAATTTAGCATAGGCATATTTATTGCATTTTATTGCATTGTCTTTTATTTAATAATGTGCAACATGTGCACTCTAGTCTAGTGACTTGCATTCAATATTGTTATGTTGGATAACATTCAATATTGGTATTAGTAGTAATTACATGTGCATGTGAGATGGGTCTTATCATCTCGTAGTTGGTGCCTGATAGGGTGTCATGTCTATCCATATGAGGTTGTCTAATATCTATAAATATTACAGCTCTTGCATTGTTATGTAATCTAATTTCATGATCAATAATATTTGTGAGGCTTCCATCCCTCTTTGGTCATTACAATCTTATTCTATTCTATCATTTGGTATCAGAGCTATACCATTATTATCAAGGACTTCATCTTCTTCTGCCATAGTCCTTGTTTTTATTATCACATCCGGTGTTGCACACATAATCAATGCCAAATCCGCTTTCTTAAGCTCATCCTTCAAAATTTGCAAAATGGACTCATAAAGCATGTAATTTTTCTTGCAATTATGGCCTTGGCACTTGCTACCTCCTCTACAACATCCTTTGGTGTTTTCATGCGCACGGGCCCTTCCTCCAATAACAATTGAACTGTTGTGTATAAATAATGTAAGGCAAATGGAAAATATGTTGCCACCTTGTCCTGCAGATATGGCCTATGTTCAATAATCTCATCACTAATTTTTCGTGGCATCTTAAGGACTTTATGCACTTCGCTTCAGCTTTTTCCTTCTCGTCATGTAAGGAATTTAATATCGTAGCTGCATCCTTCTTATCATCCAACAACGCTCGAATAGTTTCCGCTTTATCAATATTCTGGCACACAACTTCTGCAAATACCTTAGTGAGGGTGTTGTTCACCTGTTCATCCGACATCACCGTAGGCTTGACGGTCATATGGTGCAAATGGGGTGCCTTCTTCAATCTGTGTGACACACAAGATTCTTCACATACGTCGAAGTCAGGATCATCCATATGATTCGCATCGTCCATGATAATCAAGTTTCCTTCTACTTGTGTTTGCCATCTCTCGCATTCATGAGCTCCCATCCATTTAAGTCATTGGATTCCAAAATGCTTTTGAACCACGCATGTATAAGATTTCTTGGGTCATCAATGTACCCAACAAATGGAGTCTCATATGTCTCATCCTCCTTTTCCTTTCTAGAATGCTTACCCTTAGGAATCCTGGCGCCTGAATCCAATATCGGTCCTTCACCTGTCTGTGCAATAGGGGATGCACCAAATGGCTCGCCATTATCTTTACCTATTTCCAAGCCAATGTTTTCATTGTCTATGTTCTGCTCATTCCTTCAGCTCCTCTTCATTTCTTTCAATCTCTTTTTCTTGATACTCATCTATATCCCTGGTCCGAATCGGAGTGTTTGGCATGTTGTCTCTAGAATTTTCTTCTTCTTCCTCCTTCCGAGGGATATACCTGTACCTCTTCTTCTTCATAGGTTCTACCTTCACAGGTGAAATTATGGGTGATCTCCTAGGGGATGTGAAGGTCCCGCGCTCTGAGCCTTCATTCTTATTAGTACGCTCCTATACTAAGGTTCCTTAGGATTCTGGTCTAGATCCACCTCCAATGCGCCCATCTCCAACACTTCATCCTCTTGCTGCAGTGGTGGGGTTACCGCACACTCACTTTTCTCTCCAACAGTGGGTTGTCTTCTATTCCTATGCTCCAAACCACCACTTTCTTCCTACATTTTGTTTTCTTCCACAAGGGGCGAGGCTAGTTCCTCATCTTCTAGTGTGCCAACTATATGTTTTCCTTGGGTGGGCTAGGAAGTTTGAACTCATTTTCCACATATCTCACATTTTCCAACCTGGGCTTGAGTTAGATATATACAAGGGCTTCCCAATCTCACCAATTTCCAAAATCATAGCCTTCATGTTAATATAATCTCAAATTAACCTCTCAATATATGCAGACTTACTTGGATAAATGTAAGTCTTTCTGAGTGTGTGGTAGTCACAGTCTACCTTATCAACATTGAAAATCAACCAAAGACGCGTCCAAAACTGTGTACAGATGCTTGGAAGTAACACGAGGTGAATTCATAAGGAAGCTTACACTAAGGGCTCCATTTCTGTCCTTCATCCCAAAGCACGTAATACATAAGTGTTGATAAAATACAAACTGTACTTGCTTACCCAACACCAAAGGTAACTCCTTGGTATTCTCCATTCCTCCTCAAATGTGGCACAAATTCACTCATACCACAAATATTCCCTTTGTTTAAATGGTCCATTCATGGTCCCATCACATGTATACTTCTTAAATCTCTCTACAAGAGATTTCTTCTCTCTACATGATAGTGCCATATTTTGTCCTTTGGCCCATCGGGCACTCCAATTTCTACAAAAACCAGGGATAACAAGATCGCACCAAAACTTATCACTTGCGTGCGCTTCCTCAATGATGGTTTAAGCAATGAAACCTACCAAGTTATAAGTTACCCCTTCACTCATTTTCTTTGCTATACATAGCCACAAGGTATTTACCTGCGACCACCACTCCTAGTCATTAAGCTTTGTGATGAGGTGTGCCGCCTCCGAACCACATGATACTTCTGTAGCTTTCCTATATCCATCTCGCGCCCTCCCTTTAGGTAACCCAATGCCTTCCTTGTTGCCATTATATCTTCTTTATCTGAAAATTCACTACTTACTTTAGTTCCGAACTCCTCAATCCTTTCGAGTCCTAATCAAGGGTGCAGTGAGCCTCATACATCACCCAAAAAAATAGAAGAATTCCTCGCAGACTCGCTCATTAACCACCGGTATATTTTTTTTGATTTTCCAAAGTAGGGCAGTTCATATAACTATAAAAATCCCACCTTTCTCAACAGCTTCTCACCCGCGTCATCGTACATGACCATATCATTCATTGTTCTCTTGTTTGTTTTCTTTACCAACAATTTATCCAGTTCATCCTTGTTATATGTCATTATGTGATTGTAATCACTTACCTTGCACCTGGCCGAACATGCGAGTCCCAATCATGACCCATGTAAACTCCTTATGGGTACTACATTTATGAAAAATGGCTCTCAAGGGTATCCTCCACTTCAACCTCAACTTCCTTCCGCTTCTTCCCCTGGTCGCCGCTCCGGGTGCTCTTTTCGATGCCATAATAACTATAAAGGTGTGATATTTTACCTTCTTCGAGCTCTGCAAGTCCAACTCCGCATGCCCTAGCTCAAATCCAAACCCTAAAAGCTAATTTCTCCTTCCCATATGCCTTTATGTTGCTTAAACACCCTCTCTAATGGAGCATCACACAATCCCATGCATAAATATGAAAAATCTGACTAGTTTGCAACTCTCCACACTTCACAACTCTCTTGCTAGCTCGCTCAATTCAACTCGCTCGAATGTTCTTGTATGCAAAGGTAGAAATAATTTCGCAACACATCCTTATATATTTTCTCAAAAAAATTCCACATTTATTTCTCTCCACCTACCACCATACTCATCATTGATTTGGTGTTTCTTTAATTCTTCATTCTTGTTTCGCGCCACAGTCATAACATTCTCGGTGCACCTTCTACTTCTTGGCAGACCTCCTTTCACGTGAACTCATGTGCCAAGTACTTTTCCACTACATCTTTCACCGCCTGCGGCCTACCTTGTGTTACATTGTGTGTCCATCTATCCACACCTAGTCTTCATTCATGAGAAATTTTTCTTTAACCGCACCTTTACTTTAAACACCTACACAAAAAGTTATTTATGCATACACGCCTTCGATCACATTCAAACTTGGTCCATATACCCCGTATATACTCCACCCCACACTAAGGGTATGGGAAGTCCTCTCGTGCATGATGAAAAAACTTAGATAATAATCAACTTCAGTGCGCAAGTGCACTTATTTCACAAAACACTAAACTAAATTGACAAAGCATTGCAATAAGGAAAGGAAACACATATAAAGGGAATGCATTAAGGAAATCTACTATAAATGGAAATACTTCCTTATTACAAACACCAAGAAGACCTATTTATAGTAGGGCTTGGTGACTCCGTTGAAGGGACCGGGAAACCGTATCTCGTCTAGTGCCTCTAATTGGTAAACACCTGAATCAAGTATATAAGTTATAACATACGGTCCCAACCAATGCACCATAAGTTTTCCAGGGTGGTGCAAAAAATTTGAGTCATAAAGAAGAACCATTTGTCCAACTTCAATCTTTTTATCTTTAATGTGTCTATCATGTCATGCCTTCTACCTAGCCTTTTCTTGCTTCTGACTCCATCTTGCTACAACGTGGTTTCATCCACTACATTAGTTTTTCAATACGTTCTTCAAGTGTTTGCTCATCAGGAAAACCTCCTACGTGTGCAATACGCAGAGAAGGTAACATGAATTCCATGGGTATAACAACCTCTGCGCCAAACACCAACTGAAAGGGTGTTGCTTTATTCAACCTTTTGTAGGTTGTCCTGTATGCCCAAAGTACAACAAAGACTTTATCATCCCAGTCTTTCCTTCCAACATCACAAATTTTAGTCAAGGTATGGCTCAATATCTTGTTGAAGGCCTCAACAGTTCCATTTACCTGAGGATGATAGGGTGTTGTTTTATGGTGTGCAACCATAAATTCATCCAATAGTATCCTAATGGTCTCATTAAGAAAATGAGTACCCCTATCACTTGTCAAACTTAAAGGGCATCCATACCTGCTGATAATATTTTCCCACATAAACCTTGTTGTCATAGATGTCGTGTAATCCTTTATAGGTGTTGCTTCTACCCACATTGTAAGATAGTTTATACAAGTTATAATATAATGCGATCCAATCCTAGGCGCGGGTGGGGAACTAATAACCACAAAGTCAATTGCCCATTTATCAAAAGGTTTTTGCGCTAGTAATATGCCTCAAAGGCATTTCATATCTATGCCGTGCTTTCCAAGGAGCCGACAAAGTGGTCACATGACTTACAATATTCTTTGCAATTTTTTTATAACATTTCCCACCATAGACCAGCTAATAGAATCTTACGCGCAATGACATCCTCTGCATAGTGTCCACCCGCAATACCACGACGAGATTCCTCCATAATTGCTTCGTGCTCATGCTTAAGTACACACCTTGGCACACAAATTCATCCTGACCTAGTTTGTATAAGTCTCCACTGATCAACATGTAAGGCGCGACATGGATAACAAGTTGTTTTTTCTCCAAAGTCTTCATACCCTAAGGCCACACCTATTTGCAAAAATACAAAAATATCCTCTAAGTTCGAGGGTGCGCTTTAATCTAAATAGTTGTGCATTTGGCATTGTGTCCTTAATTCTTTACGCATCCTCACCGGTATTAATCCTTGATAAATGATCGGGACCGAGAATTAATCTTGTCCGGCTTCACTACAAATGTAAAGTCAAATTCTGAAATAACAGAACCCACCGGCATATACACCCCTACAAAATGGACTTGTTCACCAATTATTTTAATGTCATGTGATCTATATAAAAGATAAAAGGTGTTGCCAGTAAGTACTGCCAAAATTTATGCAACACATAGATCATGGCAAAAGCCACACGCTCTGTAGTTGTGTAATTATGTTCTCTTTGGATTTAACTTCTTACTCGCAAAGAAAATAGGATGATCAATAATACCTTCTCCAGGATAGGCTAATACTTGCACCAATGGCCATACCAGAGGCATCCACATGTACATGAATAGGAAGATTCCAAGAAGGAAAGCACAAAATGGGCGTTGTAGTAAGTCTTTCCTTCAATGTCTCAAACACGCGTTGTTGTGCTTCACCCCAATGGAACTTTCCTTTACCCTTCAATAATTCTTCCAAGGGCAAAAAAATCTTAGCATATCCTTTGATAAATTTCTGTAATATATCGTGTGCCCCAAGAATCCACACACCTCACTCTGGTTAGTAGGTTCCTCTAAGCCCAAAATAACAACCACCTTAGCAGGATCCAATAACAAGCCTTCTTTACAAATGATGCATCCTAGCAAAGTCCTAAAGGGTGTGGAAAATACACACTTTTTAATATTCAAGGAGATGCTCAACTTTCGGCACCTCTCAAACATTAGTCTCAAATTATCACAGTGATCTTGTACAAGCCCATAGACTATCCAATCATTTAGATACACCTGTAAGAACTTGTGGATAAAATCTTGGAATGCATGTATGGCAATGCATGAAAATATTGTACATGCATTCTTCAATCCAAAGGGCATAACCGTGTATGCAAAACTTCCCCGCTCAATGGTGAAAGTTTTTTTTTTCTGTTGATCCTCCTTAACTATTCTGATGATATCCATAAAATCCATCAGTGAAGGAGTAGATCTCGCGCCCTGCAACACCTTCCAAGATTTCTTCAGTAAATGGTTTGGGAAAAGGATCAATTACACATGCAACATTCAACTCCTTGTAGTCCACAAAAATTTTTATTCTTCCTTTTTTCTTGATACTGATCACCATAGGGCTAACCCACTCTGACTCCTCGATGGGCTCAATGATTCCAGTAATTCAACATTTTATCAATTTCTTCTTTCACCTTGATGCACATCTTAGGGTTCATCCTATAAGGCCTCTTCCTAATCGGGCCCGCACCTTCCTTTAGCTTGATTCTCATCTCGCCCAAAGATTCATGTACCCCTTTCAATTCATGATAGCCTCTAGAAATAGATCCTGGAAGTCGTGCAACAACTCAATTATCTTAACAACCTCAGAGTCAGACCAATAATCTTCGATGATGGCCTCCTTTGGTTCATAATTTGTCCCAATGTTGACCTTCTTATTTTTCATAGGCTCATGGTAGGCACGTGACTTCTCATCTACATTTTCTAAGACCTCATGTGTACCCTCTGTATGCTCAACATCTAGATTTTCTACTTCTTCATCATCAATAATGTAGACCATCTTACCCTTTTCTTTTTCTAGGTAGGTGCGCCCAAGTTGTTCTCGCATCTTTCTTTACTTCTTTGAAGTGTGCCTCTATGTTTGATTCTCCTAGTAACTCCTGAATAAGTTCCTAAGCCTTTGCACTATCTCCCATAGTAAAGTGCTTCATAACCTGTAACACCTCATTCACTAGAGGTTTAGTGGAAAAAATAGTCAAAGTTCTGAATCATATCTGCAGTCAGTTCTTTCTAACTTCTAGTCTCTCTATTTAACTCTGCATAGATATACCATGCGCGCGCGCAACCTTGTGAGGTATAGTAGAATTGGTGCACCCATAACGAAGGTGGTAAGGCATCTTGCCTCTCTTTCCAGAGTCTCTCAAACTGTTGAACATGGTGTTGAGCATCCATCCCATGAAATTCACATATCTTAGTAGGTGCATTGTTGTGAAGAAATCTTGCAGAGAAAGAAATTCTCACCTCTCGCCATTCCAAAAGATTGTTCCTATGGATCATCCACCAACGCGCTACTATACCATGTAAAGTATAAACTAACACATTCCTCCATTCTACTTGATCTGTCCATTGAACCTCCATAGCGCACATGAATACTTCAGGATTTCCTTCTCTAGTGTACCTTGGTACCTGGTTGCTGCCCAAACACCTAACACAACGCAGCTTGCTTACGCGCGTAACTACACTTCTCACTTCACGCCCAACCATTTCACAAGTTCTATGTGCCCAGTTGTCACATGCAAAACTTGTAGTATCACTCAAGGAATGTGCATCATCCCATTGGAGAACTCCTTCCTTCGAAAAATTAAGAACTTCCGGATCTCTAATGGTGCACACATAAATTCTATTTAAATCCTCTTCACTCAAAGGCTCCACAGAAGGTGCAACTTTTCCATCTATCAAAGGCATGATGACTTGCTCTTCCTTGTTCTCAAAACTTATGTAACCTTTATTAAAGCGCAGGTCAACGTTGTTTGCATAACACCAATGGTGCCCAAGTAAAGCTAGAAAATTGTGAACAATATTTTGAGGGCATTCACACTTGTAGTTATTAGGGGATCTGCATGTATAACATGTTCCACGTGGAAAATCACTCCTTCCACCACCACAACCTCGACCTCTAAATCCTCCACGATATCCTCTACCTCTACCACGACCTCCTTCAGAGCGCCCTTCATTATGATCATGGTCATGATGCTCACCTTTCTCCTTAGAGTTATTTATAACGTTGGTCTGTCATATGCCAATATCAATGGCATCATGAATCCGATCAATCAACTGTAATCTTCAAAGATTATCATAAGTAGTAGACTTGCAATTCTTGTAGTAACAAGAAACATTATTTCTTATCACGTGTTGCAACAATGGGCACCGACTTAAACTTTGGTCCAAGTGATAGATCTCACAGTCTAACAACAAGGAGCACACTAATTTACAAGAAAAAACTATGCTTAGCATGCCCTTCTTCTTCACAATTTGTGCACCAAATTCCATTGTCATGTCTCATGCACTGAATTAGTTGATAACTTCTCTAACTATTTTTCCATTTCTGCAATCTAAGATTCCAAGAATGGGCTCACTCCTGTGTCTACACTCCCTACCACCTCAACGTGTAGAGCTGCTTCAAGAGCCTCATGCGGATATGTGTTAGTCTCGATGTGAAAGCACTCTTCTAACGGGCGTGATAAGTCCTCAAATAAACCATTGAGCATGTTCACTCGTGTGTATGTCATAAGATAACTTTGACAAAAGGGTCTTGAACCATGCATCATATTCCCGAACACTCTCAGTAGTGCCTTTCTTGATGTCTTTCAATGCGCTGATGCTCTTCTCATCAAATTCAGTGGATATGAAATTCTTTCAAGAAAGCATCCCGCGGAGTGGTATAATCTACACAAGTCTAGTCAAGGTCAAATTTTCTGTACCAACTATGCATGCGCCCTTGTAATGTAGTTACAAACTGGATTACCTTGCACTCTGGAGTAGTAATCCCCTTCACATGCCATAGTATTTCACACATATGCACGTGCTCGGTTTTATCTTCTACCCTATGTATTCAGGGAGATGAAGAGACATATCCATATAAATATTTTAGGGCTAGTGTGGACCATGCTCACCAGATATAGAACATGTATTACCTCTTATGTTTCCTCCACCCCTAGAACCACCTGATCCTCATAATCCTCCTCCCGTAGCAGGAGTTGAGCGCAGAGGATGCACCGCCTTGTGTTCCAACAGTTGTGTTGAATTGAACTCCCATAGTCTGCGAAGTTTTACTACTTCAGATGTGATTCCAACATTTTGTGTTGAAGACGCACTAAAAAGTATACCTCTTTAATATAACATAGACGCCCGACCCACCATAGATGAATATGCTACTTGATTTACTCCTAAACTTGATGGTAAACTAACTTTGCCTCTCACTACTCTACTGCCCATACTAGCTTGTTGATTCTTTGAATGTCGTAGAAACCGGAAAACCAAGTGCAAGGGCTACGTCACTAGGAGGGACCAAATGCGCACATGCGGTCCATGTCATCTCCACTAGAGCACCCTCATTTGAGGTCAAGAGGGTTCTTTGCCATGCTTTCCCAAATGGGGGAGTTCTAGATGCTTTGGCTCCACGTCCTCTGCATGAGATCCAAATCCTTCACAAACCATCTCTCTCCATAACGACATCCATTCTCTAACTTCATGTAGATTCTCTAAATCCCTCTCACGCGCCTCATTGAACTTAAGTTTCCTTTCTTCTCTATGCCTTTTTGCCACTCTGTCCACCATCTTTCACCACACTCCGCTCCCGCCCCCTCGCATGGTGGGGTTTAGCTAGCCATAGATTTTCTTCCAAATCCAGGGTTACGATCAAGATTTTAATCGCGAAAGTGATACCACACAAATACAATTCCCCCGGGCTCACACAAGATCCGGAACTTAACAAGCTCGGACAGAATACGTAGAAATTGCGTACTCTAAAATATAGCTATTCAGAACACCGCTAAACCAATGATCCACAACATGTGTCTAAATCATATCGGTATCATATAAGGCCTGAAATTCTTCATGTGTCCCGACAAGCATGCGAAACCTCCAATTCCTTTTATACACATAAGAAACCAAAGCCACCCGTATAGCTCTATAGGAAAAATGGAAAAGAAAGTCTCGTACAACGCATCATACAAATTCTGTTCAACCTACATGCGTGCATTAAAATCAAGTCCAATGCTAAAGTTGTGAGCATATTCTTCCTCCAAATCATCTAACCATTCTTCAATATCGCCAAGGTCAACCAAGACGTCTTCATCATGGAACATCCTGGAAAACAATCGAAAATGAGATCCCGGCAACGGAACAAAAATGTAGCCTAAATTTTACCACCAACAGCCCTAGGCACGTTGGCACATCACTCATCCTGAATTGAGCGTTCACTCGAAGCGTGCAAGGGTACCAAGTCCCTCTTTAGAGAATATTATTCAAGATGTTAGCATGATTGAATGTATATTTCAGATCCATAACAAATAATCAATTAAACCACGGTGCATAAACTAGATCTAGATCTTAACCATATGAAGGAATAACTAAACAATTACTATAATCAGATTTACCATACAAGATCCATGCTCAATTACATCCAACACCATTATCCAGCCAATAAGATCCATTATATTAAATATGTAAAACACATAAGCTTCATACATCATACAGTCTCCATGGTCATGTGCTCATAAATTCGCAACATAACACTACAATAACATCCGATCCCTAATCCATGCAAATCAATACATATTTATAGGGGTGGGGACTTTCCCTTCACCTCCCATGCACCTTCAAAAATAGGCTACATGCTAATAATAGCCATGCACCCTTACATGAGAATAAAAAAGCATGCAAGCTCGCTAATAATAGATTACCTAATAATACAACTACAGTATAATCCTATTATTAGCTCCAAAACTCTGCATGACACTCGATCTTCTACGGTCCTAAAATAGCCTTTGTGTATTCTCCAAGTGTTCGAAAAATGTGCTCTTCACTCCACATCCAAAATTAGCCCCAATTAGGAAAGCAACTAAGTCCCGATTTCAAACTATTCAGGCATGCCCTATTTTGCTATACTTCCACGTGCTCCTTTGTGCCATGTGTCTACATGCCTAATCCTTCCACTCTTTCATACTTAAGTTGTATTTCATCAGCTCAACATTTGTTGGGGATCTTCTTTTCTATTGAATTTAGAGAATTTTGGAATCTCCCAATGTGGAGGATATGGATTAACAGCATAGATGGATTGATGGGTTCATTATAGATTTTATCATAAGTAAATGTACTTTTGGGGCCCAAGGTAGTGGCCTCTAAGTTATCCATTCTACTCAACAAGGCTTACATAAGATCATTTGATGTATGAGGATGGGGACCTGATTGATGTTGTTGTGGATTGTAGGAAGTAGATGGATTAGGTTGTGAGTAAGATTGATAATGTTGGGCATAATTGGGAGTTTGTGGGGGTGGTTGATAGGAAGGAACATAATTAAAGGTTTTTGATTGGGTGGGTTGCAAAGTAGGATGTTGTAAAGGGATGTAGTTAGATGGGTAAGATTATGAGGATTGTTGTTGAGTGATAAGGGGATTGGATTGGATTTGTGTTATATGATTTTGTGTATGCGCATGAGGTGGTTGGGATGTTTTAAGGGATTGGTTGGAAAACATATGTCAAAAGATGCTTCGGAGTGGAGGTTGGTTAGTTTGAGTCAAATCCAAGGGGAAGTTGTGAGATAGAAATATTAGGGTGTACATCAGATGTTAGAAGAGGCACCAAGCTTTGAAAGTGTTACTCGGTGGTGGAGGAGGTATGTTGGAGTCTTGAAGATTTTGGGAGGGAGTGTTTATGATAATGGTAGATGAGGAGGGAATAGGAATGGAGGGTATAGGGATGGTTGTAGTGGTATTGATACGTGGTAGATTAGGTGGGATAGGCACCACTAATTGTGTAGACTATTGGGTTTGGGGATCCGTGCTTTAGAGAATTCACGACGGACATGTTTGTTTTGGGATAATGTTAGCTCATTCATGGCCCTAGGGAAAAAGATGACGAGTTGGGAGGTGAGGACTTCAATAGATTTGGATTGTGGGGGATAACTATAAAGCTATTGAAGAGGGGGTCCATCAATAGGGATGTTGGTGGATTTGCAAACTAGATAGTCATGGAGGGTGATGAGGTTAGCATCGAGGAGTTCTTGAAATTCCAAGCATCTGCGAGGGATAGTGGGGGTCCAAGTGCTTCAAGGAAGTAACTCCAAAGGAGGTGTGGCATTTCTAGAAGGGATGGAGTGATGGTAGACAAAGGGATTGGTCTCGATATGGGGATTTCCTTGAACCACATGGGGCCCATGAGGAGGAACCATAGGGATAGTGGATAGGGAGGAAAAGGATGATGCCACCAAAGGTGTAGAAGAAACAAGAGTGAGACCATATGTTTTTCGTGAAGGTTTAGTTGAGATGGGTATGCCATTAGAAGCGAGTTGATTGTTCCATTATTTTAGCTTGGGAGCGAGTAACAATGGGCATGAAATAAACAAGCAAAATCCTATGTAAAATATTAATGCAACATGTAAGTTAAGAAGTGGAATTTTGTTTATCTTAGTTATGAATAGAATGTGAAGAGGGAAGAGGCTCAAAGGGAACCTAAATAAATGGTTACTCTATGGATGGTTTCAGGTGTGTTTAAGGATGGAGTCCTTGATATACCCAAAGGTACGTGAGGCCCGAATCTGTGATGACTATTGGTACATGGCCTGATATAGGGGCCTACCCCTATACTTCATACACCACAATGATAAGGGTGTTGGGTGCTTATCCAATATACTAATAGTTAAAAAATTATTACATGGCTAGAACACCATGGCAGCTTCCTTATTGGGTGATGAAATCCCAATAGCTCCACCTAGGTAGAAATTGTTTAGATGTGTAGATTGTGTGTGTGGTTTGGTTGTGTGTGAAGAAAATGTGAATGCAAAGTGTTACCACCTAATTAAGCTATGTGATCAAGCAAATATGAATAAGGTTCACTTTAGATCCAAATCCCAAATATGATGTTTTATGAAGACACGAAAGACAAGGGAAGAATCATGTGAGAAACAAGAAAACAAAGATCAAAAGAGGAATACCTAGATAATGTTTTTCCTTTTTCAAAATTACATACGAGTTGCTTTAAACAAGCAAGCAAACTCTCTAAGAACACAAGAAAAAAACTCCGTCTTGCAGAGTTAGTGGAAAAAGGAAAATAAAACATAGAATAAGAATTTTAAAAAGAATAAGGAACTTACCAAAGGAGTAGGTCCCATCAGCGTGTCATAATGTTTAAATATTTTTTCACTCATGTTCCAAGTTAATGAAATAGTATACTAGTAAACAAGAAACTCCAAATATGGGAGGGTTTAAGGATACCTCCAATGTGTGATAATGATAGTGATAGAAGACAAGTGCACAAATCCTTTCAGAATTGAGCTTGATTACCTCCACACCACAAAGGATAAATGCATAAGAGAATATTATTAGATTTATATGGTGGGCTACCTGATTAAAGCCAGTCCCGAGAAGTGATGAACTTCCTAGGAAGGATGTCAACCCACTTATTTAGAAGATTGATTGAAAATAATAAATAGATAACATGAGAAAGATAACTAGAATAGAAAATCTCAGAATAATGATAAAATAGAGATCAGATAATGATAAATTTAAGATAAAGGATGCAAACCGAGACGAGGGTTTGATGAAGACCAGAGACATTCGATGACAACTATAACAAAAAGCGAGATCCTGGGGTGTCGGATAGGAAAACTAGAAAGATTACATGATTTGGGTGTTGCGTATAGTAGAAACCGATAGCAGATGGGACAAAATGTAGGAAAAAGTATAATTTGAGACAAATCAGTCAATGGTGACTATGAAGTAGTTGACGGAAAATGCATTGACTCGGGGTTTGATTAAGGTTGATGAGTGGTAAACAAGTTATGTGAAGGAAAGAAGGATGACTAATGTAATTGTAGAGCTTTGAAATGACAAGAAGACTTGGAAATGGCTAATGAAGGAATGATGAAACAAAAGAAGTCTTCCAACAATCTCCAAGCTCCAAATCTTCCAAAATGATAGAAAAAGGCTCCAAAGTGGCTTCAAGAGGTTGGTAGCAACTAAAAAGAAGACAAGAAACGTAAATTTTTTTGCTAGAAGTCGGATCTCAAGAGTTTCATCCTCATGGGAATGGAGTGATAATGCATATATATGGTCACCGACGAGTGATAGGGTCATCGTCGACTACAGAGAATTATTAATTTGGCTTAGGTGGATGATGCACAACTCAAGACATGATGCCTAATTATGGTTAGATTAAGGATAAAAGTTAATTAAGTGAGTTGGAGTGCATATGGATGAGAAATAGTGGTTGGATGGTTGGAAACATTAAATGTGGGTAGGTGATGAGTCTAGAAAGGATAAATGGGAGGTTAGGGATGTAATTAAGATAATAAATATGTTTAGGGATGATAGGAATAATTAGGGTGCATGAAATGATGATGGGATTAAGATAGGAAAATATAATATAGGGGAAATAAATATGATTTAGGAGGGAAATTAAATTTTGGATAAGGATATGGGTGTGAGTATGCACAATGATGACTAAGGGGTGAGCGAACGCGAAATGGAGGGTTAATGAACCAAATTTTGGTTTTTACACACAACCCAATGTTTTAGGGTACTAACTATGGAGGGTTCCAACATACCTATATATTCACTTCCCCATTTTTGATTTGTGAATAAAATAAATTCTAAGGGATAACCACTTATCGATGCACTGCATATATGGTCAACATATTCATATAATAAAATGTTTCCTAAACCGTAGGTGTTTTTGATATACCAAATGTATGTGGAAGCTAAAAACTATAAATAGTGTTTTCGAGGCTTAGGTACTAGTGAAACATTTGTTACCTCACTTCACACGTATTCACATACTTAGCTAAAAATGATAGTTCATATGATTGTTTAAAACCCCTAGATAAATACTAAAAACAACTCCAACCTTTAGTATCCCACTAGTTTTATCAATTCTTGATCACCAAGATTCACTAAGGGAGAGATGAGAGCATATGATGGGTAGTTGAAGTAGGACACTAAAAATAATATTAAAGTTAGGAAGGTAAAGTAAAATCCCCAAAAAGGAAAATCTAATATTATATCTAAATACATTGAGCATGAAATCAATAAATATATACAAGCTCTATAAAAACATGATGTAAGAGGTGAATATATCTAATAAGATTTGATAACATGTTAGAATTATGGACACGTTATACGATCAATGAAATACCTTAATGCTATCACCCATATGAATGTAATAAAGTACATAAAGATAAGACATGATTTATCCATGTAGTATTACTATCTCTTTAGTTGAAATCTTTAGCATAAATTCACAAGTTGTGGTGTCCTATTTTTTTCGAAAGCACTTGGAAACATTTTCTGGAAATTTTACAAAAACTTGGTATTTAAATAAATATGTGAAATTATTCATACATATATTCCCATTTCAAACACCCTTTAATAAACTAAGTGGTCCCTATTCTCTAGTTCAACATTATCAAAACCAAATTAGTCTATATAAAAGTCATATCACACTCTAGATAAACATTATAAAAATTCTAGTTTTAAGTTTCATGACCTCATGATGGGTTTGTGGGCCCTAGAGATGTTTATTAAAAAATCTATCCAATGTTCATGAATGCATCCTTCGCCAATCCAATGATCATAATTTCAAATGGGTAACTTATCTTAGTCGACCTTATCATGATTTTAGGGTTGGTTGAGTAGGAAACCTAATGAGAGGTCTTCTATTTAAATAGAGGAACCTAAATCCATTGAAACCATATGGATTTCAGTTCACTCCTTGGAGATCATTAAACACAAAGAGCATATTCTTCCTAAATGTTCTAAGAGCAATCTAAGATTAGTCAAGAACAAAATTTTGAAGAATCCTTGAAATCTATATGTATATGTCATTAAGTGCCAAATTCAAATAAATGGTTTCATTTTAAGTTAATTATTATGTATTTCTAATTGCATCTAATTATATAGCATTTGGAGAACTATGTGGATTTAGGACATCTTTAGAGTATTGTTATATAGGAAACCTTCAACAATCATGGGATATTGGGATCAATCCAAACCAATATGTAACTCCTTTTAAAGGTATTTCATATGAAAAATAAGAAAATTTAGGGTTTGGAAAAAGAACAAGGAATTTAAATTGTATCATAGATAATCGTGCAATAATATAGGCCCTCATAACAAAATATCGGATCAAGGAAAAATTGCATCGAGAATCCAAAATTCATCCAGTCTACATTACCCACACTCTTAACTCTTAGATAGATTTAGTTCCAACATAATATGAGATAGGTAAGTTTGAAACCGAATCTATTTGACATTTTTTAACCCATCTAGATCATGCTTTCATATTATGATTTCTCTTGAGCACCTTGATGATTATCATCCCATATTTTAAACACAATGTTTCATCTTCTACAATCCTTACTTGGTGACTTCATTCCATTTCCATTTCTTAATCAATGTTTTAGTGTTATTAGAGTGATTATATTATTCTAAACCCCGACTTCACATAAATGAGGTTGGATTAAAACTTCCACTTATTAAAATGTGAATTATCTCTCTTAATTCAATTTAATTATGCTTTGGTGTAATTTTAATAAAATATTTTTGTGAATTTGATAGTTTTGTGGGATACGAGAACCTAGGATTTTATTTTTTACCCATTAGGGTTTAAACCTTTAACTTAGTTATACTAGTTTATTTTTCATTGATCTAAATCACATATACCAATTTTGAATGAAAAAAAATTACATTATTGATCTTAGATCATGCACACCTAATGTATTTTTGGATTCTAAAATGTTTGCCATAACTATTCGAGAGGAGTGATCACTCATGGATCCATTTTATCGTCCTCTCCCTTTAGGAACCATGGCCATGGGTAATCAATATATCCATGTGAATGCCCCTAATTCTCATAGGATGTTTGAAAAATACCATGGGTTATATGATAGATTTATATTTTCTATGTAATTTTTATCTAATATAATTTTACGTCATGTTAGGAGCACACATGATTGTAATGTTGTATTCTTAGGTAACAAAGGGACCACTAGTAATACACCTTGATTGATTCATTGTTCTCTATATGGATTCTAAAATAACTCATGTCACTACTTGGAGGATGTGATCCATTATGGATCCATTCACCTCTCCTCATTATTTCTTGCCTAAGGGTGGGATCAATAAAAAAACCTATTTATAATCACAAATTCATACTACGAGCTGCAAAAACACATTAAGTATCCATATTTATAACCTAATAAGGTAGGATCCAAAATAATCACAATCCCAATGGAGGAATGAACCAAAATAACCATATTATTTATCTCCACCACCTATGCGAACTATATAAACAAGGATTATAATCCCATAGATAAACTTAAGAATACTTAGGCTAATGTTTCTATCCTCTAGTCACTAAAAAGGCCTATTATTTACAAATATATAATTCATATGTCCTTGTGCAATGTTACGATACTAAATACCACTAAGCCGATACAATTTTAATCTATTGTAAATACACTAAAATAAAGTGAAAGTATAATATATTTTGAAAAAGAGGATCTTCTACCACAATTTCTTGTTAGTTTACACTTATGCACATATATCTAGGTATGTATTGGTAGTAAAAGGGGTCAAACATGTTCTTGTCAATAATGGATCGGGGTTGGATATATGTAACAAAAGTTTTATATATATAACAAGAATCAACAACTAGTCTCTTAAATATTGTGATATGATGATCAAAGGATTTGATAATATTTACAAATAAACCTTAGGTACGATCACCTTTAAAACCATTTCCCACAATGTGCCAAGTAATGTCTATTAAGTTTAACTAGAGTATCATATAAGTTAGACCTTGGATTCATGTCAAGGATGAAAACCATTATAGATTACATAAATGTGAAAAAATGCATTCATGAGATATATGTATATACATCCTCTATAGATGACAATCCATATAAAAATTATCCAATAGCAGAGCCTATAGAGAACTTTATCTGTAAACATGTGTCCCAAAAACACACACTAAACCACCAAATAAAATCACATCGATGGAGAAAATTGGGGCATATAAAGTTGAATAGATAATACAACTAAATATGGATAGATTAACTCATACTAAAATGATTTTACATAACCATAAATAAATGCCTACATAATAAGAAATAATAACATGATGTCGACGATGGTGATGATGATAGTAATATTTTTTAATACCTTCGATAAATATTGGAAAATATTTCATTCCATCCCCATTTCTCCAAGGGAATATATAAATTATTTAGATACCTCGACATTAGTCATTTATATAAAAATGACATGATACAAGAAATATCTCCGAACATACATAAAAAACAAAAACAAATCGATAAAGCAATGGACACATTAATTAATGTGATGCTTAGCCCTAATAAAAATAATTGACACGATGTAAATTACTATAATGACCCACCTTTGGCACAACACATATTATGTAAAATTTATCATGATCAACACTATACAAATAATATATAGCCCAAGTTATCCATACTTGACTAAATATTGATATTATGTATGAATATTCTACACTAAGTGCTTCATCAAAGAAATAATTTGCCAAACCCAAGATGAACCAACATTAAGAAGTGGTATATATATAAAAATGCATAATAAAAATGATTTTAGCCTCTATAAAATATCCAAATCAATAATATTTAAACCACAAAAATACAACCTTTATAAATGACTCAAAAATGATTCCAATTATAGATGACTGATTCTTGAGCACAAGCTTAATCTCCAAACTTGGTTCAAAAATAATTTTGGTGAAAAAAATTGGATTTCAAACCAATCTTAGGCTTTCTTCTCATTCTACAACATTTAATCATCCTCACCTTAAGATAGTCTTGCAACAACCTCGCGAGTATTCTCTAGATAGAGCTTTGATGTATTCTCTTGACATGAAATGGTGTTAACCTAGTTTTTTTTGTTCTATTCAAGTTAATGAAATAGTAATGAAAGAGAAAAGTAACTCAAAACATGGAGGGTTTATAGTACCTTAAGATGGAATGAATGGATGTGGGTGTAAAATTTGAACTCCTTCTGCGAGCTTGATGACCTACACAATAAAGAGCACTAGAAAAAAATGGCTTAGTGGATAGGATGGAGGGTTGCACGACTAAATTGGTTCCAAGAAGCGTGAAATTTTTGGATGGATGTTAAACCTCTTGTAAATAAGATAAAATAGGAAATCGATAATGGATTTGATAAAAATATGTAGTATTTGAAGCAAAACAAAAAATAAAAGTTGGATCTAAGGTGATAAAAAGAAGATCGACCTAAATACAACAAAGTAAACCAAACCGAAAGGGGTTAACGGTGACCCGAGGCAACAATGAGCCAATCAATGGAAAATGGGGTAGATGACCTACAACAACAGTGTGAAAATGCATATCTGAAGCTTTTGATGCTAGATCTTAGATTCAAAAATGGATTGATGCAAAAAGACCCACGGAAGATCTAGAATAGAGAGAAACAAAAAGGATGCAATAAAATTAAATGAAAAAGGGGAAATACTAAAAATGGGGACCGAGTTGGTGGCGATCTAGGTTAGTCAACGGTGAATGGGGATCGACAGAGTGGATCTTGAGTGACAGACAAAATCTGAATGGCGAGATGAAGTGTAAGATTAAAAACACACGTGGTGAAGACCTAGATGGCGTAAACGAATAAAATGAAGGTTGGGTCAATGATGCTTGAACTAAATCGGTGGCATCTTAGACTTGTTAGGGTATGGATGAAAGTGTGAGGACTGAAATGGAGACCTACATACAAAGCGAAGGATGAAAGAAAGCGATGCATAATCCCCAAAGATACCCGAACCTACGAGAAGATGTTAGTGGCAACAATGTAGCAATAACAACACAAAATATGTCAAAATAAAATAAGCCTCTCTAAATCATCAAAGTTGATATTTTAAAGCTCCAAGAAGGCTCCAAAGTGGGTGTGATAGCTATAAAAGAACTAAGAGATGAATAAAAGATCGCATGATAGCTCAAGGATTCCAAAATTGCATCCATTTGTAAGGAGGGCTAAGGGTGCATTCATAGGGTCATCATTGATTGTGGGGAGCCATGCATTTAGGTGGTGGAATGATTCCAAACTCGAGGCACAAAGGGCCTAAAGAGGGCATATTAAGGTTTTGGGTGCTATGCAGGTTAGGGTTGCTTAGGGAAGAGAAATGGGTAGGTGGGTGGTTAAAATGAGTAAATAAAGGTCGTGGATGGGTAAAATTATTAAATAATGGCCTAGGGATAGAAAATTACGAGATTTAGGGATGAGAGAAAAATCAGGTGGAGATTAGGATTAATTAATGGTGATTAAGGATAATTAAGAAAATGATTTAGGGAGAATAAAATAATGAGATGAGAATTAGAGATAATTAAGGATAATTAGCCTAAATAATAAAATAAATGGAAAATGCATGATTAAAGGTGGGAAATGGGAATTAATGGGATAACTTAAATTTAAGAGGGAAACTGAAATTCAAATGGGTAAGCAAGATGAAAGAGCAAACTCGGGGTGAAGGGGAGGAACGATACCAAAAATTGGTGTCTACATTTTCCCTTTTTTATGAGTGGTTTGCGTTGGGCAAGCCACGAGACAAAAAAGAAAAAGTGATGAAAGGATGATTAATTGGGTGCTCCCCCTCAAACTAGGGATTGACGACATAAAAGAAGTCAATCACGAGTTTGAAAGAGGGAGATGAAGAAAATATGAGAAGAGAGGATGAAGGGATAATATATCCCGAGATGAGGAGAAATAAAAAAGAAAAAAAGAGGGCGGTGATTCCAATATCGTTTAGTAGGGAACAAAGGACGGTCTCAAGGGAGATGACGGCAATGTCCTACGGACCTACGTGAGTGGGAAAAATCACTACAAAATGGAGGGAAACCAAGGGGAATCCACTCGAGAGGGATGAACATGTCATAGAACCAACGGGTTAAAGGAAATCAACAAACATTCACAAATAAAGGAAAAAAATGGTTGGGACAAAGGTCACGATAAAAGGATAAGGGGTGGGAACAAGAGTATGCATCTAAGGGAGGAACGAAAGAGAATGAAGTTAAATAATGAATCCTAAAGAGGGAACACAAGGATACAAAGAAGCCCAGGAAGGACAAATAAGGATGATGAAGATGCCACTCAAGGGAGTGGCAAAGGAAGGATTGATCGAAAGATAAGCAAGAAGCAAGGATGAAAAGGCAAGTTTGGGTCGATAGTGACTTAAGCAAGTTAGTAATGACCGTGGTCAAAGTGGCGGTAACCGTGGTTAGTGGGTTAAATAAACCAATGAGCCGACCTAACAAGCTCATTTGCACACGACAAGTTGACGATCGAGAGCTCTCACTATGTGTGTGTGTGTGTGTGTGTGAGAGAGAGAGAGAGAGAGAGAGAGAGAGAGAGAGAGAGAGAGAGAGAGAGAGAGGACCCGCGGGATGGTGAGTTCCGAACTAGAGTTTATTTTTATGTTTTAATTGTGTTTTGATATTTTTTGTATTTTATCAAATTTTGAGCTTGACATGAGGCGGTCACTGCGAGTTAATACAGTTGCCATCGAATGGGACCCAGAAGGTGTCAACCCAAGCTGGGTCGGCGTTGACCAAGGTGGATGACTTATATTTTAGTTATTTTGATTTTGGATGATGCGGTTATCTCGATGTTTGTGTGTTTCACTAGTTTTTAGGCTCGAGAGACCTTATATTTGAGAGATAGAGTGCCCGCCTCATATGATAAAATCTCGGGGATATAGTGGATGTTGAGTGGGGTCACTTATCATTCGTCATATTAGGTGGATTCGACACTATCGGCCGGATTCCACGAGACGGGGTACTTATTATATAACTTTTGGAGAGATGGGATGTGTGTACATGCACATTCTAGTTCGAATGGGTGAAATGACCATCACCTTGGAGGATGTCTATAAGATATTGAGATTGCCGATACAGGGTAGTAGGTAGTTCTCATTACAATGGAGAACATATTGAAGGTTTTGACATGGATTTTTTGATCTGATGGCCCATACATTACATTTTGTTCAAGGGCATTTTATTATCTTATGAAATATGATTGTGGGGTGCCTCGGAGTAGGTTGATTTACTTAGTTATTATGACGATATCTTCTTTATGCACTACTTGACTCGGGAGGTGCATGATTTCCATGGACACTAGCAGGAGTCCTAACCAAGATAGTTGATCATAAGACATTGTTCTCTTTTGGCACTACGCTATTGGAGCAGTGTATCATGATCTATCTACATACATAGAGATGAGGAGGATAGGATTGGATGTTGGGTTCCTCCTACATTATTGGGCTTATGAGCACATAACAATGATGAGACCACCATGGTTGTCATGGGTTGTAGGTGACCATATTGTGTTGACAGTGGGATTTCTGAGGTGGTGAGTTGATCAAGCTCATGGGGATAAGAGAGAGAGGGATGCCGCATGGTACAAGGATAGACTTGTGGAGCTAGAGACAAAGAAGGTTAGATGACAACCATTTCGTGACGCCCCTGCATGGCCCGAAGTTAATGTGGAGCTAGCCGAGATGATACATACTAGGTGGGTATAGGGATAAAGGCTTGCGATGATAGAGGCCATCTAGTTTGAAAAATTGCAGGGTAGTTCGAGATGGTTCAAACAGTCTCTACGGAGCTTATTGTATATAGGAGAGATGAGTCAAAGAGACATCTTCCTAGTTACCACATGAATGGTCCACTAGAGGAGGTAGGGAGCTATAGGATGAGAATGATGACATGGGAGTTGGCGCCAAGTTTGCTTGACTAGATGAACACCACATGGGAAGCTCAAATGGTGGCCAAGAGAGGCGATGATGGAGATGAGGAGGAGGAGGAGATGGCTGCAGAGGAGGATGTAGCTCCTCAAGGTGAGATGGAGGATACGAGATGAGGTGGCACGTCTACGAAGTGAAACCGGACTAACTTGAAAGGTACATTTTTCAGCATGAGCGAGAGGCTTCGATAGAAGGCCTTGACCTGCGGCGGGGAGATGGATCGAGGCCATAGTGCAGAGAGACAGATATAGGCGAAGTGAGAGGCCTATAGGTCGAGATTTGGGGACCTTGGGCCCATATTAGGTGTAGAGTCGGTAGCTCTACACTAGCTACATCACATGGGGTTGTAGGGTAGATGGGGCCACCGGGAAAATCTCTCTAAGCTTATATATAGCTCTAAAGAATGCGGAGGTGAGGTATTATGAGGAGATTGTGACACATAAGCTTCCTCGCACGAAGAGATACACCGAGCATCTATCACTATAGTGGGAAGGATCTAGTGTCACACCCAACCAACACCATCTAGGAGTACAACGAACATGGCACAACCACCGCGAGGCAAGGGTCATGATGAGGCCCATGGATTGATAGCAACACATGTCCTAAGAGGGTAGTACTTGAGATTATCCGAAACATGAATTTTTCCTAGATAAAACTCCGGCTCGATTAACTACATACAAAATTTAACTTGAGCAATAACTACTATATCTTGACCAAAATTTGAATTCGGAAGTCTAATACATTTTTCAATAGATAATCCATTAAAATTTACAAAATAAATCAATTATAACCATAATTTATTGAATAAAACAGTAAATTACCTTTAAAATCTACGACTACATTTAAAACAAGATTAATTAAGCATTTAAAACATGATTAAAATTAATTTATGGACCTTAGGCTTACAAAATAAACCAAGGATCAAACAATTTTGGAGTGCGGATGGATTTGCGAAGGCAAAATACAAGAGGAAATAATTAATTGGAAATGGTTACAAAAGTTTGACATTGCGAAATAAGACACGTGGAACCTTTTTACTAGTTCGCATTTCACAAAATCAATAATTGTTTACCAAGGTTATGTCACTACAAAGACTATATGCACGTGGCTCTTTATTATTCATTTGCACTTCATAGTGCGGGAAAATTGATGAAAGAACATTTAATAACAAGAAAAATCATTGAAAAATTGTATACACATGGAGGCATCTAAATGGCTCAATTTTCACAAACTGACAAGGTACTTACAAAGAAAAACATATGCGAAATAAAACATGGACAAATTCTATTGGTTCGCATTCCGAAAAACATGACAAGATACTGACACCGTGAAATCGATGGCTTAATCTTATTGGTTTGGGTTTCGCATTTGGCGGAATACAAGATTTGTGAAGAACGTGGAGTGCTATCATTGGTTCACACTTCGCAACACGAAAAACTTGACAAGGGCTTTACATTGCGATGTAAAATGTTGTACTCTCATTGGCTAAATCTTTCGCAATAGTAAGCAAGTCTAACACAACAACAACACACGGACCTCTTGGATTGGTTAAAGCATAAAATAATCTAGCAACCTCCGACGTCAATGAATGGCATGTGCAGCATTTTAATTGGTTTGATGTGCGCAATTATATATTGCATTGTGTGGCAGACTTAGAAATAAAATTGATTGTTTCTAAGGGAACTTTTGGGTCCAAGGCTTACAAACAAAAATACGATTGCGCAAAATACATAATACAAATAATTTAGCCAAAATACCATTAAATTTATAAGATTTTTCTTTTAATTATGATACAATACATCAACACAAGCTTATTCTATCTTAAATCATACAAAATCTTTGAAGATAACAGACATACATAACCAAAATTACATATTTTATTAATTTAATTCTACAAATTCACTATTTTTACCAAACAATAGTGTATTTTAACAGTATACATCGCATAATAGAAAAAACTACATTTTTTGCTCTTTTAAGAGAATAAATTTAGTTACATATAATTTTCCAACAAAATTTACATTGTTGCGAGAGATTTATATAGTTTGACGGAGAGAATACTTATCTGAATCAATGGATACGAAATCCCAATGTCGAGAGAAGACAAGGATCAAGAATTCTAATTCAAAATTCCAACACAGAGAGAGAGAGAACACTAATCAGGAATTATTAATACCAAAATTCCATCGCATCCACAGGTTTACAAACACCAGACTATGGTCGCATATGAGAGGAAAAATACTATACACTGTGTGTATATTCACCTTGCTCTGACCAGGAACCATCTAAGGTTGTACTCTATACCTCTAGTTAGGACACCGTTGGTGCCCCTCTCTATTGCCCACCACCTTTTTGTAACCTAGTCAGCCTTGTAATTACTTCCACAAACTAAATTCACTAATTCCTTAAGACTCTTTTCACAATTGTTCTCTATCTCTAGATCTCAAGCCCAATTCCTTGTCTCTCTTCCTTTGTTCATATCTTCATTCATTTGTTTTTTTCTTTATTTCTCATATTTACATATCTTTTATAATACATCATAGGTGGTTACAAACCAACACAATGGTTCTCACACCTTTTCATAAGTCAAATTAAGCATCTTTAATCAAATGCTCGGGATATTCATCCCTTTAGTTAGCAAATAGCTTTATTACAATGTCTTTATAAAGAATCTTATCTTAAACTTGTATTAACAAGCCTCAAACCGAACTTGTCTTTAGAAATCGACAACTCTTCATTACTTATAATGATTCGGGATTTAGTCACATAACATTTCTCCCCCTTGAATCAGCTACTATCCTCAGTAGTGTCAAGTCTATTATGAAAAATCACAGAACAAAACACAAGTCATTAGTCAAACAGATCAGGATATTGTTCCTTAAGATAATCTTCTCTTTCCCAAGTAGCGCTATCCACATCACAAGAAGACCATTTTAATTTTATTTCTTTAATTTCTCTGTTTCTAAGTTTCCTAGTCCTAGTTTCCAAAATCATTTATGGTTCAATTTGAAACTCACAAGTAGGTTCTATAGTTATGTTCTTCCGATCCACAACATGTTTATCATAAAAATGTCTTTTTAACAAACTCACATGAAAAACATTATGAATTCTAGACAACTCAGGAGGTAAAACAAGTCTATAAGCAAGATTTCCTATTCTTTCAATAATTTCAAAAGGTCCACAATAGCAAGGAGCTAACTTAGCATATTTTCCTAACTTCAAAGAACTCCTTTTTGGTTTAAATTTCAAAAACACTTTATCACCTACAAAAACTCTCTAACAGACCTTTTAGAATTAGCAAATTGTTTATGTCTATCCTGAGTAGCTTTCATATTTTGTTTTTCCCTAGTTATGATTTCTTCCATTTCTTTTACATTGTCATTACCATACCAGGATCTATGCTTGAGATTAGACCAAGAAATAGGGGTAGCACAATTTCTACCATAAACAACCTTGAAAGGAGTCATCTTAGTAGAAGTATGATAACCTTGATTGTAAGAAAATTCAATCAAGTGTAAATATTGCTCCCAATTTCTAGGTTTATCCCCATTATACATCCTAAGCATTTCCTCTAAAATTATATTAATCCTTTCAATTTTCCCATCAGACTTAGGATGATATGCAGTGCTAAAGTTTAAGCTAGTACCCAACTCATCAAACAAAGATCTCCAAAAAGAAGAAGTAAATCTAGGATCTCTATTAGTTACAATATTTTTAGGAATGTCATGCAAATGAAATATTTCTTTGGAAAATAAATGAGCTACATCAGAAGCATATGACTTAATTTTAGTAGGAAGAAAATGAGCCATTTTAGTTAATCTATCAACAACAACAAGAATAGAATCATGTCCATTCCTAGTCTTAGGAAAACCAGTAATAAAATCCATACTAACAGATTCCCATTTCCAGTCAGGTATAGGTAAAGGTTGTAACAAACCAAGTTTACTACATTGCTCAATTTTTACCTTTTGACAAGTCATACATTTACGCACATATTCACGAATGTCTTTTTTTCATCTTTGGCCAAAAATATTTTTTCTTAACAGAGGAGTAAGTTTTATGAAACCCAGGATGACCAACTATAGGTATGTCATGAGAATCTTTCAAAATTTTTGTTTTAGATCAACAAGATTAGGAATACACATTCTATTTTTATAATACAATAATCCACAATTATCAAGCAAATAATGAGAGATTCTATCTTGCAAATGCACATTTTGAGTTCCATTTTTCAAACCAACATATATATCACAAAAATATTTATCAGTAGGTAAAGCTTCTTGTATAACTTCCTCAAAATGACTTCTTTTTATAGACACAACATTACAATAAAAAAATTCTACTTAAAGCATCATCCACAACATTTTCTCTACCAGGAACATATTGAATATCAAAATCATATTGGCTTAATATTTCAACCCATCTTCTTTGCCTCATATTTAACAAAGGTTATGTGAAGATGTATTGTAAACCTCTATGATTAGTTTTCAAGACAAATTTATTTCCTAATAGATAGTGTCTCCAAATATTTAAAGCATGAACAATTCCAAGCAATTCTAAATCATGAGTAGGATAGTTTTTCTCAGCAGACAGTAATTTCCTAGAACCAAAACAAACAACTCTATTTTCTTGCATTAACACACAACCAATTCCGAATTACAAGCATCAATAACAACAAGTAAATGGTTTAGAAAAATCAGGAGTGCATAATATAGGTGTAGTAATTAAAGCCTCTTTTAATTTATTAAAAGAAAGATCACACTCTTCAGTCTAACAATACTTTCTATCCTTTTTAGTTAAATCAATAAGTGGAGAAGCAATTCTTGAATAGTTTTTAATAAATCTACATAAAAACCAGATAATCCAAGAAAACTTTGAACTTCATGGGAATATTTAGGTATAGTCCATTCTTCTACAGCTTTTACTTTTGATGGATTAGGGGAAATACCTTTTTCAGAAATAATATGGCCTAAATAAGAAACTTCATTTTTAAAGAATTCACATTTACTCAGTTTCCCAAAAATTTGATGCTTCCTTAAAGTTTCTAACATGATTTTTATGTTCCTCTTTAGATTTAGAATAAATCAGAATGTCATCAAGAAAAATAATCACAAACACATCCAGAAAAGGATGGAAAACATCATGCATCAAAGTCATAAAAGTGGCTGGAGCGTTAGTCAAACCAAAAGGCATCACAACAAACTCATAATGGCCATATCTAGTATGAAAAGTAGTTTTAGGAATATCGATTCTTAACTCTAATTTGATGATAGCTAGAACGTAGATCAATTTTAGAAAAATATTTAACACCATTTAACTGATCTAACAAATCATCAATTCTAGGCAAAGGATACTTGTTTTTAATAGTCACTTTATTTAACTACCTATAGTCTATGCATAGTCTCATGGTGCCATCTTTCTTTTTCACAAACAAAACAAGAGCACCCCATGGAGAAACACTAGGTCTGATTTTTCCTAATTTAATCAATTCAGCCAATTCAGGTATGGATTGCCTATATGGTACTCTAGAAATAGGTTCACTACTAGGAATAATGTCAATAACATGCTCAACAGATCTCCTAGGAGGAAAATCTTCAACACCAAAAGGAAAAACATCCATAAACTCTTTAACTAAGGGATGAACATCAACATCTATTTCTACTTTTCCATTATTTTCAGTCATAACAACACAAAATATTTTACATTTTTCCTTAATACATCTTCTAACTTGAATAGCAGAAATAGTTTTCAAAGTAAGAGGTATTTTCATTCCCTACAGAACATGAGTATTTTTACAAAAGTCTTGAATACAAACTTGTTTTCTTTTCGCAACTAATAAGAGCATGATTTCTTTCTAACCAAGTCATTCCTAGAATAACATCATATTGACCCAAATTCAACACATGAAAAGACTCCATAGAAGTAAAACCATCAATCTGAAATTCTAAGTCTTCCACTAAAGCTCCAGTTTGCGAACTATTCTTCCATCTGCCATCTCTACCGAAATTGGCTTTATGTTTCTGGAAAACAAATTCAAAATTTTTAACTAATTTGGGAGAAATAAAACTATGACTACTGCCAAAATCAATCAAGAAAACAAGATTAGTACCATTAACAGATCCTGATAATTCTACTAAAGACACTTGTTTATGAATAGTACCCATGTCCACATCAACAAAAAAATTTCATGTTTACTTCCTTTTTCTCCTCTGTCTTTTGCCACTTGTTTCCCCACCTTTTATTTTTACGAGGATAACCTCTACGAAGATGATTGCCACCACAATTCCAACACTTAATATCTTCAGGTTTTAGTTTTTCATAATCCTTCCTTCCTTGTTGATTTTTAAACTGAGAGTTTTTACATTGAACATTTTTTGTGAAGGGTCTCTTTCTATTCTTTAACTGAAAACTAATATTTTCCTTTTGAACTCATCCCGTTTTTGATTAATCACAGTTTTAGATTTCTCAAATTTTTTTGCAATTTGTGTGGCCTCCTTTACTCTGTCTGCATGGTTTACCACACCAAATTTTTTTCTTTATACTCTTCACTCAAACCATTTTTAAATCTAACCACTCTATCAGAACCAAGTAATAAAAGGTACAAATCTATTTACTTTTTCAAAGGTTTGCTTATATTCATTTACACTTTTCAAACATTTTTTTAAATCAAATAATTCATTTTTCGTTGCTTTGCAAGAAATGATCAGAGAGATAATTTTAAATTTACTCCATTTAACCTTGTGAGGTTTAAGCTTTTCAACTTTTAATGTGTCTTCCCACCAGTTTAAAACAACGTCTTTTAATTGAAAAGAAGCAATTTGAGTTATGCCTAGCTTACTAGTCCTTTGTAATTCAAAATACCTTTCCAAATTTGTTAACCAAGTTTCAGCTTGTTCACTTGACCCTACTTCTCTAGCATATTCAAGCAATTTAATTTTCCTAGCAAAGTTTTCAATTTCTTTAGATTTCTTATTTGAACTTGTTTGATCATCACTAGAAGAATAAGAACTAGAAAATCAGAGGATTCATTTGCCTTATTAGAAACATAATCATCATCAGAAGTAGAGTGTTTTCTCTTCCTTATTTTCTTTTCTGACTTATGGAATTTATTTTCTAATTTAGTACTTTTATCTAATTTATTAGCCTTATTAGCTTTATCAATCATTGCTTCTGCAAATTGACTTTTTAAAGATTCTAATTGCTCAAATAAATAAGTTACTTCCTTGCCCAACCGCTGGTTTTGATGCTCCAATTCGTTGTAATCCATGCCATTTTGTGAGTCCATTCCATTCAAATCTGATTTGTCTACCATTCTCTTTCTCTGTGTATATACACAATTTTTACCTTTGTGAGAAAATCACCATAATCTTTGCTTGAGCATTTTCGCACATTATCATCTCAATAGCAACAACAAAACATCTCTAAATGAGGATAATTAGCTTTGCTACCAAATGAAACATGACTTTTTCCAAGATAAAAATCCGGCTCTGATTAACTACATACAAAATTTAACTTGACCAATAACTGTTAAATCTTGACCAAAATTTGAATTCCGGAAGTTTGATACATTTTTCAATAAATAATCCATTAAAATTAACAAACTAAATCAATTATAGCCATATTTTATTGAATAAATCAGTAAATTACCTTTGAAATCTATGACTACGTTTAAAACAAGATTAATTAATCTTTTAAAACAAGATTAAAATTAATTTACGGACCTCAAGCTTATGAAATAAACCAAGGATCAAACAATTTCGAGTCCAGACGGATTTACGAAGGAAAAAGACAAGTGGCAATAATTCATTGGAAATGGTTACAAAAGTTTGACACTGTGAAATAAGACACGTGGAACCTTCTTACTAGTTCACATTTCACAAAATCAATAATTGTTTACCAAGGTTACATCACTGCGAAGACTGCATATATGTGGCTCTTTACTATTCGTTCGCACTTCGCAAATGCAGACAATTGATGAAAGAACATTTTATAACAAGACAGACCATTGAAAAGTCGTATACACGTAGAGGCATCTAAGTGGCTCTCTTTTCACAAACCGACAAGGTACTTACTAACAAAACCATATGCGAAATTAAACGTGGACAAGTTCTATTGATTCGCATTCCGAAAAACCTGACAAGAGAATGACACTGCGAAACCAATGGCTTAATATTATTGGTTCAAGTTTTACATTTAACAGAATACAAGATTTGCAAACAACGTGGAGTGTTATCATTGGTTCGTACTTTGAAAATGCACAGAAAATCCTAACAAGGGCTTGACATTGTGAAGTAAAATATCGTATTCTCATTGGCTAAATCCTTCGCAATAGTCAGCAAGTCTGACATGACAACAACACACGGACCTCTTGGATTGGATAAATCTTCGCAAAAGCATAAAAGAATCTAACAACCTCCGACGTCAGCCAAAAACACATGGAGCATTTTAATTGGCTCGATGTTTGCAATTATATATTGCATTGTGTCGTGGACTTAGAACATAGAATAAATTGTTTCTAAGGGAACTTTCAGTCTAGGGCTTACATGCAAAAAGTATGACTATAAAATACGAGATATAGATAATTTAGCTAGAATACCATTAAATTTACAAGATTGTTCTTTAATTATGATAAAATACATCAATACAAGCTTATTCTATCTTACATCATACAAAATCTTTGAAGATAACATACATACATAACCAAAATTACGTACTTTATTAATTTAATTTTGTAAATTCATTTTTTTACCAAACAATGACATATTTTAACAAAAGTATACATATCATAATAGACAAAAATACATTTGTTTTCTCTTTTAACAGAATAAACTTCGTTCCATAAATTTTTCCAACAAAATTTACATAGTTGCAAAGATTTATACAGTTTAATAGAGAGAATACTTATCTGAATCAAGGGATACGAAATCCCAATGTCAAGAGAAGACAAGGATCAGGAATTCTAATTCAAAATTCCAATACACAGAGAGAAATCACTAATAATAAATTCTTAATGCCAAAATTCCATCACATCCATAGGTTTACAGACACCAAACTATGGCCGCATATGAGAGGAAAAATACTATACATCTGTGTGTACATTCACCTTTCCCTGGCTAGGAACCATTTGAGGTTGTGCTCTGTACCCACGGTTAGGACACCGCTGGTGCCCCTCTCTCTTTCCACTGCCTATCTGTAATATGGTCAGCCTTGGAATTACTTCCACAAACTAAATTCACTAAGTCCTTAAGACTTTTTTCATAGTTGTTCTCTTTCTTCATATCTCAAGCCCAATTCCTTGTCTCTCTTCCTTTGTTCATCTCTTCATTCACATGTTTTTAATCTATTTTTCATATTTACATCTCTTTTATAATACATCATAGGTGGTTACAAACTAACACAATGGTTCTCACACCTTTTCATAAGTCAGATTAAGAATCTTTAATCAAATTCTCCGGATATTCATCCCCCTTACTAAGCCAATAACTTTATTGCCATGTATTTATAAAGAATTTTATCTTAAAGTTGTATTAACAAGCCTCAAACCGAACTTGTCTTTAGAAATATGACAACTCTTTCTTGCTTATAATGATTCGGGGATTTAGTCACATAAAATTATCATATGTAGATTTTATAGTTGGTGATGTATTTAAATCGGACACGATCCTTAGTGGCATGTAACATATGATGTACATGTATTTTGACTCATGATTATATATACATGATGGGGATTTTGGTTATGATTCATGATGTGTTTATGCGTATTTTATTTTAATTCATGATGTTGATAATGTTCTTAGATTTAGATAACATGGTTTGAAAGATATGATGGCTTTATTGACGTGGTGAACTATAATGGATGAGTCATTCATAGATGATTGAGATATAGATGTGAATATGTGATGTTGATCTTATGAGTCAAATTCAATTATGATGTGATGTCTATGATTTTATGGACTTAATTTGATTATGATGTTAATGATGTATATATGATAATACATTAGTTATGCTTTAAACATGATTATGGATGTTTAAATGGATGTGATTTAAAATGAATAATCATGGATGGAATAATGGATAAACATGACCTAACTAGGAGATGCCCTAAAGGAGATTAAATGACACTTGATCATAATAAAGAGAACACGAATAAATGATGCTTTGAACTTGGATGGGAGGTAAACAAGAAAGGAACCTATTAAAGAAATCCACTTGCTGCGAATAACATATGTTAACATATAACCAACAATAGTTAGTTGCTTTATGGATCATTGGGGGAACTACATATAGTGGACTCATAAACCTAGTGTTGACACGATAAAGGGGGTTTAGATATGACTTGTATGCGGGAACTAGGTTCTCCGTAGGTGGATTTCTTTAGGTCTATGCCCCGGCTCTGGGTAGGGGAAGAGAGTTTGCGATGCATAAGAAAACTGATCAATGTGGGAAGCTTTCTTAGGATGCTGAATTTTAATTTTCAATGCTTTACTTTATGAGATAGAAGGTTGATTGATGTGAGAAGCCTTCACTGCCATGATATAAGGTAGTATCCATCCTTGAGGAGTGATCTACTTTATGACTTTTGGATTTTTTTTTTCTAAATGGCGTGGATAATATACACATGATAGTCATCCTTCAAGGATCAATCTATATATTACATGAACAATTGTCATCCGAGGGATTATCTATTTTTGATATCTTTTGCTTTTGACATGAGCATCCATGGAATTTTGACTTTTCATGGGGGAAGAGCTAGGGATAGCTAGGTAGGCCACATAGGAGGGGATAATGAATGTACAAGTGACACCCTTGGACCCTTAGTGTGGTTCCAATAGGTAAAAAGAGGGTGATGGATGTAATGATCATAAAGTTCTCACCAAGAAGGAAGAACCTATCCATAAGGAATATGCTATGAGTAGAGTCATGGTGCCCATATTTAAGGTCATGACTAGGAAAGTGATGGTAGACCACATAATTCCATATCATTACGATGAGAGAATGGAAATGGCTAATGATGGATGGATGACCATGGAAATGACTAAGTTCACATTGGTAGGTATGCTAACAATAGAATGGCCGTAAGTGCAATGCATTAAGAGGTTCGGTTCTATTTTACCATTAGGAAGAAAAACAATATGACCCATACTTATGCATGATAATGTAAGGTCTAATCCAATTGGGAGTAAACTTTCCATGTTGGCTCCTTTCTAGAGTAGTGACGTTTTTATTCTCCTTAAGGACAAGGTCATCAATGTTAAAGTCTGATTATTTAAGATGTTTATTATAAGCATGTTTGATGTGCTCTTGATAGACATGATGATGTTCAAGAGTGGAAGGTGACGTTCATATAACAACTCGAGATATACTAGACACTCTTGGTGATAATCTTCATCAGAGATGAATTAGCGAAGAGAAACATGCAAAGAAGGGATTTAGACTTCAAGAGGAAGAACAACCTTAGAGCCATAGATGAGAGAGAAAGGAGTAGCACCCCATGGAAGTTTGGATGCTAGTCCTATAAGCCCAAAGAGTGAATGGAATATGAAGGTATGTCAATTACAACCTGATTTATCAATAGTCTTAGTAAGAATATTGCGAAGAGTTTTATTAGTGGCTTCTTGACTTGACATTAGCTTGGGGATAGTATGGAGAAGAGAAGTTAACCTTGATATTGAATGAGTCACAAAATATTCTTCATTTCTTTGTTTTTGAAGGACTTTTTGTTATCCATGATGATTTTATGATGTCGAAGTCAAAGTGAAAAATGATGTGTTGATAGATGAAGTTAACGATTTGATTATCTTTGGTTGATGTAAGTGGAATTTCTTCCACCCACTTGGTGAAGTATTCAATGGTAGTGATGATAGAATGATGGCATTGAGAAGAACACAGATTGATGAGGCTGATAAGATCAAGACCCCATTATGAAAAGGGCCAAAGGTCCTGAGTTGGTTGTAATGCCTGGCTAGGAATACATATTAAATTAGAATATTGTTGACATTTGACACATTTCTTAACATATTCATAGTAGTCATGATTGAGCGAGGGCCAATAATAACCCATGCAAAGGACATGTTTGGCAAAAACCAAACCACTAAAATTTCCCCCATAGATATTGTCTTGGACCTCTTGGATAATGTGAGTATGGGATTTAAGGCAATGAAGCAAAATTCCATCAAAGCCACACTTGTAAAGGATTCCGCCAAGGATGACATAGTGGTTAGTGGATTGAAGAAAGGATCTCCTACCATTTTTAGATAAGTTGGAGGGAATGATGGATTAGGATAGATAGTTAAATATTTGAGAATACCAAAGATCGCGAGGATTAGTATCAACATGTTGACACGAGGAAGCTCATGAACATGGGTGGGTTGATCTTGACATTGAACAAGAACATAAAGCCAAGATTCCTCATTCATCTAAGGAATGAAGGAAGAAAGAGAAGTCATTGTGTCTATAAATTGATTAGATGATCGAGGGATAGTTTAAATAGTGTAGAAATCAAATGCCCCAAGGAGGAAGTCAATGATATCCTTATACTTTTGTAAGGTGTCATTTTTACATTGATAAATACCCTTGACTTGATTAATGACAAGTTAAGAATCCCTGTAGATATCAAGGACTTAAACACCAAGTAAGATTTCCATTTTTAGACCTAAGATGAGAGCTTCATACTCTTCCATATTGTTCGTGCATTCAAAGTTAAGCTTATTCACGATATGGGGATAAGAGTATCCCAAGGAGGAATGATAATGATGCAGAGCCTCTCCCTTGCTGACACTTAGAGCCATCAAAGAAAGAGTTCATCTTAAATTGGATTGAACTTGTGTAAAGTGAAATATGGACTCATCAAGGAAGTGTCTCATGAGGAAGACAATTATCTTGAAGAGGCATCATTAGCTAGTTAGTGATGATAACTTGGCCCTTAATTGAATTTTGAGAGATGAACTCTAGGTCAAACTCATGTCATGAGCATGAGCCATCGAGTGATGTGATCATTATGATATGGTTTAGATAGCATGGTCTCGAGGAGAAGGAAGCTAGTGACAATGTGAGTCTTATGATTAAGGAGATAATGATGAATCTTTGAAGTAGCGAAGAAGAGAGTGCAACAGATCTTTTCAGCTTCAGTGTAGTGAGTCTCATAATCATGAAGAGTGTGAATGATATAATAGATGGCCTACACAAACGGCCTTTCTCATCATGATGTGCCAACATGGCTCCTAGAGCATGATTAAAGGAAGATACATATAGATATAAGGGTTCCCCTCATGTGGAGGCATAAGAATTGATGGAGATAGAAGATATTTCTTAAGATCATCGAAGCCTTTTGACAATTATGGTCCCAATTGAAATCAACATCTTTACGAAGGAGATGATGAAAAGGATGGAAATGATCAGAAAGCTACGAGATGAAGTGATGAATGGATTAGAGATGAGCTTGAAGGCTAAAAGTTAGTTCAAGTTAGAGGAGGAGGCATCTCAAGGATAGCCTTGATCTTCGTGGGGTGAACTTTTATACCCATGATGGAAACAATGAAGCCAAGGAGTTTTCTAGTTAATACTCCAAATACACACTTGGCTAGATTGATTCAAAAAAAATGGATAAGGCACTCAAAGAGGACCTCAAGGACAGTGAGATGATCATGTCCATGCTTAGATTTACCCAAGAGCTCATCAACATAGTCCTCAATATTCTTATGGATGAGATCATGAAATATGTAGGTTATATCTTGATGATAAGTGGATCCTACATTTTTCAAACCAAAGGGCATGACGTGATAAAAAAGGTCCCCAAGGAGTGATGAAGGAAGTATTATATTGGTATTCTAGTGTGATGAGTATTTGATTATACCCAGAGAAACCATCCATAACATAAATAATCTCATGGCCTATAGTAAGGTCTAATATGATCGATGTTAGGAAGGGGAATTCATCCTTAGGGAAAAGAGAGGTTTAAATCTCGAAATTCCATGTGTAGATATGAATTTTTCCATACACTTTAGAGATGGGTAAAATGTTGGAAACCCATTGGGGATAGTTAATGGGGATGATAAAATTAGCAGAAAGGAGGCATTAAAACTCCTCTTTTATAAAGAGGAAACTTGAGGGTGCATGTGGCAAATCTTCTATGCTTAACCAACTTAGCATTGGGAAAGGTGATTATATTGTGAAAATGATGGATGGATCGAGGCCTTACATGTCATAGTATGACCATGTGAAGGCTTGATATGTTGAGAGAGGAAAGCGGTGAAGGATTGAGCTCCTATGGATCAAGGGATTGACCACTTTGAGAATGCGAGGCTCCTGAGGAGTCCCTATGTTGATGTTAATGGTGGCTTAGTTAAGAAGAGTGGATGTGTTGGATGGAAAGGTATTATGAAGATAATAATATTCTTCCCCCATGTGATAAAGGATGACATTTGTTTTGGTGTACTAAAGAACATCTATGGTAAAAGAGTCTTCTTCTATCATTTTCAGATGTCGAAGAGGGAGGGACCTAGTCTGATTTTCACACTGATAAGTGACCGGTCCCAAGGTGATGGTGGAGATTAAAAAAAATAGAGGTGATAGACACGGTGTCATCTGTATCCATAACCTCATGGATGGGAAGATGGAGGATCAATGTCCATGAGAGCCATAGATGATGGGAGAGGGTCGATAGATTGCTCCTTATAACCTAGTCCAAATTTTCATGGGATTTATAAGATTTATCAATGACAAGGTCATGCATGCCTTGCTCATAACACCCCATTCAAATCCTTTCCAGGCAACAATGATGAAGATAGGTATAAGAAAATTATTTATTTTAGAGACAATCAAAATTCGTTGTGTATGGTTTGGTGTGAGGTTGGATGTCGATGTGAGATGAAGGGTGATCGATGCCACCATAGATGAGGTTGGTACAGAGATGGGGTGGACCAAAAAGGAATGATATCCCTAACATTTGGTTGGTACATGGGATATTTTTCAGGTCTACCAAGTCTATTTGGCATGGGAAGAACATTAAGTGTGAGAAGGTGATACTCCCCCAGTGAGATCTTATCCATTACCTTGTCTATAGAATCATCATTAGGAAGATTAAGACATGGGAATGGATGAGCTAGTGGATGGTTAAGAATAATATTATATGGGTGTGAGCACATCATTAGGATGATAAGTCATATGACATGCTTTGAATGGTGGGGTGTATGTAGGGAGAGTTAGAATCTTCCCCTCATGCTCATATTTGATACATCGATGGAGGGTGGAAGGGATGCAACGTACATGCATGAATCCATGGTCTCCCAAGTAAGATGTTATATTGAAACTCCCCTTCTATGATATAGAATATTTTATGGAGGATTTTTTCACCAACACGGATGGGAAGGATAATTGTACCTACCCAAGGTAGGGGAAATAACATTAAAAAACATAAAGACCACGAGTGATTGGGTGAAAAATGGATTAGGGAGCTTAAGTTGATAAAAAGTGTGGGATGATATGATATTGATGCTAGATCCATTTTCTATCATAGATATTGATGAAAGTGTCATTGATATAGATGGTGATGAAGAGGGAAGGTCATGCTCTTCCGGTGTGATATCTAGAATCTCAGTTTCATTAAAAGATATGGAATTCAAAGTAGTAAGTGACATGAAAAGAGCAAAAAGGTTGAGCCTCATCATTAGGAGTGGGAATGCATTTAAGGCTTCCATGAGAGCTTTCCTATGGTCGGAGAGCTTTGGATAAGCTCATAGAGTGACATCTTAACTAGGGCATGGTGGAGTTGTTTCATGATGCTATGTTCAAAGAAATAGGCCGAGGGGAAACTAAGATGGACACTTTGGGTTTTGATGATGAGGATGGTTAGGTAGACTCTTTGGGAGGATGAAAACAACCACCTTATATTTTGATTGATTTGGTGGGGGTATTCATGGTAAGAATGAGTGGTGACCCAAACAACATCAATATAAAGAGGAGTGTGTTCCTCAAGAGGAGTCAAAGTGGGTGGAGGAATGAAGACATAAGTCTTAGATGAATGAGGTGATTTGGATATTTTAGTAGATGAAGGTTGGGATGAAGGAGTTGATGATGGAATAATTGGTCCCTCCTCAAGAAGTTCATCTTGGTCAATAAGGTTATGGATGATGGTTTGAAGAGCTCTACATTATTCAGTTTCATGACTTAGTGCATGATGGTATGCACAAATGATTTTGGAGTCAAACCATGAAGGCCTTGGGGCATTTGGATGAAAGGTTTGATGGATGGAAGGTGATTGTTGTTAAAGCTTGGAGTAATTGATGAAACATTGTCGTGTAATACCCCAAGGAAAAGGTTGATGATGTGGTTGTAGATGAAGGGTTTTAAGAATAGGGGATGAAGGTAAGGATGGTTTGATTTGAGGTGGTTTGATGGGAGATTTTGATTTTTGTCTTAGGTTTGGAAGAGGATGAAGATGGTTTTGTTTAAGTTTGAGTTTTGATTGATGGTAATGTGGATGATTTGGATTCATATTTGATAATAGAAGTGGTAGATGGTTTGGTTTGATTTGGAAGAATCATGTTGTTATGTTTTCTTATTAGTGATGGAGGTTTTAGATGAAGGGATTGGTCCCAAAATAGAATAATATGTTCCTAAGGATGATGATTGATGTCTTAAGTTTTAAGAGATTTGGTATCTTGGGGAAGGAATCTCTAGCTTTTTATGTGAGATGTGTAAGATATTTTTGAATAGGGACACCAAGGTTTTAGTCTTTTTAGGTGAAGATTTATCCTTGGTAGAAATAGTGAAATCTTTGGCTAGAGAATCCATAGTGATTGGTTTTGGTAGAAAGGATTATAATATTGAAGGTGGGAGGGGTTTTTGCATGATGTGTTTAACAAGGTCTAAAGGGGTAGTGGATTGTGGTTTTAGGATGTGTTGGTGTAAGTGTTGTGGAATTGTCGATGTGATAGAAGTGTCACTTGTACTTGCACTAATTATATGGGTTTATATAGTGGATGATTCAAGAGGTGGTGTAGTTATAGTTGGAATTTTGGATGTTGATGTAGGTGTAGTTGTAGTAGGCACATTTGGGGTGGAAGTAGGCTTAGATATTGAAGTAGATGTAGATGTAGTTGTTATAGATGAAGAAATAGGGTACAATAGATGAGGCTATAAATTATGGAGATGATGGGGTGGATATAATTGAGTCTAATGGAGGTATTGTGGATGTGGTTATAGTTGATATTAATGAAGGTGATGATTATAGGGAGGAATGTAAATAGATGTAGATAGGTCGAAGTGATGGTTGTAGATGATGATGTTGAAATTTGATCTATAGTGTTGATGATATGGGCATTGGGTGCTGTGATGTGGAAGGTTGAGTTTGATTATTAGGTGGATGGTTTGGGAAGGGTTTCTTGAAGACATCCAAGGGTTGATTAGGTGGTGTATTAGGGTTGTCCACTTGGAGGTCACCCGATTCTATAATTTTTGGAAAGATCTTTGAATGTGTGAACATTTCTCAATGTCATGGTCATAAAATTGGTGATATTTGCAATAATGTTCTTCATGGTACCATGTCTGGTTTAGGTCATGTCTCATCATATGGTTTGATGGGTGGAAGTCAAATGAGGTTAACCACCATTAACTTATCAAATATTGAACTGTATGATTCCCAAGAGGGGTGTAGTTAGGGGTCGGTCTAGGAATTATTTACGGAGGCTCCATGTGAGAAGTAGATGCAGATGAAGATTTGACCACGATGGCATTAGTGGTTTTGGATTTATCACTATGTGTGGATGATTTTATGAACTTAGTTTTAGGTTGGTTGGATCGAAGCTTAAGGTGGCCTTGCTCGAAGGGCATGAAGTTCAAGTTTGTGAGCCATATTGAATGCTTCCTCAAAGGTATGAAATGATTGGATTTGAGAGGGTGGATGAGATGTGCTTCACACACAAGACCATGAGAAGAGCTCAAAAGAATTTCAGTCTATGGAAGGGGAATGATAGTTGATTGATGATGTTATGCCATCATGCAACAAAGTTGGAAATAGATTCATCATCATATTGTCGGATGGCATAGAGGTCGGTGATGGTAATTTTACATGCAATGTTTATTGAGAAGTGTTTAAGGAATAGTTGCACAAGTTGAGTGAATAATAATAGAAAATTTATGGGATGTTATTGTACCAATCTAAGGTTGGTCCACCCAATGACATGGGAAATGTGTGAAGCATGAGATCTTGGTCATGAGCGATAAGGTAGCATGCATGCCTAAAACATGTAGATGTTGTTGAGGATCCTCCTTACTATTGAACTTAGAGAACTTAGGCATTTCCCAGTGAGGAGGATAAGGTTTGACCGGAATGGATGGGTTGATGGGTTCATTGCAGATTTGGTCATATGAAAACGTGGTCTTAGATCCCAAAGTTGTGTCCTCAAGGCTATCCATTCTACTTAATAGTGCTTGTAAGGTATCATTAGATGGTTGAGATGTTGAAGGAGTAATTTGAGATGTATATGAGGTGGATGTGGTTGGGTTTTGATATGTTTGATATGTTTGGGGATGTGTTGTGTTGATGGAGGTGGTTGATAAGGGGAATATAGTTAAAAGGTTGAGATTTTATTGGTTGAGATACAACTTGATGTTGAGAGATGGGGATGTGGTATGATTGGTTAGATTGAGTTGGTTGTTGTGAAATAGGGACATTTACTTTATTGGCTATGGGGTTAGTTGGAATGTAATTGGTAGGTGGTTGGGATACTTGATTTGGTTTAGTAGGGAGTATGTAATGATAGGCTCCTTAAGGAGGTGGTATATGAGTTTATATTGATTCAGATGGAGGAGGTTGTGACGTGATGACATTGGCATGAATATGTGAAGTAGAGATGAGGGGTAAGGTTGTGTGATGTTGTTCGGATATGGGAGGAAGAAAGTGTGATTCTTGAGAAGGTTAAATAGGAAGAGAAGTGATGGTAGAGAATGAAGTGATAGGAATGGAATAAGGGATGGTTGTATTGACATGAGGTAAGTTAGGTGGAATAGGGACCACTAATTGGGTGGTTTGATGATTGTTAGGATTGGAAGAAGATGGTTGATTAGGATTGAATTCATGTTGGGCCCTATAAATCTCACTCATGGCTCTAGGAAAGAACACATCGAGTTGGGAGGTAAGAACTTGGGTGGACTTGGATTAGAATGATAGGCATATATTTACTGCAAGGGAGGTCCATAGATTGGAAAATTGGTGGTCTTATGAAGAAGATAATTGTGGAGAGCAACCATATTTTTGTCAGAAATCTCCTGAAACTCTGTAGATCCACGAGGGATGAGAGGAGGTCTAAGCATCAATAAGGAGGGATACGGAGGAGTGGTTTGTCTAGAGGGGAAAAAATGATGGTAGAGGAAAGGATTGGTTTCATCATGAACATTGGGTTGAATCAAATGAAACTCTTGAAGAGGAGGTATGGTGATGATAGGTTGAGTGACCATGGTAGAGATGACCAAGGGGTAGAGGTGAGAATAGAAAGCACGGAGGTTGGTTGGATGGTAGTGGTAGTAGGAATAGAACATTGTTTGACATCATGTTTTGTTCCATTTTCTTAGATTGAGATCTAGTGATAACTGGCATGAAACAAACAAAGCTAAAACTATGTTGATTTCTACTTAAAGCAAGTAAGTCACACAACAAGTTTTTGTTTATCTTGATTATTTTAAGATGTGAAAAGAAAAGAAAAAGGGCTTAAGGGGTACCTAGGAAATGACAATCTATGGATGGTTTTAGGTGGTTTTGGCTATAGAGTCCTCAATATACCCAAAGGTACGTGAGGTCTAAATCTATATAAGTTTATAATGTGTAGAGAATCATCATGTGACTTTCCTATTGGGTGATGAAATCCCAATAGTTCCACCTAGTAAGGATGTTTAGATGTGTAAATTGGTTTGTGTGTTTGGATGTGTGTGATGAGGTGAATGCAATAAGTTAAACCCCTAGTTAAAACTAGATTTTCAAGAAAGAAATGAAAGGTTGTTTTTAGATCCCAAAATGAAAATGTGGATATTCGATGAGGACAACAAAAAAATGATGTAATGTGGAAAAGAAAAGAAAGTGGAAAAAACAAGGAATACCTAGTTTATGCTTTTCCTTTTAATATGATCTTCAAAGAAATCATGCAATCAAAAAAAAAACCAAACAATCCATGATGCAACATAAAAAAAAGAAAACATGATCCAATGTACGTTCCTTCCTTGAGAGGTTAGTGGAAATGGAAAAAATATGAAAATTAACACAAACAATAAGACTCTCCTAGAAAAGTTCATGTCTCACCGGGTGTGCCAAAATGTTTACCAAGTTTCTTTGTTCCTATTCAAGTTAATGAACTAGTAATGAAAGAAACAAGTAACTCAAAACATGAAAGGGTTTATGGTACCTTGAGATGGGATGAATGGATGTGGGCACAAAAGATGAACACCTCCTTATTGCGAGCTTGATGACTGCACAACAAAGAACACTAGAATAAAAATGGATTAGTAGATAGGATGGAGGGTTTCCGACTAATTCGGTCCCAAGAAGTGTGAAATTTCTTGGATGGATGTCAACCCTCTTATAAATAAGATAAAATGAGAAATCTAATACTGGATCTGATAAAAATATGTAGGATCTAAAGAAAAACAAAAACTGAAAGTTGGATATAAGATGATAAAAGTAGATCTGATCTAAATACAACAAAATAAACCAAACCTGACAGGGGTAGACAATGACTCAAGGAAACAGTGAGCCAATCGATGGTGATTGGAGTAGATGAACTAGAACAATAGTATGGAAATGCATACCTGAAGCTTCTGATGGAAGATTTAGGACAGATGTAGCACTAGACTGATGCACAGAGACCTGTAGAAGATCCAGAACATGGAGAAATAGAAAGGATGTAAGAAAATTAGATGAATAAGGAAAACATAAAAATGTGAATTGGGTTGGTGGCGATTTGGCTAGTCGGTGGTGACTGGGGATTGGCAGAGTGGTTCTAAAGTGACAAACTGAAGAAAATGAAAGAATTTGGGTGGCAGAAGGACTGTGGAACTAAAAATAGAGATGACTGAAGGCCTAGATGGTAGAAATAAACAAAATGAAGGCTAGGTTGATGTTGATTAGGATGAGTTGGTAGTGACCTAGACTTGTTAGGGTATGGATGAAAGTGTGTGGACTAAAATAAAGACCTGTAGACAAAACAAAAGACTAAAAAAGGCTGATGAAGAATCCTTGATGATACCTGAACCTGCACAAGATGTTAGTGGCAACAATATAGCGATAAAACATAAGATATGCCAAAATGAAAGAAGCCTCTCTAAATCACCAAATTTGATATTCCAAAGCTCCAAGAAGGCTCCAAAATGGGTGTGATAGTTGTAAAAGCACTCAGAGATGAAAACAAGATCACAAGATAGCTCAAGGATTCCAAAATTACATCCATTTGCAAGGAGGGGTTAGGGTGCATTTATAGGGTCATCGATGACCCGAATGGGTCACCGCTGATTGGGAGCCATCCATTTGGGTGGTGGAAATATTCCCAACTCGAGGAAAAAAGGGCCTGAAGAGGGTAGATTAGGGTTTTGGGGTGCTAAGCGGGTTAGGGTTGCATATGGAGAAGAGAAATGGGTAGGTGGGTGGTTAAAATGAGTAAATAAAGGCCATAGATGGGTAAAATCATTAAATGATGGCCTAGGGATAGCAAATTAGGAGATTTAGGGATGAGAGATGGGAGATTTAAGGATGAGAGATAATTAGGTGAATATTAGGATTAATTAATGATGATTAAGGATAAGAGAGGAGGATAAAATAATGAGATGAGATACAAAATCACGATATTAGTGCAACAAAATCATATTACCATACGACATGAGACCATTTATCAAATTTTGATAATATAAATCTCTTATCTTCCCATAGTTCATGTAATATTCATATCAAGTGATACATGGAATTTAAATGAGCATTCCTATTTTGGATCTTAAAATGTACTTTATGTGAAAAGAGATATAAAAAGTCATTTTAATGAGGTTTCCTCCAAAACTTGAGTTTATAGTCAAGAAAACAAATATGAGAAGTGGCCTACTCTCTACTCTCTTTTTATTAATGAGAACAAGGGAGAGTTTCTATCACACTTGAAATGGAAATGCATCGTAATGTTATAGGCCTAATAAGTAGACTTAATCACAATTATCACCCCATTTATTTTATCATCGCTAGTCAAATGAACACTCAAGATCGGGAAAATATTGCAATCAAATATACATGTATATATCATATACATGATCTACAAGTTCATTTTTAATAATTTAACCATATATAAATCCAAGCCAAAACTTATGAATCAAGAGTTATACCATTATAGATCTATAACTAATTAAAAATTTAAAATGAAGATATCATTGTGACAAGGTAACATAAAAAAATATGTCCTAATTAACTATGACTATTATTTTCAATCCGTTGGGAAAATATTTCTCATAATTAAGATATACATATAAGTGAAAACCAAAGGGACACAAAATTTTACACATTTTTTATGATCACACTATGATTGAGACACACAACATAATCCTTTCTTTGGTATCTCATTGTTTATCATAAAAATGTGTAACGCTAATTAGTGAGAATAGAGTAATGATACGGTTTAATAAAGAAAAGGAAGTTTGTACTATACAAGGATTTTATAACTCCACTACTTTGGAATGATTACACACCAAACCGCGTAGCCTCATAACTAAGTGACATTTTAAACATGTGAACTCCAATAAAGTTGCAAAATTTTCTCAACATTCTTGGACACATTACAATTAGAATCTAATTATATTATCACTAACAAAAGCATGAATGGTTTTACAAAAATAATGACCTTCCAACCAAAACATTAGCTCATTAGCCTAAATACCAAGATGAAGAATTTATTCATTTATTTGTATGTTTCATATCATTAAAAAATTAAGTTATTATAAGAGTGAAATATCCCAAGAAAATTCTAGAGGAATTCTCAATTAAGGAAGAGGAAACAATTTTCAGTTTATGATGAATTACACCTTCTATTAATCCCCAATTTTCATTTTGCAAGGTGTAAATTCTTGAACCAACTTCATGGTGCATAAATCAAAAAGTGGTAGTAGATATTAAAATTATTTAAAGGAAAAAAACTTAGAGAATATATCATTAGATAAAACATAATAATTTATTGAGAATATGACAAATGTAATGCAAAATTTAGGTAAGAGAAAGCACACTCGATCACCAAGAGAGAAACATGTGCATGAGTAGGAAATATAGAAGACGAGAAGTGAAGAAGGGCGAATACATGGAATAAAATACTAAATATTCTCACATGGACCAATAAATGGATACATTTTATACCATAAGGATTACACATTATTTACAAAGAGCAAACTAGTGACAACTACTATGTTATGCAATTCATTATGTAACTAATTCTAACCTCAAACTCAATTACAACCAATAATACATCAATTTTCCACTTGTGAGTGAAGTTAACACCACAAGATGAAGAAAAATATTTGTCAATATGTTTCCAAATAAAATATATATATTGAGACATCCTGCATAATGTTTTTCTAAAATGAATAACATGACCATGTAATTTAGTCACTAAAAATTTTGTGGATTCATATAGATTACTCTATAATCATATTACAATACAAAGCTATTTGAATTATCTTTCCAAATCCACAAACAAATCCTAAATAAGACTTTAGGATCATAAATAGTGAGAAAAAATTGAAGGGATGAGCCTTTATAGTCCACAATTAAATTTTTCAAAATTAAGAACGTCAAAATCAAAATTTATCAAAGAATAGTCTCTACTACAAGTTGACACGAACTTGGTCTCTCCTTACTTGGTGAATTAAGAATGATTGTCCTCTTTGAGACCGATGCACACTTACACACTTAACACAAAGTGTCTTGAAGACCACAGACATTCATTGTTGACACTTGCCAATGTCGTCTCCATAATCACTCCCACTCCCTCCATCAAGCCACTTGTGGTTCTAAACCCCTTGGAAAAATGAGAGAGTTGAATATCATGTGAAAAACAAATCAAAATAATAAAAAGAAAAATCAAAATTCAAAAGAAAAGAAGATCAATATCACACTCTCTCTCTTAGGGGTCTTTCCAGTATCTCTATCGGGGATATGGACAGTTGGATGGCAATAGAGAAATGTTTTGACTAGAATCAAATGTCATTAGGGCTATGGACACCTAGTTGGCAGCGGAGCAATGCAAGGCTTACAATTTCCTTCCATTCCATCTATCACTAATTTCTTGTTTCAATCACACGTACAAGTTGGCTTATTTTTCACTTATTATCTCATGGGTATTCATTTCAAGAAGTCAATTAAATTTTGCACACACACACACTTTGGACCTCGATGAGTTACAGGATAGTATGTCACCTTATGTAGTTTAGACCTTGTCTAAGCTCCCATTCTAGCTCATTTGTTGTCTCATAAATGGTGTCTTCTTTCTCCTCACGTGTTCACCATAGCTTGTGTTTCAAACTACATTCATTTCACTTGCATATATCTTACGCTCCATTTCCACAACCATAATTTTACTTCTTACACTCCATTACCACTTGTGTTGAAAATTTGTGGGCATTTTCTACCTTCTGAAAACCAATTCATCACTTTATACTTCATCCACATTAAATTTTTATTCACACCCCTCCTCGTAACACTTCATCATATCAAAACAAAATTCAAAAAAGTCAAAACCAAAAAAATTCACACCTACCTCACCCTACCCTACCCTACTCCTACACCTTACCACCCAGTCACCTTGGTGAGTCACATATGCGCCTTACCAAGCTCCTCACATCACCCATTCTTCTCCCCAAAGCATGGCGAGCCCATACACTCGCCCCACTTAACATTCCTACCTTGGTGAATCACCCCGGGAATCACCGCCTAGCTCGACCACCCCTACCTTGGCCAGCTCGACCACCCTCACTTTGGCCACCTTAGTTGATCACACGCCACATCCCACATTGCTTCCATGACCTAATTAAAACATGACGCACCCCTACCTCCCGGCTCGCTTACACTTACAACTAAGCTCGCTCCCTGCACCCGCTCACCCCGTGCCCAACTCATCTCATTACCTAACCTACCCATCCCCACCTACATTCAAAAATCATGCCCGTAATCACCCTTTTTCTAATCTCAACTTGACCCTTTAGAGATGCCTAACCGAACTTATACCAACATTTCCCACCCATCATCCCCAATAACCCTACTCCCCATCCCACCTCGCCTTTCCCCCTCCTCGGCAAGTTACACACCCTATCCTATCGAGTCACCGTTGTAACTCATCACCCAACCCGTCCCAACCTCACTCACCACTCCCCCGATTCATCTAACCCTTCCACCCACTTATTCGATCACTCTATCGACTCATATCGACGAGCTCGCTCCTCCCTCTCCCCCGCAGTCGCACTTGTGACCCACTCCCCGATATTCACACCGACTCACCCAAGCCCTTGCCTCTATGCTCCCATGTAACACCCCTACTTCCTCTCGCCCCGATATTTCTCCAAATCGCTTCCCCCGCCCGAGAAACTCGATCTCTCCTCCACTTACACTTTCCGTAACTCCTCCAAGCTCTTCCACCATCGTGTAGTTGTCGACATGACTATCCTTGTTGTCACTACTTTTTCCCTCTCGCACCTTCTTGGTCACCCCCATGACCTAACCATCGCTCCATGATCTCACCGCGAGCCGCACCTCTAACTCGCCAAACTTGTCATGTAACTCGCCGCCTCACCCGCTCCACATTTCTCATCGACTGATTGCAAGCCTGTTTCATCATCAACCTCAATCAACCAACTCGAGATGAATTCTCAAATCTTCCATACACTTTTTTGTACATGCCTCTCATCACTTTGTCACATGCACATGACCGAGGCAACCCTATCATTGTTTTCATTTGTTGCACCTGTGGCAAGGATAAATTTATATCATCTTCAAGTGCCACTTTTCATCCCACATCACATTAGGGCAACTCAGCTTTTAAAAATTGTCACTGGGGGGGAATCCTATACAATAACCCTTCTCATTTGATTCTATGACATCCAATCAACATTCATCAATCAAATAACTCTATAGTCTCTACCTCACGAAATCAACCTATCAATCCCTTCACAGAATCCAACAAAAGTGGTCCATTGATCACATTTCCAAGTTCTTGTCTATCTAGTCAACCATCTAAGCCCACGAATACGGAAACCATTGTCATAGGGTTAGACGACCCCCATCTTGTCTTCAATTTTTTATGTTGCATCTTAACTGCTGCAACATGCAGCCCAAGAAGGGGATTAATATAGACACTAGAAAATGCATCGTGTGCATAAGGTCCCCTATTCGAAAACACAAAAACATTATAAAACACAAAAGACCAAAAAATAAAAAAACTAAACAAAATGGAGCTAAAAGACAACTCACCATTCATTTTCTAATCCTCACCCACTTACATTTGATTTTTTTCCATCACACCTACCCATGTACATGCCCAATGCACATTTCACCCATGTTTGTCCCACTCCCTTATGCACTCCAAATCTATAAAAGCACCCGTACGTACCCAAAATTGTATGTACTGTACTAATGGAAAGAGGTTACGAAACCCCAATGATGATTCAGATCTCTTCGCAAGGTGTTTGGAATCCAGAAAATCTCGCCAAGTATATATTTGCATCCTGAAATGTCTTAGCTAGCCTTTACATGCTTTTTTCCGACTCCTTTCCTCTTTTTCCTTGCATTTTGGTCATTAGTTACAGGACCGCCACCTTGCCTGGGTGGTGGTCCCGTGACCACCGCCCAAGACAGGGCGGCGGTCCTATAACCGCCGCCCGCGCAGGTGGCGGTCCTGCCCGCACTTTTCAAAACCTTCCGCGCACTCAACAACGTGAAAAATCAAGTTGCGCTTGCAACTCTCACCACTTCTTCTTTGTTTAGAGTTTCCAGCCACTTTGTAATAGTATTTTTCCATTTTAAATGATAGAGGAGTTCAATTCAAACTTGTCTTCTGGTGATTGCAAATGCTATAAATAGCATGCTTGCACTTAAGTAAAAAGAGGATAGATAGAGAGAGACACCAAGAAGAAGAAAAAAGGACTATGAAGGAGGAAAAAGACCAGACCTCTTTTCTTGTCCAAGAGCACCATTTTCTTGATCTAAAGACCCTTGGTCTGAAGATTTCTTTTCTTATCTCTCCTAGGTTTGTTTATGACTTGCTTCATTATTACCTTCGCATAGAATAAATCCCACTAGCATGTATTAGAACCTTGAACATTTAGTTATGCCTCATTGTATACCTACAACGATCCTACTAGGAATCGCATAGGCCAAGCTCAGTTCACTTACGCCATCCCTCTCCTACTTGTACTTCGTTGTGTTTCTCCGAAGCTGCTATTGCCCATTGTTTGAGTACATGCTACTTATCATTTCCGATTCATCATTTCTGCAATGACCCTGCTAAGAATCGCATAGGCCAAGCTCAGTTCACTTGTGCCATCCCTCTCCTACTTGTGCTTTGTTCAATTTACCTTCAAAGCTACCATTGTCCTAGTGCCTTCTCTTATTGATGTTGTTATACTCCTACTCTTTCTGGATTCATGTGAACACGCAAGAACGAAGAGATCACACTGAGGGGACAAGCTACAACACAACTGGATTTTCCTCTACTCTGTAAACTCCAAGTTTAAATCATCAAAGTTATAATTGCAAACATATCAAATAGAGTAGTGAATCATTTTATTTCAGTTAAGCTCACTTTCAATATTGCCAGGGAAGCTGTGGGGAATGATAGTTTCTGAGAAGCTATGATTTGTTCCTCACTTCTGAGGTAAGATTAAAGGTTTTCAATTAAGTTAATTAGTTGTCTTTCATCTAGATTCACACATTTGCATAGGTGAATAACCACACCGAGTTATCTCGCTTGTTTAGTTTTAGTATAAAAGTATTTTAATTATTGTTTGTAATTATAATGTTTCAATATTGTGTTTTGTTTAGATTAGTTTCCCTTTCAGCAAAGTAGTATAAATTGTTATTTTTAGTTTAAGTTAATTCAGAGACTTTAAACTAGATTAACACTTAGATCCTAGTTAGGAGGATAAACCATAGGGAATTTACGCTACCCGTTCATAGCCTCTAAATCTCCCTTTTTCATTTCAGCTACCAAGAGATCACACTACCAGATCTTAGTCACTAATCCTCCTATAGTTAGCTATAGGAAAGTTGCTTGTTGATTCTCATCCTCGCCTGTAGCTTTTCTATCATAGAAAAAATGGCCATAATCCCGGTTGTGGCTTCATCTAAGTCACCCGCATTTCAAACCACCGGTTGTCTCGGCACGACCTCGGGAGGTTGGGTACGGGAAGGTCGTTTGTCGATTATCATCCTCGCATGTCACTTTTCTGTCGTGCAACGCCCTCACCCCCTTATTCCAACCCTTGGCTCTTAGTGCACAAAGACTATACTTGATTTTTCTTTCTCTTGCTCACATATCTTAGTTTGTAGGTTTTGAAGAAATAAAAGAGAAACACAAAGGATAGATCTAACTTGTTGCAACACTATTCTCGCGAAATTTCAACACAGGGGGGATCACAACTGTGATTGGCTTGCAATCTCCATGCGATTCTTGGAGAAATGCAATTGTGATTGTCCCGTGATCTCGAGTCGTATCATTTTCATTTTCATTTATTGTTTTTTCATTTTAATCAATAAAATAGTTTTTATCTCCTTAAAAGTGTTAGATATCTGATCGAGGTAGGTCCCCTAACCACCAAAAACAACTAACATTTTTCAAGTGTGCTTGTGTATAGGTTTAGATTCAAATCTAAATAGTTTTACCCACTTTATTCAATGAAAGAAACTACAATTGTCCTTCTCTTATCAATGACAACATAAACCCATGATCCAAATCTAGGCATACATATTGAAATAAAAAGTTAGAAATAAGGCTTATTATATCAGGGATAAAACCAACAATTGTGAAGCAAATGCATTGTCCTTCCATTTTAGTATTTTTTTCCTTTTTGCTTTGTACCTATTTTTATTTTTATTTGAAGTTGTTGGTTCGAACAGATTGCATTATTTGAATATGTTATATTAATTTCAATCTTACAACTCTTTTCACTTTACTAGTTTTTGCTTATAGATCTTCATGCAAAGGATGTTTATGTAATTGTTTTAAATGAGGAATACCGGTTATTTTGCATAACTTGTTTGCGAACTTATGCTTTGCATAAAATTTGAAGTGGAAAATCTTGCATAGCTTTCCTGTAAGCTTATACATTGCATAAAAATTGAAGTGTGGACTTTTAGTTAAGCATGAATTAAGGATAAACACATATATCACATTTTATTGATATGTTTTTTTACTCTTTCAGTTTTCTGGAATATTGTAGCATATTTGACATGCATAATTGAAATTTAAAAATGAAATGAAGTATGTGTTTTCAATCATTGGTTGTTGGTTCACATTGATTTGAACCTTTGAACAAGTTATAATAACTTGAATCTTTTGGTGAATTTCAACCTGGCCGATGAAAGAAAGGATGGTGATGAAGGGAAAAATCGAGGACTGAAACAACGAGAAGATCTAACGGATAGAAGCGCAGATCTAATGGGGAGCATGCTCAGCAAGAAGGTGCAACTAATGGAGAGATTCGGTTCTTTGTTGTCAAGGCGTGTAGAACACGGGAAAGGAGAAATATGTGCCCTAACCCACAACCGAAAATGAAAAACTCATATCGATGGATAGGCTTGTGCTGCAGGGGTTTCAATGAAACGGCCACAATAAATTCAAGGGGCAAAGCTCAGGGAAGTGGGGATTTTAAGCATAGGGTTTTATTCAAAGAAGCCCTAGGTAAAACCAATGGAAATAATCCAAAAATCAGGCGTATTTGGTTGATTTAGCAGAGGAAATCCCATCGCTAACCATTGAAGTTCAGGAAGTGGAGGAATATTATCAAAATTTATCTCGAGATGCCATAATAGGTCGATTCAATGGCTTATGGCCTTCCTCTACAACTTTGTATCAGTGGATTTTTCAAAATTGGATAGATAAATGTGAAATTTTCCTCTGCTCCAGAGGTTTTTTTGTGGTTCACTTTAGAGAAGCGGAGGATTACCAATGGTGCATGGTTGATGGGCCGTGGTTCTGGGGTAATGCGGGCCTATTTTTGACTCCTTGGTTCCCAGAATTTGATCCCAATACTCTTTCGATTTCCAAAACCCAGTTTGGGTGAGACTTCCCAATCTTCCTCTACACCTTTGGTATGCACTGGAAGATATCGGTAATGTTTTGGGTAGGTTTTTAAAAGAAGACCTAGATCGAACTCATGCAGCTTGTGCTCTTTCGCTCTAATGTGTGTGGAAGTCAACTTGAGCAAAGGATTGTTGGATCGAATGAATTTAAAATTCGAAAGTTTCAAAGCATTCTCGATCTTTATGTTATAAAAATACAACATTCAGGTGTAGAAATTGTAGAAACCCTGGTCATCTGCAAGCATCATGTCATGTGAATAAGAAACCAACAAAAAGAGCAGCTCGCCCGATAAGAGGTTAGGGATATTTGGATCTGGAATTGGTCGATATGGCGACATTTAAGGAAGAGCCTTGCAATTCTAATTCTAAAAACAAGGCAAAGGAAAAAGTAGAAAAAGAAAAGTTAGATATAGTCTAAGACCCTTAGGAAACTATGGTGGTTAGTGAAACAAAAAGGGGGCACTCTCCTGCCAAATCGATTCGGATCAGGAATCCCTGTTGGAGAATCAGATGGCTTTAACGAACCCTGGTGATCTTTCGTTGGCAATTACATCAGGGAATGGTAAGTGGCAAGAAGTAAAGAATAGGAAAATTAAAAAGGTCGAACTGGTAATATTGAGGACTTTTTTCCCGTCCCTGGTTGGGAAATAGTTCGTTTTTAGTAGTTTGGTTAAGGTAAATTTTGTAGGTTTGTAACCTGGGGTTTTAGGCCCGTAGTGTTTGAATATTTATGGGGTATTTCTCCTCTATTTTTAATGGGAACGGGTCCCATCAACCCGCCTTATCAATAAAAAAGCTTGAATCTTTCAAACATTTCCACTTTACTAGTTTATGCTTATAGATCCCAATGACAGTATGTTTCTATGCCACCACCAATCGCCCACATTCCATTACCAATAATTGTCTAGCAAATACCCTAAAACGTCATTTTAGTATTATTTAACCCGCTCTCCTTCGCACTAGCTTTTGCTTCATTCTTACTAGATGTTGGTATGTTTTAAAGGTGTAGCTAGTTGTTTTGAGTTACATGATTGAAATAAAATGTTAGAAATGAGGTCTATTTTCACACCACTAAAACCCATAACTGTGAAGCAACACTTTGGTTATGCCATCTTTATTTTCACAACATCATAGTTTTATATGTTTTGATTTGCACCCAAACAATTCTTTGGTTGTGTAAACTAATTTTATGACATAGAATTTAAATATTCAATCTTGCATAGCTTGTCTGTAAGCTTATACATTGCATAAACATTGAAGTGTGCACATTTTGCTATACAAGAATTCGTTAAATATCCATATATCATATTTCTTTGTTGGGTTATTGTGATCTTTCATTATTGGAGCATATTTGAGATGCGTGATTGAAATAGAAAGTTTGAAATAAAGTTATAAATGAGGTTTGGTATATCATGGATAAAACCCACAAATGTGAAGTGACTGCATTGTCCTTCCATTCCAAAGATTGCTTTCATTCTTTCTTTACACCCACTTTGCTTTCAATTTGGAGGAGTTGGTTCAGATATCGTACTCTTTGAATATGTTATATTAACTTGAATCTTGCAACTCTTTCCACTTTACTAGTTTCTACTTATAGATCCTAATGCAAGGATATTTTTGTATCTATTATAAATGAGAAATAATAACTAATTTGCAAGGGTGTTTCTCTACCTATTTTAAATGAGGAATATTGACTATTTTGCATAGCTTGCCTACAAACTCATACATTACGTATGCTTTAAAGTGAGTATTCTTGCATAACTTTCCTATGAGCTTATACATTGCATAACCTTCAAAACATGCATGTTCTACTAAGCACAAACTAATTAAACACCCACATTATTTTTCTTATTACAAGATCAAGGGCAAGAAGAAGACATAGTTTGGTTTGACATTGTAGAAATTGGGAAAAAAAAAAAAAAAAACTATAGAAATAATTAACAATTGATTTGCAAAAATAGGTCAACTCTAACGAGCTATGTTTACCTACTCGGCTCATAAAATAATAATAAAAACGATTACAATTTACATATTTTTAATAAAGAGCACTTCCAAAAACATTTCATAGTGATCTTGACAGTTTGCACCGTCATCCTCCCCCTTCTTTCAAAAAAATTTAGCCTTGTAAGTTTCACACTAAAAAAAAAACCTCATTGAAAGTAGTAAGGGAAAAGGAAACACGAATATCAATCAATAGGAAGAACCATGACTTTCACCATAATCGGGTTAACTCTGTGTCAAACTCGATAATGATCGATAACCTCCGTTCTAATATTGCAGAGTAACTTGCACTGCCACCCACTCTTCTTTGATGATCTCCAACACACTCGACACCTGCTTCATGGTGGGGCGTGCTTTAGCTGTATTTTTTGAACACCACAAACCAATGCGTAACAATGAAACCACAATTTGGATTTCATTGCCTGTTGAATCGGTGAGCAACCTCTGGTCAACCACATCGAACACTTGATTTAGAAATGTTGAATTCACCCATTTATGCAAAGTTGTCGATCCCCTTCAAACATGTCGTTGGTGGGGCTCTTACCAAAGTGACCATTTCCAACAACAAAATGCCATAACTGTAAACGTCTCTTTTAGTAGTAATCCTTCCACTCAACCCACATTCTGCAATCAATTAAATCCATTATTACAATCATTATTGATATCTGAACACACAGAAGAAAACGTCATGTTTGAATCCATACCTCGTGCGATATAGCCCAAGTCGCCTTTCAAATATTTGAAATCGGGAGCGTCGAGCCCTGTAACCGGCTATCCCAAAATCGATAGATGAGTGTCATGCCATGGTCTAAAAGCACATTGCTTGGTTTTACATCACAATGCACTATCTCGCACATCACAGTCATGGTGAAGGTATTCGATGGCATGGGCCAAATCTATAACTATGTTTAACCGTTGTTTCAGTCCCAATTCACAACTCGGCATTGTTGTCGGGATACGATGCTTTCCGAGCTTCCATTACACATAAATTCAAATATTAAACCTTTGAAGTTGTCGGTGGAACAGAACTTACAATTTTAACGAGTGTTTCGATGTCGAATTTTGCTCAATACTTTCCACTCTCTGTGAAATTCTTGTAGGCGTCCGTTTTCTTTATATTGAAAACCTTCACAAAGAACATACTTGCCATCACCAATAATCCTTTATAAACCGATCCCGAGTTACCCTCTCCCAAGATGTTGGCTTTGTCGAATCCATCTGTTGCTTTAACAATATCTTCATATGAGAACTCGGAAGTCTAATAAAATTCAAATTCATGAGAAATCTCTGCTCCAAAATCTTTATCTCAATCTTCCTCTCAATCTTCCTTATCCACACAAATCCCAAAAGGAATATGAAAGCGGTGATACCAAATGCTCCAATGCCATCGCTCGTATTATCTTTCTCAAGGAGGAGTAACCATATGACTGTTTTGCCTTCCGCATGTATCCAAGGAGGATACATTTGACCCCAACAGCCAGCATTTCCTATTAGGGATATAACTGCAGTACCATTTGTAAAAGATCTTCCTTCATCCTCATCTACCGCTAGACAATTGAATGACAAATTTAAGGAATGAAGGGATTTCAACATTTTCAAAGACATTGGTATTGTACTGACAAGTAGTTGGAAGAAAGATCCATATATCTCGATTTTGCAAATTGCCAAGTGAATATGGAATCGAACCTTCTAAGACATTTCTTGATAAGTTCAAATACCGCAACGCCGTGCGGTTTCAAGGGTCTCTCGGAATCACGCCTACCAAGATGCATGTTGTGGAGACGCGTCATTGCTTGAACCTCACAAGGTTCCAATCTCTTTAGGCATGGAATCCTCCAGAGATAATTGAATGACAAATTCGTGTAAAATCTTATATGAGAGAGATTTGCAACTTCTTGTGGTATGCTTCCAATCAGAGAATTGTGAGACAGTCCGTAAGCTGTAATTTTTTGCGCAGAGCCTAAACTCGCCAGGTATCATATCGATAGGTGGTTGTGATGAAGAAAAGCCTTTTAACCCTTGTAAGTTGCCGATGGATTGAGGAATTCGCGAGAAAGCTTGTTATGGCTAATTTTTAACAAATGGAGATGCTTTAGCTCACCAAAGTCGTCGTGATAGCCCCAACAAACTGGTTTTTGAAGAAACAAACGCTCCAGTTTTCGAGCTTTCTCAATGACGGAATGGTGCCATTCAAATGATTTACACTAAAATCAAGAAGCGTTAAATCAGTAATATAACCAATCGGACAGGTATTTGTCCGAGATAGGATATTTTGCCCTGAGATCCAAGTGTATCAGTCCGATGTGAGCTTCCCAAAGTGGAGGGAATGGCACCTCCTAATCTATTTCCACGCAGGACAGATACTTTAGGCCGAGAAAGGCTTCTGGCGGGGTGGAACCGAACCATGTAGGGCGTTAGCAGAGAGATCAATGGTCCGAAGAAAGGACAGATTGGCGAGATGAGAGGAAATAGGACCCCTGTAAACCCATTCCCGAGAGATTGAGGGAAACCACACAGTGTGTTGTTGTAAATCACATATAACCCCAATCCAAGATTCTGAGAAATGGATATTCGCAGATCCAACTCGATAGTGAATGGTTGGGATCACTAGTAATAAGGAAAGACTTGAAAGCCAATAGAGACTCTTGTTCTCGCCGCCGATGATGAGAGGTGAAGCAATCCGAGCGAGCTAGAGAGAGAAACAACAAGATTAGCGAGAGGAAAATTGGACATTTTTATGACAAATCAAACAAGGAAGCAATAATGAATTTGGTTTAAAAGTATAACATGATTTGGGGCGAGCATATCATGAGAAAGCGAGGCACTTGGGTTGTATCCAAGAGATGGGATTTTGTATGTAAATACGCTTTTATGGTGTTAAACAAGGATTCAAACCAGCTACTTCGTTGGTACTTCTTCCCTTCCAGTTTCCTTTCACTTTGTACGAGAGTCTTGGAAATTGCCAGAAACGAAGAGGGGAAAAATGATTGATCGATCCTCCTCGTTAGTGAAGACGGTCATTTATTACCGCACCTTTGAGTTGTGAACCACTTTCACGCTTTCCCACATTTATTATAGAAATTGATTTTACGTGGTCCCTATCGTTTTTAAATGATAGATATGTGATAAGGAATCACACGGAAAAAAAGCTGGAAAGTGGGTCTCTCTCATGATGTTTGTGATCTTTCTTTTTTTAGTACGTGGCGGGCATGATATTATTATACTGTCAAACGCAAAACAAAAATATGATAGTGCAATGAGAGTGTAAAACCCCTTTCATCTAAAAAGATTAGAGACGAACAATATTTTTATTTCAAAATGAACAACATAATGCTTGTATACTTGAAGTCTATGTTAACACTTGTATACTCTAATTTTATGTTAACATTTGTATAATCAAAATCGATGTACAAATTGTCACTCTGCAAAATGACTACATACAATTTTCTTCTTTGTATCCCTTAATGCACTCCCTTGGCAATATTTGCCATATCATGGAGTTGTTGTTTTTGCCTCGTGTTATTAATTTACATGGATATGAGGCGAGAATAAACATATTCTAATATTTGTGTAAATATTTGCTTTAATGGTTGGTTATCTAATGTGAATGTTTGAAATCACTCTTAGATGATTGGTTGAGTTTTTTTCCCTTATTGCTCGACTTTATTGTGATCGCAAAGATAAATGACCGCTTTTCATAAAGTTTTCTTTGTCTTCGCCAACTTGACATGTGTCGGAGGTATTTTCTACCATTTGTTGCATGTTTATTTTTCCCATTGGTCATTGCGGCCGCCGTTCTTGTTGTGCCCACCGCCTTCCTTGATGCAACAACCTTGTGCTCGAGGGGGAGGAGGGTTTTTGTTTTTATGTGCGTTGGGTTTCTTTGTGGGGTCTGCGTTTTCAAGATACTGGGTATACCGAGGTAGGGCTTTCTCGTTGTTTCCTTTTCCTTTCTTGTTTTCGTTTATCCCGCTTTGTGTATGTTGTAGATGTAGGGGGAAAACGAATGCATATGTTCAATTGCTGCTAGGTTTTAGGCTGTTTTGTGTTCATAAAAAGATTAAATTATATCCGCTTAAAAATCTACAAAACAATTTCAATGACTATGCCCACTTGCTGCCTTGGGTTTTTTTTGTGTTTTCCCATACACAAGGAATGCCCCTGGCGCCAGCAAAAACCCTTTGCACTGTAATGATAGGCACTTTCTTATGCCTAGGCAATTTAACCCTTTCGAGATCCATTTAAGAAAGCAACCGAGATGGGTGCAAATCCAATGAAAGAGCCGTGTGGCAACTCAGACTAACACAAATATGCAAGTGAATAGAATCCACACGCGGCAGTCTGTCCAGAAAACCATTGTCGAGCTCCACAAATCCAAACCCCGCGAGCCCTCAAAAGCATAACAGTGGCAAATAATAGTGCCGGTTCAACAAAGCACAAATGGCAAAACCAAACTCAAGTCAACTTAAAATGTACTCGACCCAGATCAAGAAACAAAGTGAGCATACCCAAATCAATGGCAACCACCGAAGGAAGTGTCCCGGCTTAACCCAAATCTTGAGCTCGAACCCGAGTAAAATAGAAACAGATCCATAATACAAATATCCAATGCAAAAGCGAGCTCAAGAAAAAGCGGCCAGTACAGAGGTTAAACATTGAACCGTAGGTAAGCATTGGCGTCCGAGTTGTATGAATAAAGGCCGAGCCACCATTAAACATAGCAAAAACACAAAACAGAGCTAAAAGCGGTGACGCCGAGGCTAAACAATGAAAAGTCAGCTCTATCAGAGCTACCAAAACATTAGAAATGATGGCCACTCCAAAATAGCCTCACAATGCATGACAAATAGTGATACAAAGTAATAACGGTGGTGAGGCAAGCAATAAAATCCCAAAGTAGAGGCAAAATATAAACCCATACCTATGTAAATGGCGGCCATAGATAGTGAGATATAGAGATCTAATGGCAGAAATATGGCGATTGGGATTGACGTCGCCCAAAAAGCAAACAAAACAGAGACCTCAAGACAATTTTAATGGCGGGCCTAAGTGCTGAAAAACAGATTTACAACAGAAAATCAAAGCTTGAGAGTAGAAAATGACACACAGGAACTCGATGTGCATCAATGGAATCCATGGTAAATTTTAGGATAGTTTACCTTCTTTATTGAAACTTCCACGAATGAACATTGTAAAATGGGAAGCTTTTAGGGTTTGTTGACCCTAATTCGAATCATTAACGGGGGTAGATATTAACCATAGTTATTTGGCTATGGTTAATGACTTATTTTTCCCATGTGCCCATGTATGTGGAAAATATGTTTTGAATTATTACAAACTATGGGGGAGTGGGTAACTTTGCCAAAGTTAAATTATCCTATCGATTGCACGCATTTGAAGCCTTAACCAAGTCATGTACCAATGGTCGATTACATGCACACGGCCAATGACAAAAAAATCAAATCATGAACACATGCATGTATTCCAAAGATGGAATAATCCAAAAATAGTCTTGCATAACCTTTTCTCCTTAATATTCGCAAAATATTTGTACACATTACCTTAGTATTGCCGCTAATTGAGATTTACTATTGATCAACATGATGCTTTTTTGGGTATGTCATTTCTCCTATTCATCTATAGCTCTAAAATGACGCTTAGCTTGAGACCCTATTATTTGATTTACAAGAAATTCACACAAAGTCTTGATAATTGGGACTATAACATTGATCAAAATTATGCTTTTTTTTGCTATGCCTTTTCTTCTATTTATATGTAGTTTTGAAATGAAGCCCAAATGGATACATGGGAAAATTGGTATTACCTTGAAAATGTTCTATAGATGTATTTAAGCAAAGGTTTGGTTTTTCGCTCTCGGACATTTGTTGGAGAACATTAACAGAGTCGTTCTTAATTCTACTCTGCTTCCTCTCAATTTATCGCAAGTGTTTAAATGTCAAATACTTTAGTTTTTTTCCCAAAAAACAATAAATCATTTACAACAAGGGTGTTGCATTTACGTTGTCTTAAGGTTTGCATTGGTAATCTGAACACCTATTTCTGTTTCTGGTATGATCACAAAACAACAAATGTAAACTAAGTGAAGCTTCCCTTGTAACATGGTGATTAATTTTTTATTTCCTTTACTCTTCATTGGTCTTGCTTTTCCCTATTTTATTGCTAGTTTATTTGTTTTCGCTGACTCCTTTTCGTTGATTCACGACAGTACTACATGAGATTGAGGTGAATAAACATTTCTGTGTCCACAAATACCATTTAGGCTGGAAGGTGCAATTTTATATTTACATATGGTTATCTTTATGTTTGTGATGAATATTGTTGGTGATTAATAGTTTCCGTTTGCAAAATACATCTGATAACCCTACACTGACTCAGACTGCATTATTTCTCGCGTTTACAAACAATAGGACAACGAGAGAACCAGAGGGAGATAGAGAAAATCGCGAGAGACTTTCGTAGAGGGCTCCGACATGGAGCACTCGGTTCTGACGAGACATCTCTAGGTGCCATGGAGTCCGAGAAATCACATGTCGAAGATATGGCGTGTTTGGGCCTCATGGCTCTTAAGCGACTACGCCGGACGGGGTAGCCCGAGAGCACAGTGAGGAACAAAATGAAGCTTCCACTAGCGTTCACCGTGCCACGCGATGTGTTGGCATAGTTGGTTCGGTCCCACGAGTTTCCGTTTGCAAAGTACAGCATCTGACCCTACACTGACTTAGACTGCACTATTTCTCGCGTTTACAAACAATAGGACAATGAGAGAACCGAATGGAGATGGAGAAAACCGTAAGAGCATTTCGTAGAGGGCCCCAACATGGAGCTCTCGGATCGATGAGACGTCTTTAGGTGCCACGAGTCGAGAAATCACATGTCGAAGATATGATGTGTTTGGGTCTCGGGACTCTTAAGCGACTACGCTTGGACGGGGTAGCCGAGAGCATTGGGAGTGTAGGGAACAAAAACGAAGTCTCCACTAGCGTTCACCAAGACACCCCGACGTGTTGGCGTAGTTGGTTCGGTCCCACAAGCTTCCGTTTGTAAACTACTTCTGACCTCGACAAAATGACCCTATATTGACTTAAATTGCACTATTTCTTGCGTTTGGAAACAATAGGACAACAAGAGAACCGGATGGAGACGGAGAAAACTACGAGAGGCTTTTGTAGAGGGCCCCGACATGGAGCTCTCAGATCTGACAAGATGTCTCTAGGTGCCACGGAGTTTGAGAAATCACATGTCAAAGATATGGCGTGTTTGGGCCTCAGGGCTCTTAAGCGACTATGCCCAGACGGGGTAGCCCGAGAGTACGAGGAGCATAGGGAACAAAAATGAAGCCTCCACTAGCATTCACCAGGGCACGCGATGTGTTGGCATAGTTGGTTCGGTCCTACGAGCTTGTTTTGCAAAGTACAACATCTAAAGACCCCTATCTATGACTTAGACTGCACTATTTCTCGCGTTTACAAACAATAAGACAACGAGAGAACCGAATGGAGACGGAGAAAACCGTAAGAGCATTTCGTAGAGGGCCCCAACATGGAGCTCTCGGATTTGATGAGACATCTCTAGGTGCCACAGTCTGAGAAATCACATGTCAAAGATATGGCGTGTTTGGGCATCGGGGCTCTAAAGCGACTACGCTCAGACGGGGTAGCTCGAGAGCATGGGGAGCGTAGGGAACAAAAACGAAGCCTCCACTAGCGTTCACCAAGACACCCCGATGGTTTGGTCTCACAAGCTTCTGTTTGTAAACTATAGCCTCTGACAGCCCTACACTTACTCAAATTGTATTATTTCTTGTGTTTGGAAATAATAGGACAACGAGATAACTTAGGATGGAGATAGAGAAAACTGCGAGAGGATTTCGTAGAGGGACCCGACATTGAGCTCTCGGTTCTAATGAGACGTCTTTAGGTGCCACTGAGTATGAGAAATTACATGTCGAAGATATGGTGTGTTTGGGCCTCAGGGCTCTTAAGCGATTACGCCAAACAGGGGTAGCCCGAGAACACGAGGAGCATAGGGAACACAAATGAAGCCTCCACTAGCATTCACCAGCCACCGATGTGTTGGCGTAGTTGGTTCGGTCCCACAAACTTCCGTTTGCAAAGTACAACATCCGACGATGACCCTATATTGACTCGATCGCACTATTTTTCGTGTTTACAAACAATATGACAAGAGAACCGGATGGAGACGGAAAAAACCATAAGAGATTTTCGTAGAGGGCCCTGACATGGGGCTCTTGGATCTGATGAGACATCTCTAGGTGCCACGCAGTCGAGAAATCACATGTCGAAGATATGGCGTGTTTGAGCCTCAGGGCTCTTAAGCGACTACGCTCGGACGGGGTAGCTCGAGAGCATGGGGAGCATAGGGAACAAAACTGAAGCCTCCACTAGCGTTCACCAGGACAGCCTGACATGTTGGCATATTTGGTTCGGTCCCACGAGTTTCCGTTTGCAAAATACAACATCTAACAGCCCTACACTTACTTAGACGCACTATTTCTCGTGTTTACAAATAATAGGACAAGATAACCGGATGGAGAAAGAGACAATTGTGAGAGGCTTTCATAGAGGGCCCGATGTGGAGCTCTCGGTTCGACGAGATGTCTCTAGGTGCCACGGAGTCTGAGAAATCACTCGTCAAAGATATGACGTGTTTGGGCCTCAGGGCTCTTAAGCGACTACGCCTAGGCGGGGTAGCTTTGAGAGTATGGAGAGCGTAGCGAACAAAAGCGAAGTCTCCACTAGCATTCACAGGCTATTTGGATGTGTTGGCATAGTTGGTTCGGTCCCACAAGCTTTCGTTTGTAAACTATAGTCTCGAGTGGACTAACTGCTCAGACATCACTATTTCTCAAGTTTACAAATAATAGGACAGTGAGAGAATCGGATGGAGAGGGAGAAAACCGCGAGAGGCTTTCGTAGAGGGCCCCGACGAGGAGCTCTAGGATCTAATGAGACGTCTCTAGGTGCCACAAAGTGCTATAAATCACATGTCGAAGATATGGTGTGTTTGGGTCTTAGGGTTCTTAAGCGACTACGCTCGGACGGGGTAGCCCAAGAGCACGAGGAGTGTAGGGAAACAAAACAAAGCCTCCACTAGCGTTCACACGAGGCCACCCCGACGTGTTGGCGTAAGTGGTTGGTCCCACGAACTTGTTTGCAAAATAAATTTAAGCGACCCTACACTTACTCGGTCTACACTATTTTTTGCGTTTACAAACAATAGGACAACGAGAGAACCGGATGGAGACAGAAAAAAATTGCGAGAGGATTTCATGTCTTGACATGGAGCTC